>JAFMSR010000007.1:45348262-45602219 GCA_022818135.1 Saxidomus purpurata
TGAAATAACTAGCAATTTGTAAGTATTAGTCAATGTATTATACATATATCGTAACGTGATATAAAGGTAGCGAATGATACATGTATGCTGGAGAGGAAAAGTATGCACGTACCAACTGTCATGTTTCGTACAATATTTCGGATTATAGATAAAAGTGGTCTGAGATATTGTGTAGATGCTGTGTTAATGGTTACGTTATAGATATTGAAAAAGAGTTTCTTAGTCTATTCTCTAGTCAGGGCAAATCTCTGAAGTTAATAATTTTACAATTTACGTAGTAAGGTTTTCATAACGGTGCTGGTGACACTGCTGACATAAGGTCAGCAACTATACTTATGACGAAAATGTTAGACAACTATCGGATTCGCCAACAAGTCTAGGTCATGCGGTATAGAAATGTTTCATTGAAACTACATTAGTTTTAGTAATGAGAAAAGTGCTCTTTGTTTATAATGTTTTGTTATTTAGATGTTATATACGAAACTCAACTTAAGAAATCAATTTAGTTTACATTTTATCAATCTTATTTATTTAACTCCTTAACGTTTGAAGTATTGCGTTATACATTTGTACGTTTAGGAATAACTTAATTTGCAGCATTGGAAAAAGGGTGTATCCTGTATACCTTTGGGGCGTACTGAGTAATAAAATGTTTACTTTCCAACTATAGTACATGTTTTAGTTGAGACAAGTCAAGGTAAATGAAAGAAGACAAAAATAAGTTTAATATATTTTAAAGTCTGAACATTATTCAACACTTGTGAACAATGAGAACTAATAAAAGACACTCTTATACTGATTTTGCTTATCTAATATAAAGCCGGAATATGTTAATTTGGATATAGTGGTCACCTGTTTATATCTTAACCACTACAATGTGAGCTTTCATATGCTGCCGAATCCACACTCAGTTTCAAGAAGTAAGGTTGTTTCTTCCGCCAGATCTAGTGCTCCGGAAACATTTTTTTTTACTTCAAACCATATCAAGTTTTAAATGTCAATTTACTGAAAGAAGTTTGATTGTGTGATATATGTAACCACAATATTCTTAAACTGTAATTGTACTGCAGGCACAAGGAAAATTGTTCTTTGCCTGGTGAATTTACACAATTAGTCTCCATATTAGAATTATCCTTGGTCATGGATAGCATATGACAAATATTGATATTTGGGCATCTAAGGCACACTTTCAATGGAACCCTGATCTCACCTGAACCCACGTTTAACATCTCAAAAGTGTTTTGCTAAAAAACAAACACAAGTGACTGTCAATAATTGATAGTTTATGGTAGCTGGATATTCACAAAATGTACCTAATAAGATCAGCGATGTAATTAAGTGCATTAAATTTTATCACTGAAAAGGCAATCGTTGTTATATCTGGCGTGTAATGTGATTTCAATATACATGTACCTAATATACCAAATATTAATCAGATAATTTCCTTTTGAGTGATTTAAGTTGCTACCCTCTGATCTTTCGCAATATAATATGCAAAAATTCGTAATAATCATTTTAAATACGCACATGACAATTTGGGATCCGGGTACAAGATTTCAATGGAAACTTCAAGTTATAAGGAGTCGAAAGTTCGATCCTAACTAGTGCCACAAAGTCAGTGTCTTTCGACAATGCGCTGTATTATAGACTCCCCCTCTCTCGTCGATGACTGATTCCATATGAAATGTCGATCTAGTTAAACGGAAGGTGCTAGTACTTGATTTGATAGAGATCAAGCACTGTATCATCAGTTCATGACATTAGTTCAAAACTGCCAATTTAGTCGAATCCAATGCCAAAACACCGCCGCTCCTAGATGCTGGCATAAACAAAACCTTGGGTGTTTAACATTGCTTCGCTATTTCATGACTAAAGGTAAAATGTTTGTTAACTTACGCAAGACACAAGTTTGCAAAAAAACAATAACTTTTTATCAAGAGCCAGTCATTACTTTACGCGGTGCAGACAAAAGCGAAAGTCCACTAGCATTAATATATATCCTGATTGACGTTGTACGTGTCGTTTCTGTGTGTAAATACATTTTTATAAATAAAAGTAGAAGATGATTAGACAATGTATAAATACCGCACGATAATGTAGCTGTTATCAGAAAATTCTATATTGTAATATCAGGTAAAACAGGTATGTTTACTAATACTATTTAATATTAATGAGAGCTAAATGTGACTTTATCAGTAGTAAAAGAGCAATAGCTCAGTGGTTGGGCCTTGGCGTTGGAAGACTTGCATTTTATAGTCACCAAAGAGGGTATGAGTTCGAGTCTTTCCTGAACCTTCAATATTTTTTCTTTTTAAACTAAGTACATCTAATAGATCTAAATTTATCATATTTTTACGCGGTATTTTTTTTGGCTATTGTATTCCGTTTTTATTGTGTCGCCCTTTCGGAGAAAAAGGCGATACATAGGGATCGCTTTGTCCGTCGGTCCGTCCGTCGGTCCGTCCGTCGGTCCGTCCGTCCGTCCGTCACACAAACTTAACGTTGGCTATAACTCTGGCATTTCTTAAGATTTCTTCATCAAACTTTACAATTGTATTGCTTATGACAATAGGGTCATGATGCCACCAAATTTTGTAGGTCAAAGTCATATTTGACAGAGTTATGCCCCTTTTTGTACGTGGATTTTGTAACGAAAACTTAACGTTGGCTATAACTTTGCCATTTCTTAAGATTTCTTCATCAAACTTTCAAATTGTATTGCTTATGAAATAAGGGTCGTGATGCCGCCAAATTTTGTAGGTCAAGGTCATATTTGACAGAGTTATGCCCCTTTTTATACTTAGATTTTTGCTATAACTTTGCCATTTCTTAAGATTTCTTTATCAAACTTTCAAATTGTATTACTTATGTCAAAAGGGTTGTGATGCCGCCAAATTGTGTAGGTCAAGGTCATATTTGACAGAGTTATGCCCCTTTTTGTACTTAGATTTTGTCACGAAAACTTAATGTTGGCTATAACTTTGCCATTTCTTAAGATTTCTTCATCAAACTTTCAAATTGCATTGCTTATGACATAAGGGTCGTGATGCCGTCTAAGTTTGTAGGTCAAGGTCATATTTGACAGAGTTATGCCCCTTTATATATTTAGATTTTTGCTATAAATTTGCCATTTCTTAAGATTTCTTTATCAAACTTTCAAATTATATTGCTTATGTCAAAAGGGTTGTGATGTCGCCAAATTGTGTAGGTCAAGGTCTTATCTGACAGAGTTATGCCCCTTTTTGTACTTAGATTTTGTCACGAAAACTTAATGTTGGTTAAAACTTTGCCATTTCTTAAGATTTCTTCATCAAGCTTTCAAATTGTATTGCTTATGACATAAGGGTCATGATGCCGCCAAAGTTTGTTGGTCAAGGTCATATTTGACAGAGTTATGCCCCTTTTTACACTTAGATTTTGTCACAAAATTGTTGGTTATTCTGACAAAGCATAAGAGGGCGACACAAGTGTTCTACTGAACACCCATCTAGTTTTATATATAGCATTTTATTGAATGAAAACAATAATTATGGATATTCAAATGCGCTGTCTGTGTCAGAATAGTTGCTACAGCTGTTGGCCGTGTCTGTTGCTTCTTCGTCGCTAACATCGATAATGTTTTCATAAAATACAAAAAAAAACTTAGACTAAGATTCGAACTCGACACCCACCGATCTTGACTTCACCTTTCATACCATAACGCCAGTGATCATTTCTGCTGGATACGTTAAAACTTTAATTAAAAAGACCACCGTGTGGATTATATCAACATACCGAAGATTATTATTGTCACGGTTAATGGTTTTATATCGATTCCCCCATATCCAATAATGTTATGGACAAGGTCCAAAATAGCGAATTCTAGCTATACTATTGCATGTAAGAGAATTAATAAGGAAATTCAGGGACCCAGACAGACCTGTGTATTCACAATCACGTATGAAGGAGTTTGTAATTCCCTTTAAAGGGCAACGAAAGTAAGAATATATTTGAGCATTAAATTGAAGAACTTGTTAATACGGACACACTGTTGAAATACTTTTTATAAATAGGATAAAAATGTGCAGAGTTATGAGAAATCTAAGATTTAGTTACCATGTAAATATATGCAAATTCGACGCAGTAATAAGATACGCCCCTTTTTAAAAACTTTACTTGAACCCCAATTACTCATTGTTTCATAATTGTTTCATATCTGAAATTGATAACATTGGCTAAGTGTCAAGTAGGTTACTTTTTAATATAGCTTTTAATTCAGAAGTATTAAACTGTACCTGGCAGTGCATGAATATTTAATTATAGCATTTTAACACCAAAAATTTTAAATTGCCGCCTCAATGATACTGCATTTTGGAAATCTTCAATCTTCAATATCTTCATATTCAAAACTCCGACATTTGAATGTTCCCTTAACAAGTTATTCAATAGAGAATGCCTATCCCTTAGGCATGTTGTACGCACGTATAAATAATTCAAGGTTGCTATCTTTTGATAACAAGTGATAGGACGATGATTATATATGACAACGAAATCCTGGATTTCGCAGGTAAGGTTGTTTATCATACTCATATTGCTGTAAGAGGTTTAGAATAAGAAGCGAGGCCAACATTTTCTATGAATAAGTCTATTTGAGGTTGACTCTTTTTATCTATAGTGACCCCAATTCATTTAATCCACAACTAGATGTTATACTGAGGATTATTAAAGTCAAGCAAGGGGATGCGAACATAAAGCACTGAAAAACTGTTTACCAATAGACCCCTATGACCTTGACCCTTTATCTATTGCAGCGTATGACGTTGATATATATGACCGATTTACGTACCGAAATTAACCCATGTACGAAAGACTGAAACTGCAAATGTATTTTATTGGCATTTTTCCAGCGGTATTACATTGCAATACCAATTAAAAGGTGCAATGTTATATATTCTATTTACTAACTTCCTGGCAAAAGCGACAGCACCAAATAAATGTTGCGCACTTCAATATCAGTTTCACTTCGTCTGTGTTTCGACATGGTTGTACATGTTTCATCAAGTGTTTAGATAATGCTTGATCGCTGGTGTTAAACTATGAAACTTATCTGTCCAGTGTCCTTGATAAATGATTTCAATACTTAATATATCTTTCATGGTAAAAACCATGAGTGAATGCATTTAGGTGCGCAGTAACTAAACAGCTAGTGTATGAATATGAGTCGTTTTATACGAATGCGGAGTATTTAGTGATTCTGAGGTAATCTTACTTTTGTTTAGAATTACAATAGTTATTTTTCAAATAAAATTCAAATTCCCCAGATCTTAAGTTCTTTAACTAGAAATGAGATTGAACATTGAATTTCAATCAGTACTCAGGATCATATCACTAATTGTCATTATTGAGGTCTGAGAAGTTTATGAAGATTTTATTTTTAAAAGTAAAATAGCCATCATGGGATGCCAATAGATAAGATGAACCAAAAAAGAACAGAAAACGTTTAACACTTATTCTGAAATTAAGACACCACTTCTTTTGTTTAAGTAGACAATTTCATTATTCACGCTCCTATATTCTATAAATAAACAGTTCTAATGTCCATGTTAAGAATCACCATGAAGTATTTGCTCGTTGTACTTTGCTAAGACAACACTTTCATGTGAACGTATTTCGGTATTTACATGTATCTCTTGAAAAATAGGAACTCGCTTAGAGTATGTTTATCTATTTCGTATGTACATGTAGCATAGTTTTAATTTATTACAACTCTTTTTATCACCCTTTCTTATTCTTTCCTTGATTTCTGACAAGTACCGAAAGTGTAACATTTGAAATACATACATGTTCAAAATTGAACTGCTGAACTCCTTAATAATTTACTTCTATTTGATCACGTTTTGTGAGAAATAATATTGATCTACTGAAGTATTGCCTGATGCCGAAAAGCAAAATGTCAATGGCTTCTAGCAATGGTTTGGTTATTGACTAACAAGGCATTCAGCAATTGTTTAATTGCATAACATAATATGAGCCGAGCATATGAAAAAGCTAGTATTTATATATTTATTCATTTTAAACAATTTACAGTTTTGGCAAGTTTTCAGTAGAGTTTGCTTGAAATCGGAGCCATCAGATACATTTGTATATATTCCCTTTCTTAGGCTGGTGCATACTTACTACAGTCTTGTAGAGACATTTTACTTATCAGCTTAAAAAATGGATTCGGTATGACAACTTTAATCACAACTGTCTTTTGTCCTCTTGTTGTTACTTGTACTTTGCAGTTTCAACCGTGTTGTCATATAGCAGTTTGGTTGTTTCTTTTAACCACACGAGTTAGTGAGTGATGAAGTGAATGAATGAGTAAAATGTCATAGTATCACAAATATTACATAATTATATGAATAGCAAAAAGTTGTATTTGGTCGATTTGGATAACTAGTAACCTTTTGTGGTTTTCGAAAAGCTGGATATCAAAACTAAACTATGACTTTACAAGACAATAAGACTCTTTATTCATAATGCACGTTGTATAGAGTATTTTTTATCAGCAAAATAGTTGAACGGTTCAGTATTTGATTATCAGATTAGGGTGAACACCTCATTATTTTATCTTATTTACAAGGTGTAGTAGTTTATTGGCTCAAACATGCATGCATTAGTTTCATATATGATGTCATTTAATTGATTGGCTTTTATGGTACGCGGTTTGCACAATTATTCCCAAAACCGAAGTTCCGATATTGGCATCTATGTTCTCATTGGAAACCTACGTTCTCAGGATAATTGTGCAAACGACGAAAACTTATTATCTTGTGTAAAATCATAGGTTTTACTTCGCGTGAATAATTCTTTTTATTTCCTTTTAAACCTTGCTCTCGCGTGAGCGCATATGTTTTTATTGGCTTTCAATGTGTGACGTATACTGAACGCATAGGGTTTTATTGGCTGATTGATTATCGAATATTTTTTTTTAACTGAGAGCGTATTGTTTAAATCATTTGTCTCTACAATTTTATCAACACCTGGTTTCTTTGTATCAAATGACATAATACGTATGAGAGAAGTATGTGTCTAATAAAGACACTAAATTTAATAGTGTATTTAGTATAATTTCTATTCCATAACAAATATATTTTTATAGAATTATTCTACGACTATGTAATCTGATTAAAATACTCTCGGTCTGTCTTTATGTCCGCGTGTCTCTCTATTTGACTGCTCGGCTGTCTGTCTGTGTAGTTAGTTATTATAAGCCTTCATACACAAATGACATGTGATATTGCTTGTTTGATCAGTTTGTCCGCTATTTGGTTTCATTTTTCCATAAAATGGAGAGAAAATATCATACTAATTTTAAGATTGCTGTGACTCGAAATACCTGAATATGCCAATGAGCTAACTTCAAATATTCTAAAACATTTTGAATAGGAAATAATAAGAGATGCTGTAATAAAATTACATAATTTAGTTTGTCACATTCCAATGGAACTGATCGAATAAATCATTCCAGAAGAGCTCTGTGTGCCACGGTTAGTCAAGAGGCATTACGTATATGATCATTTCCTTCTCGGGAAGCTTCGTTAAAAATAATGATCGGTACAGTAGTCGGAACGTAACAGTTGTCACACGGAGCGCACGATACACGCACGATGTACGCACGATACACGCACGTTAGACGAACGCTGCACGTTCGGTAAATACACGATGAGCGATTCAGAACGATACACGATATACACGATGTACGAAGCGCACGCTACACGCTATACGATAAACGGATTACACGTTAAATTATACGGTCACTTTGGGATTTCACATTTTATCTAAATTAAGACCTTTTAATCAGACCGAAAGTATCAGATCAATAAGAAGCTTCGTACCTTAACAATAAAAAATGACATCGATAAGTGTCAAAGATCCACAGTTTTCATATCACAGTATGTGTCAAATTTGAACACCTGTCGGAGTGACTGGCAGGAGATTCATCCCGATGTGCGAGAAAATGGGCGTAATTAAAATTATTTGCCATCAACACTTTTCGTTAAATAAATTCTACATTAAAGACACGTTTTAGAACCGTGGCATATAAATGTTCAAATATAATAATCTTATACTGGAACCTTGAATGGATATGTTGATGCGTGTCAAGTGGGTGGGGTAAATTGACATTGAAGAAACTGAAAGCTTGAAATGGCGTTTCCGAATTAATCAAGCATAAAGAACGAGGTTTTTAATGTTATTTTGTAGTATTTATAGTTGTGATGATTATACGGCCCCTAATTTTGACCAATGTTTTAACAGAAAAAAGTTTTGAACAATATTTAGGTTTTTTCTGGTAGCCCGAAAGTGAAAATTGTCCCTCTGGAAATCTAAGATTATTCTTAGAGAAGGGAAGATCATTAAAGCGCAATGCAGTATTTATGTACTGTGGACTATGGTGATTAATTTTATATGAAGTTTTATATCATGTTACTTTATATTTTGTTTAAGTGGGCCTATTCTTTAGGTGGGGTATATAAAAACACATTTGAAAAATGAACCTCTAGGTAACAGTAATATTTTCTAGAGTGAAAACGGTTATTAAAGTTCATTTTTGTTTCAATGTAGTTTAATTCATGGCACTCAGTTCCTTATACTTTATGTCACTGCTACCATTCTTTTAGATTCAGAACCCCTGTCAAGGTGGTTGGGGTAATAATATATGGGGTAGTAATAAATTTAAAGTAAAATTAAACAGACTGTTATGTATTATAACTTTTCTCACCCATTTTGGAATAAAATTTGTAAAACTTTCTAGGATATGAACCAAGAAACAGGTTAAAACTCATTTGCAAAATTATTTTGGACCCTCTGTAGAATAATGGAATGGTCCAATTTCATGACATAACTATGCATCTAGTGGTGGACAACAGATTCAATTAGAACCCTGGAGAAGACACATCTCACAGCCTAGATTATAAGTCTCAAGATGCCATATATGGTGTTAACACATACATGTATGTACATGTAACATATAATCTTATATGGAATTATATGTTTATTTGACATACTGATGATGAAGAAGATACAATTAACACCAATGGATGGTTAATTACTGGGCAGCAAAATGATGTACATTCCATATTTAATCTATCTGATGGCATTGTTTACATAAGTAGTTTCATCAGTATAAAGGCTATGAGACTATAGCATTTAGATGTACACATATTTCCAAGATTGATTTTGTTTGCATATCCTATGTACATAACTCTGCTGATATTATGAGGTGGTAATACATGGAAAAATTGTTCCTGGAATACACATGTAGCAATAGCAAATAAATTGATGAAAGACTGACAACAATATGAAAGAGCTAAGCAACACTCTTTACATGTATTTATAAAAGGGAGTGTCACCTCACATGTTTAAAAAAACTCAATAACTATGAGACTGCAGAATAGAGCTCAGCAATGATGAAACTCATGTTTTTTTATAGATATTTTGGAATTTAGATAAGTAGAAAGATCTAAAAAGATCTATATTTGTTCAAATTAATGTAAGCTAGGCATTTAAGGAAACTAACAGAGATGAGGAACAAATTTAATAAACCGGACAGAGTTCAAGCACCGCCTCTGCCACACTTACAGGTAAAAAGGCCCTTTGAAGGATTTCTAAAATGGATTCAATTTATGAAACTAACCAGAGGAGATCTGTCAGAAGTACTATATGACTACATAACTATACAACCGGTCTACTGAGACCAGAGTAAATTGTGACTTAGTAATAGATGTGATGTTCATATTATTTTCTTTATTAAGCTATTAAGATTACAAACTTCACACAATTAATATAGAGATGTCAAAAATAAAACTACTAAAAAATAGGTGTTAGCTGGTATCACTGGCTTTACGGGAAGTCAACACAAGCACAATTTTGCCATCTTAGCCTTAAAAGAAATCTTATTTTTTAAAATGTTTTATTCATTTTATACAAAATGATAATGGTACTTTTTTAATGATATTATACTATTGTATACTTAAATAATTAAGCTCTTTGCAGAACTTACTACTTAATTTAATAAGGATCTTCAGTAAATGAACTACTTGTAATACTAAAATACAATTATTAATCAAGTGTGAGGGTTCTCACAAGACGGATATATATTACAAATCTAATAAAACCTATTTCAAGGTATACAACTTGATTAAAATCATTTTTTTCTATGTGCCTCCTTCTGAAGTAAGAGTCTGTTATAGTTAAACTGGTAAGAAAGATGCAGGTGATCATATGTAGAATCTGTATGACCAGTGGCCAGTCCAAACCTGCAAGGATCTACTTACTGATCATGATAAAAGGGTTGATGTTTCATTCAACTGGAGGTAGTAGGAGTAGGTTTGTAAGCAGAAACCGGCTTACATTTATCCTGAACCCACCCCCCTACCCCCTCCGTCCCCAACATATAACAGATAATAGCCAGTGATATTTGTTTAGTTATAATTATTATATGGTGCCATACAGACAGTGCAAACTACCATACAGTATTAAATAATATATAAGATATAAGTTACAGTTAAAGTATTTTATAACTGAAACAGTCATGTAACAGGTACAGTGGTTGGGCAACCCCTACTAACATGTCACCCGTCACTCCCTGCTAATTTCTGTTATGTGCAGACTATGATTTGCTAAATAATAACAAGATTGAATTTTTATGTTTTGGGTTGCCAATTTAAATCAACACCCACTAACCAATGAAAAAGCATGTTTACTACTACAATTAAAATACTAAGTACTTATTAAATATAAAAAAATGCATTTATACAAGAATTTTTCGGATTTTGACTAGTGACCTACAGGAAGGGGTCTGATAGCAACTGGAGTAAATTAGATAACTAATTTTATCAGTCATTTGACAGTCTACTATGTTATTCTCCAACAATCTTTATACACATTAACTTAGGGCTTTTCTTATACTGAGAATAATCATTAATAGTGAAACCATGCAAGTCCAAGCTTATCCATTTCTGGCTTGAATTTTAGTCTCTGTGTGGTAAAAGCTATGCAGTCAAATAGCCAGTGAGGGGTGTTACATTATACAATGCACTAGATGCAAACATGGTCAACCCAAAGTATGTACCAACCCGAGCTGGTTGGTAGTAAGTTTGCGCCCAGCCTAAGACGTGTGATTGATTTGTCCATTTTGTTATTTGTCGAGTATCCCATAGGACGGCCAGGTCGCACTGTTTTGCGGCAAAATGTTTTCTTTTAAGTTTCAATTCTCTACACAATCCATCCAGGATAGTGGTTTGAATCCTGGCATATATTTCTGTGGGTGAGTATGGTATGTCCTGGATCATGGCCCCTAAACCAGGCCCCTTTTGTCTGCATCATCTGCTCTCATTACCAGATATTATTATAAACCTACATGAGCTGGGCACTATGACATGGTACATAACTGGTAAGCCTGTTTTTAGGCATTGATAAAATTTATGAATAATAACAATGTGTTCAATAACTCTGGTCTAGAACAAGGTCTTTCAAATAGTATTTGAAAGACCTTGTCTAGAATGACTGTTTTTTTTTTATTTCATTGAGACCAGAGATGATAGTGAATCTGAAAATATATACAATATAGCAAGCTTTTTAGGTTGATGATGTAAAAGACAGCTCAATGCAGTGTCTATTGTATCATTTCTGTTGTATAAATGCAGGAACAGGTTATAGAGTATTCCTGATAAATGGAACAATAATTTGTCAATCTTCCTATGATGGCAACAGACCTGTTTAGATGGATTACAACAGCTGAAGCTACTATACCAGAGCCTGGATTTTTAGACCCATCTGTGTATATATGTAGATGTCCAGAGTAAAAATATCTGATATTCATTTGAGTTTCTAACTTTGCGAAATGCGGTATGTCAGATTTGTTCATTTTGTTTTCATAGAGCACTAATTGTAGGAGGATCTTACAAAATAGCCGTGCTTTATGATCTCACTGACCAAAACCTTGACTTTCGCTCAATATTTGAGAATCTATTCCTTGCACCCCAGTCTAAGGAGAGAACCCCAGCCTCAAGTTCAAACAGGTAGGCAGGAGTAGAGGACAACGCGCTAAGGGCCAGCTGGAGGCCTTTATTTTGGACAATATACGGACCCTGTTTTGAATGACATCAATTATTAAGGCATTTGATGAGAATCAAACTAATTAATCACTATTATAATCAGTCAAAATGCCTAAATACCTTTTCTCTTTGTGTCAGCTAACGGATATATTATTCCAATCAGGCAGTATAGGGGACGTTTTGGTCATATTGGGGGACGTTTTGGTCATATGGGGGGATGTTTTGGTCTGGGGACGTTTTGGTTTGGGGACGTTTTGGATTGCTTCGGACTTTAAATAATTTCGTAAAAGTGTAGTTGATTCGGCGTATTATTTGCATCTAGCCAATAATAAACTTGTTAACATCATACCCACGATATGTTGCTTCGGTGCAGGCGTACCTTGTCTGCTGCACTTTAAGGAATGCATTGACAACAGCAGTTTAGATAAAAAAGGATGTCCATTCCGTTGCAAAAATAGACCTAAGTTTCGGATATGAGGTGAAAATGTCTTCGACCTGTCCCGAAAGTCTTTCTCGCCCGCAACTACACTAAATAATATAAACTGAAATCAGCACTTTTTGGGGGGAGATGTGCACGCTAAGTAAAACGATTAACTACGGAATACACCATCGAAATGTACGTATGCCGTATGGATTATCGTGCATCGGGAATCGTATATCGTGTATCGTGTATAGTATATGGTGCACGTTGCACGATGAATGATACGATATGATACACGATATACGATTGACAAAATACACGATGAGTGCACGCACGTTATACGCACGTTACACGCACGTTATACGCACGATATACGCAAATTTTGACAACTGTTACGTTCCGACTACTGTAGGACAGTTTACAGTGACATAAATTTTCTATGCGAGTACGAGTGCCTGCTTCAATATAACATACTCGTAAATGCATTTGTTTGCCTGTTAAGAACCTTTCTTTTCCTCTGTTGTTGTCGTCGTTTCCTCAAATTTGTTAAAATTGTGATGTCACACTACAAACACAATGACAAATATGAAATTTGTTACCATATCTTTGCTTGATTCTACGGTGGCACAGAGGTGACATGCACTACTTCTTTGCTAATTGGACTTCTCTTTTTTTATGTCGTTCCCTCGAGATATTTACTCGAGGGAACGACTTAGTATCTCGTTCGTACGACATAGTAAGTCGTTACCACGACACAGTAAGTCGTTACCACGACATAGCTATCTCTTCCATGAAGTTTTCCAAGTTAGCTATATCATGGGAACGACTTACTATATGTTTGAACGAAAGAGCAACTTGTTCCCACGACATAGCTAACTCGTTCCGTCGAATTAGTAAGTCGTTCCCTCAAAAGAGCTAGCATGATCTACTCTTTTTTTATTGTACTATTCTTTTTTTAATGTGCTACTCTTTTCTTTCAATGCAATACTTTTTCAAAATGCAATACTTCTTTTTTTAAATTGCACTTCTCTTCTCACGACTTGCTAACTCATTACCACGACATACTAAGTCGTTCCCTCGAGTAATTATCTCGTGGGAACGACATAAAAAATCTTTATATCGACACATAGTGAATTACAAAAATGTATTTATGTGATAAATTTCTTATCAGATTGCGCAATCGACATTTCATTATCTGTAAAAATGACAAAATGACTAATACACGCAAAACCTGACAGAAATTTATTAACTAGTGTACAACAAGTCAATAGCCTTGCACGATGTTTATTTCCGCAAATGTGAGTTTGGTTGAAAGATTTTAGCCACTATCTTCAAAGAGTAAATGCAATCAGTAACGTGTAGGAGAGCTCTGGATGTTTTGATTTGTTTTTAAATGGTTGATGAAATGTAAGCTATTTGTGAAACGGAGAAGGCATAGAAGAGCCGGTCATAAAGTATTTTCACATAAAAGAAGTGTGACCACATGAAAGACAAAATACGCTTGGTAATTACTGTCCGTCATATTCAACTGTACAAAACTGGACTGCGAAATACAAGCGTAGAAAAACCAGCAGTAAAACAAACAAATTAACAAATTTAATATATTTTTGATATGTTTACATTATTGCATAAGTTACCAAATACATGTGGTCAAAATAAACTGACACACACACACACACGCACGTGCACAAATCGCACCTTGATGAGTAAGGACGGATTATCAGTTTTGGTAAGCAGGTAAATCTATAAATTTGTATCAGTTTGAGTTAAATCAACTTTTAACAAGGGAGCGAGCGGTAGCGTACTAAGTGTTTAATCTCATTTGACCTTTTGCGTAGCAAGCGACATGTATTGTGGGTGGAGCTAATTTTCAGTCTTATTGTTTCTTACGTCAAACAGGTATTTGTTGATTCAGTCGCGCTCGTCTCACCTTGTTCGAGTGTTATTACGCGTTCTATTTATAGCGTTTTGTCTCTCGCTTTTTATTCAGATAAACAGTATTTATAACATATGCATACTGGATGCATTATTGTGTTAAAACCGATTTATTTTTGGATTAAATACATTGACAGTTTGAATTTTTATCTTACTTTCATTTGCAGCGTTTCCTGACGCATGTGCAGTGCTTTCTTGGGAGCGAAATCTTAATAATTAAGTTATTTCAGTAGCTGGTTTTAATAAAAAACAAAGGCATTTATTTGAAAATCTGGACGATTTGACTGGTAGGCAAATGAGGTCAAACACTAATATAGTTTAATGAGATATTTGAGAAAAGTCAGCAAGAGACAATTCAGGTAAGGACAAGCTACAAGTAGTGTTTAGAGGTAAAAAATAGGTTTGTGACCTTTAGCAACATATCAATACATAATAAAACTTAACCAGAGCATCATTTTGAAAGTTTATTTAGATTATTTATATTTTCTTCCTTATGTACACTTTATGATAAAACATATACATCTACATTCATACATGTAATGATTAACAGTTATGTGATATAGAAAATCTGTGCAAATATTATATTGGTTGTAACATAGCAAAAGGGTTGGGCAACAAGTTTCATGTACATGAAGTATGCTTTTTCTTCAGTTACAGTCACAATAGTGTATACTTTTATTATCTGATTAAGCATTGTCATAAGCCCTTATACACACAACGAATACAAAATATCAATTCACTCGTTGACTGTGTCTCTGCAGAAACCGACCCCCACATTCAGAGGCAGTGTCTTAAACGTGTGTGCTATAAAGTAAACACACGTCTATTTATCATCAAAAACACATGCCACTATTTCAATTTCAATTGGATGCCTTTCATTCATGTCCTTTTTTCTTATAGGGTATATGACATTGAGAATATGTGATTCGTTTTCATTATCAGATAGCTTATTTAAATAATTCATTTGTGGTAACCACTATGAAAATATTCTTTCAGGTGAATTGATGGCGTGTTTACGACAGAAGTGGTCCACAGATAAATCTGTCAAATACTGTCGATTAATACTGATAGTTTGTAAGTGCGGGAAGAAAGTTACAAAGGCTTTTTTTCTGAAACACGTGCATGACTCTTGTCCCGATAATCACGAGCCTTTTCCATGGACTGTAGATGACTTTTTGAAACACAACAAGAAGACGATACTAGACAAACTGTATGACAAAAGATATAAATATAAACTATTTCCTCGCAACAAGTCCACAGATCTTGACGAATGGGATGTAAGCTTGTTTTGCTTTCTGCTCCTCAAAGTCTGTGTACTCCCTCAACTGATTTCCCTAGATATCAAGATTTTGAAAGAAATAAGGAATGAATTAGCCCATATAGAAAACCCGGAATTATCTGATGAAAAATATAAAATATACTATGAAAGACTTACCGACATTATCGACAGGTGCAGGCAAAAGATAAATATACCAGAACTTTCAGATGAAATAGAGAAAGACTATGCGAGATTCAGAACACTACAAGTAGCTGATGTTAACATGGAAGAAGATAAATTATTGGATGACTGGTACACTTGTGTTGAAACAACCGTAGCAAAAGCTCAAGGCGGTAATACTATGTTTATTCGTTTTGTATTGTTTGTATTTGCATGCACTTCCTGTGTTGGAAATTATTTTGCAGAGTAATCTTGTTAAAATACTTAAAGCAATTCGTATACATAAGCGATTGATTCGTAGTCTACCACTATTAACCTAGTAATGTACAACTAGTTATCTTTCAGGTCAAAAAACTGTCCCGTCACGTCACGTTTGCGTTTTCTGTCGTAAGCCTTTTCCATTTAGTATACATGTACTTAGATTCCGATACAATGTCAGAACAAAACGCAAAAGGTCCATTTAACTTACAAGTTGCAAGCGCATATACAATGTACATGTATAATTGTTTTCTCCTGTGCAGCAGCCTCTTCGTAGATGAAACACACAATCTGATCAAAGTTTCAAATCATAATTCAGAAATGCTGACCTGCTAATTGTATACAAAAATATTGGTTTAGAGAATAGAAAGGCTTTAAGGACGTTTGTATCGTTTAAATAATGGTACACTATATAACATACATTCCACACGCTTCTGTGAGCTAGTGACCAGACCGAATGTTTTAGACTAATTTAAAAGTGTACTTAATTATTGTATACATAACTAAGTTTCTACTTATGCACGCGGAAGAGTGAAAGTGTCTCACATTAATGCCCTCTGAACTATGTTTGGTCATATCTTTATATATTAATAGCTATCCAAGGACCTTCTTAATGCAATGTATGTGTGTCCATACTTTTCAGATATCCATAAATTGAAGACAAATCTACATGAGTATCTGTGGAAACTTGAAGAGAGAAACTTACCAACCGACCTGAAATTACGTAAGTACAGATTTTAGGGAAATGTTTAATTATTAATCATAGTCTGCTAAATCAGAAAGTAATAATCACAAGAGCCATGTTACACATGGTTAATCCCCCGCTGGGAAGAAGTTACCAGAAGGTTGTACTTTCGTACATTTTACTTGGTGAAAGGAAATCCTTAAAAAAAGCCGTATAGTTATGGTCATGCTGAGTACAGTTTTCAAGTAAGTGGAAAAAGAATAAGGCAATGAAGAGAAGGTTTGCAAAATTATATTAATGTTCATTATCAGTATAGGTATGATATTTTTCTATTTGACTAAAAGTAGGCAAGGTAGAGTTATTGTTCTTACACACTGCACTTCCTACTAATGTGCTATGTCAGTGTATTAAGTTTGAAGAAAATCCCTCAAGTACTTTTGGAGTTATGCTCCGGTATCTTTTTTCAACTAAATCTGATAAAGGGGAATAACTCTAAAAGAAGGTAAGGTAGAGTTATTGTTCTTGCACACTGCACTTTCTACTAATGTGCTATGTCAGTGTATTAAGTTTGAAGTAAATCCCTCAAGTACTTTTGGAGTTATGCTCTGGACAAAACTTTTAAAGTAAATCTGATAAAGGGGAATGACTCTAAAAGTAGGCAAGGAAGAGTTATTGTTCTTGCATACTGTACTTCCTACTAATGTGCTATGTCAGTGTATTAAGTTTGAAGAAAATCCCTCAAGTACTTTTGGAGTTATGCTCCGGACAAAGTTTTTCAAGTAAATCTGATAAAGGGGAATAATTCTAAAAGTAGGCAAGGTAGAGTTATTGTTCTTACACACTGCACTTCCTCCCAATGTGCTCTGTCAGTGTATTAAGTTTGAAGAAAATCCCTCAAGTACTTTTGGAGTTATGCTCCGGACAAAATTGGGACGGAAACACGGACGGACGGACGGACGGACGGACGGAGACCGTTACTAATATCCCCTTCGCCTTCGGCGGGGGGGATAAAAAAACATATTACGCCTCTCTGACAGGCACTGCAATGCTACTTCCTGTCTCTTGCATGCGTATGAATGTTTCTTCAACCTATTTTCTGGTATCGTTTCAAACATGTATAGTCTATTTTAGCATATTTTACCTTTTTAATACCTTTATTGTGTGCTTACCTCCTTACCAATTTTGAATTTACTGAAATATGATCATGCAAAAATATATTTGCCAACACATTTACATACAGTTCTTATAACAATATAACATTAAATTTTAATGAATTAAAATGAAAGTACTATCCGCTTGATCACCAGTCTATTCGAGTCCGTATTTCTGAATTCAACGAAACTTCATATGAAGTTTCAGCCATAATAAAAGCTGTGTTTGCTTTAAGTATGTTCTTGCTCAGTCATTTTTCGCAGAGTCATGACACTTTGTAATTGTATTTACTTATAGTAAACGTTTACATTCGTATCGTCGTTTCCGCACCAGTACTCAGCAACAGCTGTGTTGGTTTCAACAAAATTGTATGGGGAAACCTCACTACTAAGGGGTGATTTAGTATGGTCCAGCTTAATAATTTAACTGTAATGTTTGAGGTTATGTTTAAGTAATTTTTATGTTATTCACTGCGGGCATGTAAATAAAGCTTTATATATAGGAGACATAACACTAGCACGCCCTATTTTTAAAGTACCTGCCTTTAAATTATGACATTTATTTTAGTTTGTTTTGAATTAAATTTCAACAATTAAAAGGAATTAAATTTATGTTTCTACAGTTTAATAATTAAAAGGAAGTACGAGTAGCGTTAAAATATTATTACTTTATATTGATTTGTGTTTTCATAATGAAAGTACAGCTTTATCTCTGGTTGTGTTATTAATAATGTTCACAAATTAACCACTACATTGCCTCTCTATTTCAAGATATTTAAATTCGGTTTATTTTCCGTCTTAAATTCTCTTTTCCTAAATATACGTATTCTTCGGCTATTCTTCCTCATTTCTAACGAGTCCTTGTCCAAAACTAATATCTAGCATATATTATTCTGTATAATGGTGCTTTTTTCCATAAATACCGTGTGACGAATTTTAAGTAATACTAAATACCTGTTCTAATATTAAATACTAACTGAATATCGTTGCAGAACCATAAAAGTGTTCTGGACGATAAGAAAAAATTGAATATTTGCACCCATTTGATTATTATATTCGTACTTGTTATATCTGTTTGAGTTTTTAAATAATAAGTTAGTGAATAAGTATTGGTAACTTAATTATCAAGATATAAAATTTTATTTCCTAAAAATGTCCGGTATTTTGATAAACACGTAAATGCACAAATAATATGACATATATATAAGTATCTTGGAATCAACATCAGTGAAGGTATATCATAGAGGAGCAATGTCTACAAGACAGCGGCAAAATCTTGCGGAACCATGGGATTTCTGCTAAGAAACCTCTACACCTGCACACGGACGTCCGTGAAAGTACATCACATATGTACAGCCAACACTGAGTTATGCCACAGTATCATTAGACCCCTACCGCACAGGCGATATTGAACAACTTGAACTAACTAACTGGAACTAATGGAGTCTGGCAAAGAGGTGCCAGGTACACAAACGATATAGGGATCTCTAACACTAGGCTGTGTCACCAACATAATCAGTGACCTTTGTTGGCCCCCACTAGCTGACAGGAGAAATGCACACTAGTTGAACTATCTATTAATGATCAAGCACCACGAAGTCGACATCGATCCAAGTGCCCTACTTCTGTCAGGCGACCCTCGCACTAGACTAGAGGCTTGGGAAGGATCCGACAACACTTTGCTAAATCTGCCCTCTACCACCACTCATTCTACCCCAAAACCGGAGAGTGGAATCAACTGTGAACCACCATCAGAGACATCAGTGTCACTGTGGACTTTGAAGCTGCCATGAACGGCTTATCAGAGGTGGCTCCGTTGCCTCAAAACGTAGTTACACCAACGCCATGTAATTAATTTTAGTCTGTATAGACGGTTCTTTTAACTCTGATGGGTGATGGCTTTCTCATCACTTAACATAATTGAGATAACATAGGTCACCTTTACAGTGTTAGTTATTAGACTTTAAATTCAACACTTTGCGGGTTTTACATCGCAGCATGGTCTAAGTCCGCTCTCACACCAGACACACATGCAACATGAATGTCACGCATTCAACACGAGCTTAATCAAACTTTACAAATAATATTTTTTAAGCTTTTTCTATTTTACAGTTCAAAACTCTGTTTCAATAGCAAAAAGCTAAATTGAGAAACGTATACTTAACATATATCTTACCAATATGTTGTCATAATATTAATAACATGGATGTGTTCATTGAGCCGATGGTGTTGTAATCCTACTTTTTTCCAAATGTCCCTGTACTATAATTGTAGGCGTCAACTTATACTACATGTAACGGCTACGCGGCAAACACTTACGCTACAATCTTTGGCACTAATGTCGACAGAGCTTCAAACACACACTTAGCCGTACAGCCGGATAGTCAGAAAGACAGACCTCGACCAACATATATACAAACGCTATTTTCCGTATACATTAGACCTGCGACCATCCGTTTTTAAGATTTTACGGACAGATGACAGACATACCTTAAGAAATTTGTTTTTATTTTTTAAACAGCAATTCATTTCTGACACTGTTACTACTAACAATGTTCCATGGTGGGGAGATAAGTAATGAGGATAGCCACAGGTTTACCCCTAACCCCCGTAGCCATTACTTTTTATTGCAGATTCGGACTTTGGAAAATGATGATAATACATGTGTATAAACTAAAAAGATTGCTTTAACTTTCATACTACGAAAGCATTATTTAAAGCGCTGTCTGTTATAATCGATTTGTTTGGGATTCGATTATACAAATGTATATTAATATTTTATACTATTTTATACTTATGTTATTATTTGATTACCTTTGCTTATTACCTAAATTAACTTGAAAATGTACGTGTGTTTAACACCTGAATAATTATGTAACTACCGTCTTTTTGTCTAATTCTAAAAGTAAATTTAGTTACTTGCAATAGAGGCGTTTCAAAAACATACATGTATATAGAAATGTTTTTTTTACCACAGTCATTGAGGTAAAGATAAGCATCATTGGAGACAACGCAGAAGCAGAAAAGGCTCTTGGGGTGTCAATGGAAGAAGGTATCACTGGATTAGCTTTTGGTGATGTTCAGAAGAATGTGGAAAGAATTAGTGACGACGTTCGGCAACTTGGATTTGAAGTCGAAAGTCATACCAGCGGTTCAATCCTGTTTAAGCTGACAAGTTGTTCATTAAAATCTTTAGTGTATTTAGTTGACTACTGTAGTAGTACAACTATCGACAGACGTCTGGAAGGCATCGCAGAGCCATTGGAAAAAATGATAGATGGAAGTGTTGAACTTGAGGTTGTAATACCTCTGGAGACGCAACAGCATATCATTAAGACACTAGGTGTGTATGTACTTTGAGAAGTTGTAGTATATCTGTAGTTCTTAGAATTATATCGGATGTGATAGGGCTAAAAGGCAGAAACAGAAGCATGTTGTAGCTAGATAACTTTTTAAACATAACAGACACGTATGTGAAACATGTTATGGTTACAAATTTGTATGAATTTTTTAAACTTTGATATTATGATGAAGTTTAAATTGTATATCGTCATACGTTTTATGAACACTTATTATGTAAAGACATTGAATACTAGTTGGATTCGCTGGATAACTTCATCATGATAATCAGACTAAACAAATTACAAAGTTGTTTCATTAAAACGGATAGTTCAATGGACTCTTGAAGCACTTGTTAAACTGCAATCAAAGAAACATCCTCTACCATATAAATATGTACATACAGGGATTTCTTAAAATCAATAATAACCTGATTAAGTGATTTAATGAATTTTTATCTTCTAAATAATTGTTGTTTTTGTTGCAATGATTGATTAATAGTGGTCTTCAGCTCTCTTCGATTCAGCTGACAGAGCTAAGACCTATCCTCATCCACCTGATTGTTCTGTTACCGTTCAGTTGCCTAGATATGATTATCTTCGTGCCTTTTCTCCTCTCCTCCAGAAGTACGAAACATCGATTCCAGAGTACGATAATGAAGAACCTGAATCATATACTGTCTCTTATTCATCTAATTTTTGTTTTTAACCTTTGTCATATTGAGATTTGAAATGAAACAGAAAACGTCCTGTCTTCTTTTAGAACTCAAACACTACCAAATCGGCATATGAACTCTGTCGAGTAATTCTGCGTGAGGTATCTGATAGGCTTAGCACTTGTAAAGCATTCACATACAAAATCGTAAATGAAAAACATAGAATGAGCAAAATCAATGCGAGATTGGTGTCAAGAAAGCTGAAAATTAACTAAAACGGCTAATAGGGTGACAACGTGACCGAGAAATTCTAATTTTCATTATTGCCAACACAGGAGGCTAAGATAGTTTGAATCATTATTCAAGATGTTTTAATTCAAATAAGTCTTAATTAGCATTTTTACTATATTGTATGATATTTATACACCGATAAAACCAAAATATATTATATATGTTACAGAAGAACAGTTGAATATTGGACCAGAAATTGAGAGAAGAAAGAGTCATGGAAAGGTATGAGAACTTAACTTGTTTTATTCACATTTGACCATCAGATTGACTAATGTTTGCTGGTTATTAATTTTCTTTTTGTACTTCAGGTTTTCTTTTGTAATTTAACATGTACTTAGTAAATAATAGTTGATAATGAAAACAGTAATATATCATACAGTCGTTTGTTTAGCTCAGCAGGTGCGTAGTAAGGTACCGATTGATACAGCACTAAGTTTGTAAGAAGAAAAGTCGATCAATGAAAAATAATTTTCACACAAGCGACAATTGACAGATAAAAAGATATGGATTTGCTTGCATAAAAGCTCTTAATACTCCTTTGGCTACAAGATGACACATCTAAGAAATGATAAATAACTGTAGACATTATATTTAAATGCGAACTTAAAATCATAATCCAGCGTTATCGAGATTCATAGAACCAAACGTTGATAAGGTTTATAGAACCCAATGTGGTTAAAAAGTAAGATCTGAAAGACGTTAATCTCTTATACATGGGTTGGATCTCATTGACGTTAGTCTAAATTTACTTTACGCATTGCAGCTCAATATGATCTCATATGATGTAATAATAATCTTTTAACTACCCGTGCACAAAAACTTATTTTATAATTGACAACGTATTTGCAGAGTTCTTTGTTAAAATGATTGACAGATGGAGCTTATTTAGAATAAGAAATCACCGGGACAAACTATGTATAGATAGTGCTGAATATAAGCTTAATGTATCTACTATATGTACCAATCTATTTACCCTTTCACCAAAATAAATAGTTTTCGATTTGTACCCTTCATCAGTGAAGAAAACCTTCCGCTTTCAATATCCACCTCTGACTAGCTTATACAAAAAGGAAGCCGAATGCGTACGTCTTCTCTGTCAGTACACATTTTCGCTACAGTCAAGCCCTATGGAGTTAGCGATACAAGGAACAACTTGCGGTCTCAAGCTGAACAGAGGGTTTGTCCATAAACAAGGCAAACCGGCATGTGGACATGTCCTTATGCCCAAGAGCAGAATATTGGTTAAATAGTCCAAACGTTTGGTCAAATGTTTCACAGCCTTGTGAGTGGTACACAACCCTAACAGAGCTCTCGCAGTGGAACCCTGTAGACGGTGTCTAGTCAAATCCTGTCAGGACTCAGGCAACTCCTGCATTTTGATTCGTCTCCAGTCGTCTAGACCTTTTCTTACCATTGGACTAAGGTGATTCTTAACGGAAGAATGTGGCCACGTGCAAGTCATGACTTCAAAATCCTGTCGTTTCGTTGAACATTTAACCCAATCCCTGTTGCGATTGCGGCAGATGTGGATACACTGGCAACAACAGCTCATAGCACATAGGCGACTCAAGACACTGGTCGTCTTCAACTGCAGTTGGACCCGATAACGTCCTGAGTGAATGAACAGCCCTCTTTATAAATGTAGTATTCACCTCCGTAGTCTGAAGAAGGGGTTAAAAAGGCGACTGGAAAGGGTCCCGTACAGCGGCCCCAATACTCATGAACGCAAAAAAGTGACTGAGCTCAAAGTCTGAACTTTGAATGCAAGAACTCTTATTGGCAGTACTAAAGCTGATAGAATAGACAAACGCGCAGAAATGGTTGATCGTGAGCTTGCTCGATCAAATGTGGATATTAAATTTCAAAATGCATTCTTTAATTTGAAACACGCCTCGCAGAAGAAAACACACTTACTTAGGCGGTGCTGGCTATACATTCGTTTGAAGTGGTCGTAGCAGTAATAAACTAGTCCAACTGTAAGGAACCACCAGGACGGATTCCGTGAAAACGACGACAAGATCAAGGAACTCCTCATGGAGAAAAAAGCTCTATACTGCCTACCAGTGTGAATCAGCCGATGCAGCAAACAAAAACAGCAAGGAGAAACGCCAGTATGTACAGAAGCAACTACGACTTAATCTAGACAACTGGTTCAGCTAAAAGGCAGAAACATTCAGCAATAAGCCGATAAACATGACTGAAAGCGGTTCTATGACTCCCTGAAAACCTTGTATTGTCCACCTTCATTAGGATCTGCACCACTGATCAGTGTTGATGGCTTGACATCATTTCTAAGAGAGAACATATCCTCCAAAGACAGGTAGAATACTTCGACACAGTCCTAAATCAGCCTCCAACAATCAACGAAGCTGTAGCCTCCTTGTTGCCTCAAATAGAAACCAACTCCAAACTTCACACCAATCCTACAGGCATCGAATTTGCAAAGGCCATAAAAGAACTGTCCTGTGGCAAAGCCGCTAGATCAAACGCCATTCAAGCAGAAATCTGCAAGTATGGAAGAACTATTCTTCAGCAAAATTTGACAGAGCTACATTTGTATTTCACTCCTTCTGGAACCAAGAGGTCTTTCCACAGGAATTTAAAGATGCTGCGAAAGCGCAGTCCTGCAATGCCAATCGTTGCATACCACTACTTTCCATTGCTGGGAAAAGCCTTGCACGAAACCTGCTGTACCACGTCATCAAACATCTTGAGGTTGGCTTGCTACCAGAAAGAAAGTGTGGCTTCGAGCGACGCACTGTAGATATGGGTTTAGCAGCAAGGCAATTGCAAGAACGGCATCAGGAGCTATACTTGTTGATCTAACCAAGGTATTCGAAACAGTCAGCAGAAAGGATATATGATAAAACGTGTCTATGTTAAGTTGGCCAGAAAAGTTTGTCAAAATCGTCAGACAGATTCACGATGGCATGATGGCGAGTGTCGCCGATGACGGTGAAGCAGCGGCAGATTGATATAAAGCACCAATTTTGGCACCAACGCCATTCTAAAACTACGTGATGTTCTCAGCAATGATCACTGATACCTTCAGGGATGATGACCCAGGCGTCCGCCTCCACTACAGAATAGATGGAGGACTTCACAATCTCTCACGTCTGAAAACAGTCACAAAAATTCAAACCACCATCGTCCTTGATTTTTTGCAGATGATTGTGCCCGAAATTCATACACTGCAAATGAAATGTTACAAAGCAGATATTCTGTTGCCTGCAACAAGTTTTGTCTTACCATCAGCACCAACAAGGTAAAGAGTTCACAAAGCCGGTAGCAACATTTAAAAATACGTCCACATTGATGACGATGTAAATGCCAGAATTACAAAAGTAAGCTAAACTTTTGGAAGCCTAGATTTAAAAAAGAAGAAACCTAAACAGGACTAAAAAGATTTTACTGCAGTTTTGTGTTATCATCAATTGGTTCAAATCTTTACCAAGGTTCACAACCGATAATCAGATTTAATCTGCATAAAAACAATCTTGGTATGGTAAAAAAATTAGATTATTTCGATCAACTGTTTTGTAATACATAAATGGTCCGTATGCAGGTATCTTAAAAATGTTTGGTGATTTATTCTTTCGCGTTTAGTACATTGTTTCTGTTTCATGACACAATTAGTATTCAAGGCACCTGTCGAACATTTCCATTACTACACGGAAACGAATTAGAAAAAGTTAGATTTTCGTCCATCGCATGCCAAGTCATGCCTTTTAAAATTGTTAGATTTTTGGTGGTCTGATATTTCTTTGGATCCTTTGTCAACATCGTATTTTTAAGTAAATAGGGTTAAAAACAAAGTCAAATAAAATGTTAACGTTATGAACAGTTTAGACACTGTCTTTAATTCAGGAAATATAATCAAACTGATTCAGACAGTCATTAAAGTCTTATTTCCCTTGCGAATGTTCTATTTTTATTCATTTAAATGTTACAAGAGCCAGCTAAGTTCTCTTTTTAAAATAAATGGGAATAAATATATAGAAATTCGGTTGCAGATAGTTCTACTGGATACTGAAATAGTCTCTATTGTTTATACACAATATTAATAATACAGAATTGTTTCGTATCAGTGAATAATATAGTAGAAGGTTAGGCAATGTGTAATCTACATGTACAAAAAAGCAGTATTTAAATAAATCGATATACTGAATACACGAAGTATGAAGAAATCCGATATAAATCGAAAAAAAATGAAATTGAAAGCACCAATCGTTCTAAAAAACAAATATTTTGTTCTTTTAATCTTAAAACGAACTGTGAAAAAAACTCAGGATTCTACAATAAAAATATCTGGTGCACATAATCGCAATGAACACCCTTTTTCAATTGGGATTTTGTATTTTCTGATCTTCTTTGTATATTTGAAGAACTAATAAAACACATATTTTAGAGTTTGATGTAGGTAATGAATAGCGTCATGTTGTTTCCAGAAAGAACACAGACATATTATTTTTAAGTATTGAATTTCAGTTATATAAGTTTTGACATAAATGACCAATTCAAGACCACTGATCAAGTGATATATAATCAAATTATGAATTTCATGATAAAAAGGGTCTAATTCCCTTCTTTTGAAGCATGTAAATGTAATAATTATTTTTAGACAAATAACGTATACTAAATCCTGGTTGCACTATTTAAATGTACTAAACATATGTATACGCTTTATTCTAATGTAATAGATGTTACAAAGAAATGTTTCTAATACTGTACATACATCTATTTTAATAACAAATAAACCCAGTCTTGTGTCTTTGGATATGTGGGTGAACACAGCCTAAGGAAGCATGCAAAAACGTGTCAGCCCATCAATTTGTATTGTGATCATGTATGCGAACGAGAGAGAACGAGAGAGTAAATGTGTATCATAATGAAATCCTGTATACGTTTGTCTCGGTTTTTTGACGTTAATGGATGTCATATATCGAAGTTTGTGATATCTCAAAATTTCTGTGGGAAACTATTCTTAAGGTCGACATCAGATTACCGTGCTTGCCATAGAAATTCGATAGATTTCCTATCATGGTTTACATACAGTCATGTTTTCTTTTTGTTAAATAGTATGCAGGCTTATGAGCACTCAAGCTCCATATTAGATCTACTATTTGTTGATTATAGGTTTTCAATGACCCTATACATGGCAAAATAGAATTGCACTCCTTGTGTTTGAAAATCATTGACACACCACAGTTCCAGAGATTGAGGTATATCAAACAGCTTGATACCTGTTATTTAGTCTACCCAGGCGCGAGTCATAACAGGTTCGAACACTCCCTTGGGTAAGTATGATTATTAAGTAATTTTTAAAAGAAAATATATTCTTCTAGCTGTAACAATGTTTGGTCTTTGCGTTCTAGGGTATTGCTTTGTTTGTATAATATTTGCCATTTGTCACGCATTTAATAGATAAATACTTTATTTTTTGTCGTTTCTTGTCAGAATTAACACTAGTTTCTGCATAAATTCGAAAGAAGATATCCGAGCTAACTGTGTTGATTACATTATGATTTGGGTTTTTTGCAATAAAAAGTTACCTGTGTGTGTGTCAGAGAAAAATGGCCTGTTACACATGTAGAATATGTATTGTTTCTGTCTCTGTTTCAGAACTTGTCATCTTGCTGGTAAATTTTTGAGGACATTAAAAGAACGCCAGCCGGAGTTGGATATAACGTCAAAAGATATCCTGTGCGTCGAGGTAGCTGCGCTTTGCCATGATATCGGTATATACAGTCTGGGGTCAAAAGTGATTCCACCACGTCAAAATGTGCTCTATATTTCATATCATAACATCAGTGTGTACAAATAATTTTAAATGCTTTATCTTCATTAATTTTTAAAAGTAATTCTTGACATTGTCACAAATGTGTTTTCTATTCTCGCAATAGTTATATATTTTTAATTTTAAAAGTGGAATTATCTAAAACTGGATTTAAAGTCAGTTTTTCCTTAGTAAATTTTGAGGTCAAATATTTCAAGTCGTCTTTTAAGGATATTATTTTTAGATCTACAACAGGCAAATTGTAAAGTCTTAGGATCTTTTTGAATTTACTGATATAGTAAAATAAATATACCGATAGGAACATGATAGAACCATGTTCTACATGTATTTACTCTAACACAATGTTGACATATTAATTTATTTGTATCTAAGTCGCTTTTTCATGAAAAAGAGTTGCGAGGAAGCCTTTTCAATTTCTTGCAATATCATTGAAAAAATACTGCTCTATATTTCTAACACGGACATCGAATTGAACAGTAAAGTATTTTTTTGGTACAAATAAAGGTATTTTTTGCCGGTTAGATATCTTTCTTGGTAAAATAAGAATTACTTGTCATTGTGGTCCTGTGACTTAATGAAAAACTCGAAGAAACATGTATTTATTCTATTTTTACAGGTGTAAATTTCATGAAAACACCATGTAAATTATCTTCTGCAGATTTTTGAAAAAAAGTTTTTCCTTGAAATATATAGTAAATGTTGACGTCCTGGATTCACTTTTGACCTCAGACTGTACATTTAGCACATTAATAACGTTTTGAGACTACTTTGAAATCATATTGTTTATATATCTTAACAAGATACCAGTAACAAAATAAATAGTAGGAGTGATAAAATTATAAATTGTAATGTTGTTGAAGTTTGTTATTTCTTTATGAATTTCTTTTGCAACTGAATGCCTTTTATTGCCAAAATGTTTCGTCTTATAATCAGGTCAAGGACCATTTTCTCATGTGTTTGAACGGAAGTTTATACCAGCTTTAAAGCCTGATAGAAAATGGAAGGTAATTCTGAATAATGAGTGTTTTCAAACAGTTTATTTAGTAATGAGAACTATTTATATCTTTTAAATGAACAACACGTGTATTACGTACATGTAATTTTATTGTACGTATGTTATCAGTATTTGTCTTTGTCTGTGTCAAAATAGGCAATGCACAAATTGCAGACAACTAATTTTAAAGCCAAGACAAGCAAATGTCCACCCCCATCATATGTTCACACTTATGAGGGGATAAAACATTAAAGCAGCTTCTTTATTTGGGGTTATTACACTATTTGAGCAAAAATTAAATGAATTTATAGCGACTTGATTGACAAATATGACATTTTATTTTTTGTCCTTGCATCTAAATGTATAAATGGTTAAATACAGTTTTTGGATTAAAATGTTAAATACATAAGTATACATGTTCCAGGATTTTCAATTTCCCTTCAATATTTATCAGAATTCAATATCCATTTTATAACAATGTAAGATTTGACAGCTTTATGATCAAACAATCAATATGTTCTAATATGTACGTAGTTAAAGGTTATATTAACGTTTAACATGACTACTCAACTAATTTAACATTCAGAATAGTTGCACACAGTAAATCTGATTATTTTAGCACGAGGAGGCTGCTGAAAAAATGTTTGACTATTTGTTGCGAGACAGAAATAGCGCTTTACGACAGTCTTTCAGTCGATTAATGCCAGGTTTTGAAGAGAGAGACATAGAATTCATCAAGGAGATGATTGGCGAGCCAAAGGACATGAATGCAGATGTATGCATAGTTCACACATCGACTCACATTAACATTTACTAGGAAATGAAAATTAACATCGAGATTATAATGCATAGTAATTCAATTTCTTTAAAAACTGTTGGAAATAAGTTATATATTTAAGATATTGGGGGTGTAATGAGTACTTTCTGTTTAACGGCCATTTTGAATACTTTCGATTCTAAAGTTGTACCTATTTTGTACTGTTGCGCAGTGGTAGAGCGTCCGCTTTGATATCGAGAGATCCTGAGTCCGATCCTCATAGGAGCCAATTTCTATTTTTTTTTTTTCATTTTAGCTATTAAATTGAATTATATGAAAATTTATGTTATTTCACAAGATATGAGCAGTATATCTTAATTTCTTTAATTTGATTAAGCTGTACAAAACAGCTCTAGAAAATTATATAAAAAATCACCTTGATCATTTTCAAAAACACTTTTCTTATATTGCATTTTATATATTACTAATCAAACTTTATAATCACTAGCGATTTAATTAAATGGTGAAATGTCTTCAAATTTTGCACACTAGTAAGTTAACAGATGTAGATTATAAAAATGTTAAGTTTAATTTGTTTTCGATAGTTTCCATTAAACCCCAATACTTTAAAACATAGTTGACACAATTCAGAAAAAAGGTTAGGTAGCATTACAGTTAAACAGTTTGTTCGTAATACAACAACCGCAGAAAACTACATTGTATGGCATCGCAATAACTAAATTCTATCTTTTGTCAATTTTATAAAGCATATCACCTCATATTCTACAGAAACATGCACCAGACATATGAGAAGTTTTATCTGTTTCTTTTCTCTAGGTGTGGCCATACAAAGGAAGAAACAAGAATAAAAGTTTTTTGTACGAGGTAAATTTAACAGTATTTAAGACAAGTTACATCAGTTTTGCAAATTTAATCTTAATTGCGTGTATCAATTATAGGGTGGTTTAAGTGTAATTTTCTACTACATCTTACCTGTAGTATAGATTCCCATAAATAGCAGTCACGTCGCTACTTTTGAAACATATTAAATGCAACAATTAAGAACTTTGTCAAATTGTATCCAATTAAGTGCCTTAATTATTTGGATGGTAATGCAAAATAATACTCTAACATTGTAAACACTTTTGCAATTACAGGCACTATTCTGTTGAAAAGATTTTTTGTAAGCGATTATAATATGCATTTTGGAGAAGACACGAGAAAATATGTGACCGTGGTTTAAATAATTTACAAAATATATATTAGAATTTGCCTTAAACTAAGTACATATAAACTAAAGTATAAAGTATGATACTGTAAACTGTATGAATCTCGTGGAACATTGCTAATTGAATACATTTGTTAGAAATAATTGAGCAGCTGAGCGCTTAATCCACACGTGGGTAAATTAAGCGTGACTCTGCTTCTGATCGATAGGACTCAGGTAGATCATTTTGTCATCAAGACATTATTTGTATTTCAGTTATACCTTTTCGAGAAAATAATATTATTTCCTGAACAGGTTGTAGCTAACGGAGAAAATGGGATCGACGTAGATAAATGGGACTATCTCTCTCGTGACAGTCTGATGCTGGGAATGAAAACAAATTTTGACCACGACAGATGTATTCACAGCGCCAGGGTAATTATGGCCGGTGGAAGGAAACAAATCTGTTACAGAGACAAGGTGCTCATTTGCAAATCAAGGCGCCAGCTTTTGCATTAATGATATTTCTTTAGTGTATTCTAAACTTATAACCTAAAGCTTAAGGGCTTTTTATCAACATCATCTTTATTTATCTATTCTGATGCAGACCATATTATAAATATGAACAGATAGGCACCTAGGGTAATGGTTTATAGATTGAATCGTAAAAATTCACATAAGAAATTTCGTAAAATTTGTGGAGAAATATTTTACCTACTATACGATAGACAATTTTAGATGCTTCATGTACAAAACTGCTATTTAGATGTCGTGTTATTTGCCTTTAAAAATGTATGTTTTTCTGAATAAACTAAAAAAGTGTCATATCACGTTTCTTTCAGTCGGCTCAAGATTTGTATCATATGTTTTACACCAGAATGACATTACACAGGACAGCCTATCAACACAAAACGCACAATATCATAGGGACTATGTAAGTATTACTATTAACACAATGAGCACAACTAGTAAGTTCAAAATAAGAATAATCACAAACTATCAATTTGAAGGGATGAGTTTTTTACCCGTTGATATAAATGCTAAATGTAGGGTAGTACATGTTCATGTATCACACTCTTATTAACGGCAATATGACAAGTCAACGTGCCAATGCTGTTGCATGCCAATTAGTTCAGAAGTAAAGGGTCGAATAAAGTTTCTGTGTTGCAAAACCTATTAATGTTGCTGTAACGGCAGCGCAGAAAAATAACTCAATACATGCCCAAATGATCAACTGAAGAATTTATTCTCATAGTCGCAGGTACGTTATAATTCTACGTCGAAACTGCAATGAAAATAAAAAGTATGCTTGCACTAAATAGTTGTCGACCATAGCGAAAACATATGACAAAACATTTCACCGCCTAAAATGGAACAAATACTGGCCCAATGCAAATACAGATTAAACAATCATTTAAAAAACAGCGTATTGCACCATGAAAGGCCAATAACAAACCTCTTTGGGCAGATCTGACGAAACATATCGCACGTTAAATGTTGGACGCAAATTCGTCGAAGAAACGTTTACAAATGGCGTAAAAATAAAATTCCGAAGGGGAGACAACTATTCGTGCAAGAACTTTCGTACTCTAAATTATTCGTACTTATAAAAAGAACAAAGACCGACAGTCACAGTTGCATTGATCTAGAATCTGTTTAACGACAAACATAACAGTTGCCAAATATAAAGCTCCCCAAAGGCTTAACTGCGGTCTATAAGAACGCTAATGTTCCAAGATGGCTCAAGAGAGACCCAGCTAGTCTATTTAATTTTTTAAAATACGAGGGAAGTTTCTAGAAAACCATCATATCTATTTGATTAAATAACATTATTCAACTAAATGTTGTGTGTGAGTACATTAGAAATAGTCAATTTACGTACTATAGTCGTCGTTGCAGCGTAATGTTGGCTTGTATGGGACAGCTTCAAATAATAGATTTACATCTTACCCAAACATTTAAAAGCATTTCTGTTGGAAAACCCATGCTTCCATCATCTTTAATCCTGTTTTGCAACCCAACAGTTTTATCCATTAGATTATCATTGACTATACATGATTTGAAACGTTCTCAACTCTTCTGTATTCACGCAGTAGGTAATCTATGCTGTCCAATTTTTCCCGACGCCATTGCCGGATAGCCCGATTCAAGTTTACCTTCCCTCTTATGACCTAGTAAAGAATTAAAGAATTTAAATTCTACTCAAATATATTGGTGTTGCTATCACTGTATCTAATCTATTTGGTACTTTGTATAAATTTTGCTTTTGATTTACTTTTATTAAAAAAAGTACATTAAAATTTTCACTAATGTCTTTGCTCTGTATTTACTTTCATAGCTATTTACAATGTAATGGGAATCACCTCTTTTGATTTTAATACAACTTGAATGATTTCCAATTCGACCTGTAAATAAAAGATTATTGATGTTGCTGTTACATTTCAAGCCATTCAACACATCTGGTGCCCTTTGTACAGATACATGTACATTATACTGATAACTGGACCTTGCTATAGCGTTTATAGAATGTATATTGTATAAGTATTATGTCAGTTGAAATAAACAGTAACATGAATTCAATATACCTTAATGTACTTTTAGTCAAAATTTTGTTATAATAAATCGATAAATAAAAACAAATTATGACTGTTTTCCGGAAATTTTTCGAACATGTATGGTATATGTCATTTCACTAAGGCAGATCTGTTCATTGCAAATCAAACTTTGACATCCTTACACGTTGGCGTTAAGAACAATAAAAGAAAAAGATAGTGAATATAGTTATTTTTTATATGAAAACAACTGTTTCAAATCTCACAAATTTTATCTTAAAGAAATCTGATATTTTTAACGTTTAGAAAATGACTATAATTAATGATACCAACTCTCCACTTTCTTGTTTAAACAAAAATGTTCTAGATGAGAAAGATCTAATGTTGTCGCCTGTCATAAAGACGATTCAAATTCAGGAAACACAAAAAACGTGTTTCATAGTTAGTATAGGTAATATCTACAACCATTCAAACTACAATTAGCAATCGAGTAAATACATTGTTTTTTGCTATACATCATGATGCAATTAGTTCAGTTCTTTTCAAAACACATTATTCCTTAGATGTCAACAATTGCCTGGGCCGAACGTTGTTGCGCCGCATGTGAAGAAGCGTTTAAGAACACTTTTTATAACTCTTAACGTGCTGGAAGCAAAATACTCTACCTTTAGTATAGTAGATCATGATCAGCATGTACATCTGTGCAGAAATACTTAATAAATCAATAGGCTGTAATCAAAACATTCTTCTCATTATACCAAGTCCTCCGCTAATATAATAAAGACCCCGCTTTCTTTTCAAATCGTGTTTTTTGTTAATCATTTAGTTTGATGTAATATGATAACGTGAATTCATCATATGTAACAGACCAATTTCCTTTTTTATGCTCTATCATTGCTGTACCAATGAAAAAAGAAGAAATTAACACACCATTCTCACTGGGCAGATGTTGAGGTCTTAGAAAATAGGCCTTTATTCTTACTTTAAAAATGAACAGTTTTGGAAAGTGATAATTTTCATTTCATATAATATGCTCTTTTTCTTATAGTAAAATTGTAGAGATTTTACATGCAATGTCGTATTTTATACTTTAATACGCCGAGAGACGCAGTTTTAACATTTCAGTTATGTCAATTACTTCTTAATAACTTTCCTTACATTTTACAAAAGTTCCATATCAATCAGGCAAAGACTTAATGCTTGAGAATGATACATGTGGCTCCCTCTTTCCTTGAGATGTAGCCTTTTCGAACGAAAAGTGCCGTGGGCATCAGGAAAACAAATGCTACTTTTGTTTTTCGTATCAAATATGCTTCATTGTACTAAAGAGAGTGACTGTTCTTCAATGGTCGGGAAAGAATAATTTATCTGCACTCATAATATTAGCTGCGAGGTAACTACATATTATGTTGATAGATTTACGTACTTAAATTATCAAAAAACCTTCATCAAACATGGAAAACGTGTATTTCAGTAACCTTTTTATGCGGTATTATCCAAACAAAAGTTGCCTTACATAGTACAATTTTAAATCCTTAAAATGTTATTCATTCAACTTGTCATTTCATTGGCGGTTTAAAGGTTACCAACATTCAGGCACAAGCGATCTAAATTCGACTGCGCCGAAAAAAGTCTAGTCATAGTAGTATAATGGATCAAATTTACCAGATGTAGATGCAGAAACATGTCGACATGTTTGACTGGCAGGACATTTAAAAATGTTCATTGCTTTCTAAAATAATTAAATATTAAATAATTTTAAATAATTTGACAATCACATGAATGCATATATGCATATATAGAGGAATCCATTTCCTAAAAACTCTAAGTGTGACTTTGACCTTTGAGCTAAGGGCGCGGGTTTTGCACGCGACACGTTGACTTGATGTGCTACACATTTGTGCCAAGTTATTTTAAAATCCTTCCATGCATGAATACGTTACAGTCTGGACACGAATGTGTGCATATATGCATATATAGAGGAATCCATTACCTTCAAACTCTAAGTTTGACGTTGACCTTTAAGCTAGGGACGCGGGTCTTGCACGCGACACGTCATTTTGATGTGCTTGACATGTGTGCCAGATTATTTTAAAATCCTTCAATGCATGATTAAGTTACAGTCCGGACATGAATTGTATGCATATATGCATTTATAGAGGAATCCATTACCTTTAAACTCTAAATGTGACCTTGACCTTTGAGCTAGGGATGCAGGTCTTGCACGCGACACGTTTTCTTGATGTGCTAGACATTTGTGCCAAGTTATTTTAAAATCCTTCAATGCATGACAAATTTACAGTCCGGACACGAATGTGTGCATATTTACCGGATTTCATTACCTAAAAACTCTAAATGTGACCTTGACCTTTGAGGTAGTAACGTGGGTTATGGACACGACACGTCGTCTTGATGTGCTTGGCATTTGTGCCAAGTAATTCTAAAATCCTTCAATGCATGACAAAGTTACACTCCGGACACGAATGTGTAAGTAGGGACGCACGCACGGACGGACGGACAGACGGACGGACATACAGACGGACGGTGAAATTTTAATATGCCACCCTTTTGGGGCATAAAAAACAAGAAGCATCAATCTTTCGACATTTTTAAAGCTTAATGTACACATTGAACAGTGATATTAACTCATCCTTAATCTTACCTTCTTGGGCGGTTTTCATTCATTTAATAATATTTGTACACTAATTACTTCACTTAAAGGTAACATTTTCCAAATTGTATTAAATCACTCAAGCTATGAATACAGTTAAGTTTTTCTGAAGATTCACAGGCTTATTTACTCGTACATGTATATGTAAAATATGAGTTGCGAAATCGTTACACTTATTTTCTTTTTCAAGCTACACAAATGTATAAGACTAGGTAAGGTTAAAGATAAGAACACTTGATGTGACTAAGTTGTGTTTTAAGTTGTCCATTTCTTTTCAATTTTAGGATATGTGATGCATTGCGTTTAGCAAACAAACACTTCCGTATCATGGGAGAACATGGGTAAATAGTCAATGTAGTTTAAATTTTGCCGTGTAACATTGAGCTTATCGACGTAAAAATATGAAGAAATAGTCTTATGTCGTAAGATTTCAATTCATGGACATTTGTTTCCGTTGTAATAGTGTTATATAAGATCTTTGCTCGGTCAGATACATGAAGAACTTCTGTTCGACAAAGCTCCACTTCTTGCATCATTCATTGCAGTTATACCCTGCATAATGGGTAGGGACATTTTGCATGCAATAAATATAGTGATACATGTACATGTATATCACGACATTATCATAAATCCGTGTGCCAAAGCTAGGATCCAATCCATTCGGTCATTAAAATTTTGTATTGACGAATTATGAGAGTAGGTATATCGTAGCCAATCCAAATTTATCATATTCAACTTTAAGAGAGTTGAAGCAAATATCAGACACCATCGACGACATGGGAGCTTATACAAAACTGACTGATGATATTTTACAAGAAATAATGCGTTCCACGGATGAGGAACTCAAAGAATCAAGAGACAAAATTAGCAAAATATATCAACGGGAATTGTACAAATGCATTAGTACGCATACTCAAGTCGATTTTAAGAAGGTATGTTTGTACGTCTGTTGTTAAGAATAATTCTTTTCTAACATCACAAGTTAACGTTTTACAATACTGATCTATGGTTTTGAAATTTCCTTAAGATATTCATGATAAAACATTTCAATTTACATCTTACATCAGACAGTGTCTGTAGAAATGAATCATTAAATAAAGTTATTTGACACTCGAAACTTTCAACTACCTCTAGATGATTTTATTTTACAGAGAGGTTGGATACAGAAAACGGCTGTGCAAGAAAATTTGTTCAACAAAGTTAAACAAAGGGGAATTAAATTGAAATTAGAACGAATTATTGAAATAGATGTGAGTACTTTATAAACTTATTTACAACGTTTATTTACAAATTGGCCCAGTGTTTATAAAGGTTTCTTGAGCACAATTTCATGCTCAGCACGGACTTATTCTCAAGTTTTATCTGTTTACGCAGTTGGGGTTCCATAACAATATTCAGAAAGTCCTTTTTTGAGCGTATGTATCTTTCTCTTAAACCCTACTTTGTAAATAAATATAACTTCACTTGACTTAATATAACTTGGGCATGATTTCGTGCTGAGCATGAGATTGTGCTCAGGAAACTTTGATAAGCAAGGGGCCGTGATGATCTGATCACAAATAAACAATTATAGTGGTATTCACATTTGAGCTAAATCGGTTATGTTTTTGTAGGGTTGTTAATATGTGTCCAAAATGACATACGTCAAAGAAACCATTTTCAACTGAAACACTTAGCTGTGTGAGAAACAAGTCTTATCCACCAAAAGCGGCCAGACATGGCCTAGGGTTCATTTCCGTTTTTGTCAAATCCAGACGTCGTGGATCTTGTTCTACGAGATCGAAGGTATAGCATCGGGAACAACTTTGCTCGCCTGAGATCACACTATATAACTTAGTCACCTATACTTTTCAGTCTGATCGGTCGGTAAAGAAGCAGTTATTTTGTGAGACATTTTATTTCAGAGAATATTTTCTGATAAAATTTATTGATGAGGAGTTCCATGCTTGTTTTTTAAGGACCAATGAAATTGTTTCAGGTGATGAGTATAGACTATGGAAGGAATGAAGAAGATCCCATAAGCAAAGTTTGGTTTTACAGAAAAGAGGAGAAAGATACAGCAATAAGAATCAGTAAACAACAGGTGTGATATTTAACCCCTTATTCACTTAGCACAGGTTGATATTTAAGGTCACGGAATACTTAAAATTGATATTTGGAAGTATTGAAAAGATTTATATTGCAATGACTGGGGAGTCATTACTTACATGTACCAACTGAGAAATAATGAAGTGTGAATAAAGAAACTCTTATATCAGTTTTTAGAGTCTATACATTTTACCGAGAGTGTGATTTTACAATTTTATCGAAGTTTTATCGAACTTTTTACTTTAGTGAGTTTTTTGTATGAAGATTATAAAAGGGAATTTAATAAACGCAAGTTTGTTTTGAAACCAGGTTATTATTCTAATTAAGGTGTTAGAATAGAAATTAGCATTTTGTGTAACAGCAGTGATATAAAGTTTTAGAAAGGAACTTAGTATCTCCGTTTAGAGTGTCACAGAGTTTTTCTATGGTGTAACCGGATTACTCAGTTTTTTATCCACATCACCCAGTTGCGAACTTTGCCTAAGGCTCTTCAAAACAAACGTTCTGACTATTCTTTATGATGATTGGTCTAACAAAGTGACATCTAGAGGTGATCTAAAACAATATAATTTTCTCGCTTTCATAAAATGTCATTTTTTTCAAAGGTTTCCTTCATGCTCCCCGATACCTTTGCTGAACAGTACATTCGAGTGTACAGTCGTGTAACAGATCCACAGCTGTTCGCTGCTATCGAAGAGTCGTTCTCAGAATGGTGCACAGAAAATCATATTGATCAACCGAAGGTATTTCTTAAGTGCTAACCTAGTTAAGCAAAATGTAGTTAATATTCACAACTGTTTTGTCACACGTATGACATAAATATAGATTTTGATATCACTTTGACTTACTGTTTTTTTCTTTTAAAGAAATTAGTATAATAGTAAACTGTCACTGGTAAACAATCATCGAAACGCTAGAATGAATTCAATATTAAGGTGCATTAAAAGTTGTGAACTCCTTAAAGTGGACATTTTTAGTTGCAGGTACATTGTATATAAGATTTGGTCGTATCCTGTTTGCACTGCATGTTGCCCGAGCCGTTAGCAAATTATTATAACTGAACAATTAACCAAGTTTAAAGGAAAATTACCATTTAAATGTACTTATAATCTCCAAAGGTTTCATTTTAATCTAATTACATGATAGAGGAGGAAGTTGTCATACATATTAAAAAGCAATTATTGTGTATAGAAAGTGCAGGTTAAAATGCTAATTTTAATCTTTTTAGGAAATAAGAAGTTCAGCTTTTGAACCAAACAAAACTAGTCTGTCACTGGCTACGACCCATGCTGTTAATAAAAAGGGTTGTATAGCACAAGAGGCCATATATATATCCCACTCTTTTTCTATTAATTTAGGCTTAACAGTCGGTTGTATTGTTTGACCTACAGGTACTTTCCTTTTCCAAAACGAAATCGTTATATTCCTTCGTTGAACTAACCACATAACTAAACGCATTAGTAACACTACCTCAACGTACACGTATATTTCTAATCCAACTGATATTTCTGATCAGAAAGGCTTAAAATTACGTTCCGGTTCTATACATGATCTTCTGATCACAAATTATCACAACATACATGAACTTAAGCATCGCTAACAACAGAACACGAGTTACGAAATCACACTTTATTATCTATAAAAAATAATTCACAAATTAGTTCCTTTTGGTGGCGATACAAACCCATTTCCTTCTTAACTGAGTCGGGTATCAGTTATGTTTGCTACTACATGCAGTGAAACGTACACATGTGTTGAATCACTTTATAACGTATAAAAATTTTACTGAATGTTTGCAAAGATGTGGTAAAGGTTTTACAATAATTCGAGGGTCTCTTAATTGTGTATTTCTATTATCTCTAACTGTGTCCGTTGCTGTTGTACCACAATGACAATGTAGAACTAATCAATTGCATTTCTGGTTTTCTTTCTGTGATACATGGTCATGTTTAGCTTAAATTGAATCCTCTTACGTGTTGCATATTGTGTAATGAAGTGTTTGTTATTCTGCCCCTCAGTTATAAGACACTCAGGCTATGGCATTTTAGAGTTTACTACAGCAGAATTCCAAATTTAAATAAAGCGTTTTTTTACAAACTATGAATAACGCTCGAACGGATATTATTTTTCCTTAACAGAAAATCCTTTTAATTTTTGGTTAGATCAGTTTTCAGCAGGTAAAGGTCTGAATATTAAAAAAAAAGGAATAGGTTAGATATAAATTTTGTAAGTTTCCACCATTTACTTCGTGCTTATATTCTTTTTGTCGTGTTCATAGCTCTTGAAATCTTTGTAGAAAACTTCGATAGGGCGACAAGTGAAATTTTACTCCGAAACTGAGGACATACTTCAGAAATATAGGATTCTTTTAACGGTAATAAAGGAAAATATAGGCAAATGAAAACAATTGTCCGTTTAAGTTCCTCCCTTCACTCACTTCTCTTTCTTTTTATTACTTATTTACTCGTAAGATTTTTGACTTCTTTAAAGGAAGAAGTCCAGTAGGTACAATGTACAATGTTCCTGTAATCATGACAAAGTAAATTGGAGACATAACATGTACATGCTTAAATAGGCAAAATCCTATATTTAGTGCGAGTATGTCAAAATTAAATTCAGCTGCTTTACTAAGTAATCTTGCTATTTCATTTCAGGGGTTAATCAAACAAAGTCAGTACGAAACTGAGCCAAAACGTTTGACTGCTACAGAACGAGATCCACCTCAACCTTCGGCTCTTTCTGAATCAGATACTAGCTAGACCACAGAGCAATTACCGATCAAGTAACTGATCCCTGAACTCGTTGTTCCAGGAGCTGATGAAAATACAGAACAAGAAAGTCCGTCATGTTCCTCAAAGTAAAGAGTAGAAGTCTGCTCTGCCATTATTTGACTGACTGTTGGCAAAAAATTTAATTTCATAATCCATATTCACAATTTTCAATTTACGACTTTTCAAGCAATATTGCCGCCCCAAATGACTTCAAAATTTTAAGAAAGACATTTTCCAATACTTACTTAACAATATGAATCAGTACATGTATACATGCATAACATTTTACGTTCACTGAATTTAAAGGAAATCTGCACAACATACTATCTTAGTCAAAAATTGAAAACCAAAACAACCCTCTGTCTTAGGTATATCTACATTGACATTTGAAGCATCAACTATGTTTAAAGTTTCATTCTGGACCATATTTTAAAATAGCCATTTTAAATGGCAATATTACCGTATAAGTAGTTGCAATACTTCATACCTGAGACCGTCATAAGAGTGCACCCATGACAATTTTGCTGTCAGGAAAATATTTGATGATTTTCCCAATGATATTAAATAATGAAAATCGTTCTCTATACGATATGGAAAAGTGATATTTACATGTACAATGAAAGTGATTTCATGGCAAAATAGCTACATGTAGTTTATCTAAAAGGTGATATATAGTAAAACTACAATATTAGCTTTAAAAAAAGCTAGCAAACGGCTAGTTTGACTTTGGTTAAGAAAATGATATAGTTTGAACTGTCAAACAGATGAAGCAAGACAAAGTTCGGTTTTTAATGTGAATAGTTTATCAAATTAGGCAACAGTAATGACCCTAAATATTTTTAGCACCAACAATGTATCAATGTATACAATCCAAAACGTGGTATCTTTCAATTTGATATATATGTATTTGTCATAGTTTCTTTGTAAAATAGTAGTTTTCTATTTATGGTGAAGTGGGTTTGAAGCAGACGCTACTTATACAAAAAATATCTTTATTTTTTGCAATGTGCTAGCAGTCTTTTAGATTTTTAATTCTTTATCAATTGATAGTAAATGTACATTGGCTTGAATTGAGTATGTGTAAAAGGATATTTATTACAATGATTGTAAATGATTTCCTATTTGCTACAGTGATTGTGAATGATCCCCTATATGTTACAGAGATTGTGAATGATTTCCAGTGTGCTACAGTGATTGTGAATGATTTTCTATGTGTTACAATAATAGTGAATGATTCCTATGTTTCACGGCGATTGTGAATGATTTCCAATATGCTACAGTGATTGTGAATGATTTACTATGTGTTACAATAATTGTGAATGATTTCCAGTGTGCTACAGTGATTGTGTTACTATGTGTTATAATAATTGTGAATGATTTATTGTGTGTTGCAGTAACAGTGATTGTGAATGATTTCCAAAGTGTTACAGAAAGTTTGACAAGTTTGCTATTTGTTATTGTGATTATTACCGTTTTGAGTTGTTTCACAATTATTGTTGCAGGTGTCCTATGTGTGTGTTGCGGGGATTATGACTGTTTTTATGTTGACTTCCTATGTGTTATAGTATTTGTGACTGGTTACCAATGTGTTGCACTAAATGCACTATATGAGTCAAAAAAAGGGATATTTCTTTAGAACTGTAGTTTATAAATTTTGTCTTTGGTTATAAAAATAATTGAAAATACATGTATAATGCATTCATCTAAAACCACTGCTTCGATCGTTTGCATTATTTTAGACAGAGCACGGTTAAGCATATTCTCAAAAATGTAGATATCATGTGATTACTCACTTTAATTGTTTTGCTTATGTTTGATACATGTCGGCTAATTGCTACACTGTTGCAAGATCAGGGAGAAAACCTGGCTGTAAAGAATGGTTTTTACCGCTATAACAGTCAAAAAATAAAATCTATTTTGATTGGCACATTTTCAACATGATTTTTGCATAAATTTTAGGTGAGCAGAACTTTCTTTCTAATTTTTCAACCATTTTTCATGTTTTAAGAATTTTTCTTGACCGTAATATTTCTGATCAATTTGAACAGTATTATAGCTTTCAAAGATTGTTTATCATGTTACTAAAGTGTTTCTTATCATTCCAATCGGTATTACATTTGATTTGGTTCTTACGTCTTGTTTCTTGAGTCTGTCACGGTTACTTGCGAAACGTGCTAATATTTTATAAAGAGGTCAATTGTACTATGGTGCAAAATACCTTTCTGACTTTTAATGTTAATGGCTATGAACATACTGACTAAAAATAACTTGAGCTGTTGTTAGATATTGTAAACACCTCCATTCCAATTAAACACAAACACAACCTGAACAGCCACAAGGTAAATTACATTTTGTCGATGGCACGCCATCTCATATCCCCGCGCCGTACTATCTTTGGACAAGGAAATAACATCACTTCTCAATTTCACGGTGACCTTTAATCTACTGAATTAAATAAAGGTAGGTGTGTTCAACTAGACATGGCCAACCTGCATACCGAATTTAAGTGTCATTTGCTCATGTATTCTCTTTTGATAGGCAGTATAGGTTATGTTATGTAGTGACTGTGGCCTTCCCCATACCAGATATCTTAAGTTCCAGGGGTCAGAACAAAATTCTTTAAATGTTGTGCACTGCCAGGCGGTTATATAAATAGTGTGAAAAGTTTCAATATTCTTATGTAAACAGTGTATGATGAGTTTATGGCTAGGACAGACAGACAGACGGACAGATGGCGCAGATCATCACATGATCCCTAGCGCTCCGCTAGCGCGCGGGGATTAAAAAGACATACGTATGAAATCAATTTCTAACTAGTCATTATTCTTTGCTGGATGTGTATATTTTGTGCTTTATTTCAAGATAAAAAAGTTTAACATGAATGAAGAAATAGTCTAGTTCTCGTATTTGCCATGTCGACATCAACAAAAACAGACGGGACAATAAAATTAACACATAAACTTGATTCATATCGATTATTCAATTCTTTACTGATATTAACTTATGATTGTGTCACCACTGAAGACATTGAAATTTAAGTGGATTTGTCAAAGCGTCATTACATTAACAGTTGTTGTGTTTTTATTTTGTGATATACTTTTGGTAAAGAGCATGAATATTTAAAATTTGAATCGATCATTGCATACCTGTATATACATTCATACTTTCAAGTTGAGTCGAAACTTTCAAAACAGGGACCCTGAGCACACATATGACATAACCACTAATTCCAACAAAAACTTAAAATAGTATCGTTTTGTGAATGAAGGACCTGCAAACCATGTTGTTTTTGTGGAGCCCAACATATTCGCCTCTTTGTGTATGCTAGCGTCCATGTATACGCCAGCCCGGATGAACTTGTTCGGGCTCTAACCTGCTGGAGGATTTGAATTGACTTGGTATATTCATTCATCACAATAGGACGGCATGTCGCCCATAACACCCTGGTCTGTATCCATTATAAACAGTCAAAACTAGACATATAGACATTTTCCAGGCTGTATCTTCCTTATGCGTTGATGGATTTTGAATTGACTTTTCACTGTTGTTCACCGTGTGCGGAAACCCATGTCTGTAGTTCAAATACCAAGGTCAGACTTATAGATAAACGGTGAAAATGGACACATATGGCCTTGCCTGTGCTACATTTTTAAATCTTGTCTGTAGATTACAGGTTAAGGTCACACTTAGCGACAAACAGTGAAAATAAATATGGACGTATAAGACATTGTCCGGGCTATATCTTTCTCACTAAAAGGATGTTGAATTGAATTGGCACAGCTGTTTACCACACATACATGCTGCCCGTAACACCCATGTATATAGCTCAAAAGTCAAAGTCACACTTAGATATTAAAGGTTAAAAAATGGATACATTGCACCTTGCCTAGTCTGTAATTTCCTCATGCATTGAACTATTTTTAATTGACTTGGTATTGTTGTTAACAACAATGGAATGGCGTGTGACACGCAACGGGTCGTACCGAATATACCTCGAACGAGGTTGGTGGACCCAATAAGCACAATTACAAACAAGCAATGTCACAGGCAATCCCCAGGTCTGTAGCTCAAAGGTAAATGTCACTCAAAGTGAAATACTGAAACATGAGACCTTGTCCGGTATGTATGTTCCTCTTACATTGAAATGTTTGGAATCGACTTGGCACTGTAATTCACCAAAATGGCCACAGTCATAATTGAAAAAATGAACGAATGTGACCTTTATCTTGCTGTACATGTATCTGCAAAGGTAAAAAATGAACACATTACACACTGTCCATGCTTTCCACGTTCTCATGCAGTTGAAGATTTTGAATTGACTATGCAAAACTATTCACCACAATGGACCTTTTGTGGCGCACAAAACATAGGGTCGTAGCGTAAAGATCGAGGTCAAACTTTGAGAATTTACGGTAAACAAAGAGACTGTATACCTCTTTTGGACTTTAACTTCTTTGTTTATCAGAAAATTTAAAAATGACTGGAGACATTTTTTAACAACATTGGCACGGTATGTCCCTTGCAAGACCTTAGCGGGCTTGACATGTTGCCCGCGGGCATCCAGTTGATCGACTTTGCCCCGGTTGTTGTATTGTGGCGCCCGTTTCGTCGTTTCTTCAGGCAAACTGTTTAACCGAGCCATCGTAGCCTCACGTGACCGTCACTCAATGAGAGGTTCCAATTATTTCAGTTTATCGGTTCTAACCGCTCGACCACGAAGACGGATACGGGATATTGAATAAAAAGTATATGAATTATTAATTATACACAAAATGATGTGAATTTTAAATTGTATAGAAAGATCGCACCAAAAGAAAAAGGTTCTAATAAGAATTGAACACATACTCTATATTATATTATATTTCAGAAATGTGAAAAATCAGCATAAAGTTTTATGTCTCTTACGTATTGCACATAGTCGTATGATACAGGCATAATTTAGCTCTAATAAAATTGATATTGAATAAATATAACAATTCACCTTTTAGAATAGAATTGACAAGTAACAATTACAAAACCGTGCACTAGTTATAGCTGATCTTGTTTTTTTCGGCGACGACATGACTTAATACAAAACAAAGAAAAGACTAAGGTAAGTGAGAACTGTTAAGGGTAGTAAATGAGAGCTACCAAGACAAATAGAAAATCAAAAGTGTCTGTTTCTGTGCAAACGAAGAAGGAAATACAAGTACTTCATTAAGAACAAGTTCTTTTTGAGATAGGGGACTGTGTGAAAGATATGTGTGTAAGTTTAAATGCTTTAGGTTTAACATTTAAAATCCAGTTACGAGCACAGCAATAACGCAAAAATGCACACATGTCAAAATAAAGTATAATCAAAAATCTAAATCTAAAATAGAATTGTTGTTGTTAAATACGTCAGTGATCTTACAATTAACCTTATGACTTTAAGTCGTTGACTGCTTTGTACCCATATAAATAACTTTATTTTTGCGACAAAAGTTTTACTTTGCTTCTGTAGGCATACTGAGGTAATGCATTGTGTAATTTGCATGTATCTTATGATAATGTTGAGACAAGCAAAAAAGAAATAAAACGAAAAAAAAAAAAAACTAAATCAGAAATAAGACAAAAATGATACAGTTTGTTGTACATGTACCGACATGGAAGATAAATATGTACATATGTACATGAACTGAAATGGAAGATAAATATTTTCATTCTTTAACCATATAAATTATGAAAACAAGAGTATTACAAAATGTTTGTACAAGCACGGCTAAATGTGTTTGAACTGACCCATGACTATATACAATGTACATTTAATTAAACTTTTCCGTCCATCTTCTATTTTAATTTTGTGACTGCAACGTCCTTTCAGCACTACTTTAATGCTCAGGCAACATTATCTTAGTTTAAACCACATTAAGTTTAAAATGTCGATTAATTTCTAGAATTGCATTTCAGGCAAACAGGACTACAAAATTCAGTATTATAGCAGGCCTTATTGAGTTTGGGCATCTAACTAAAATGTTTCAAATACTATTATATGTACATTGTACATGTAACCAGTGTTTTCGTAAATGTATTACATGTTATTGGATTAGAAAGCTTAAAATTGTTTAAATTTTCTGATTACGTAACACTATAAAACTGTTAGGTTTCATGAATCTATATCAAACTCTTTTGGAGTTACGCGCGACACCATTTAAAGGTGGTCATTTTTACTTATAAAAGGGCAACAACAAAATCCCAGGCGCACAATTTGATATCCTGATTTACATAAGTATCAATGAATTTAGCAATTATAGGAGGATCGTGATTTATTGTGAGCTACATGAAATATGTTTAGGACACTGTAAGCGCCTTAGCAAAATAAAGCCTTTGTTTAAACCAACATTACTACCCGCTAGGTGTGATCAAAACGAAGAAACAATATTGTAGTAATTCATTTTCTTCTGCAACTTTCGTCATCAATGTTCCTAATTAAGAGTTAGAAAATATAAAAATGTAGCGGATGAATTCTGTAGTACAACATACCATGTATTTGATTGTATCGTCACTATTTATATAGTATAGGCCGACGTCACCGATGGTGCTGAATACTTTCGAAACGTTAGCACACTGAGATATGCATAATGCATGATTTTACAAAGTTAACGCAATCTTTAATTCTTTATTCTAACTCTTTCAATTATATGGTAATGTTATATTCTATAATTTTTTTTATTTGTATATTTTATCAGAGCTATGTAAATAGCAAACATAATAAATTTTGAGACTATTTGTTTTCTGAACACACCTTTTTTAGCTTACTTTATTGTGACCTGAACCTGTCAGGTCGAGCTTGTAGGGTTATTTTAATGTATGCCTGTTTCAATTGACTTCTTCTCATAACCACTTTATGGAATATCATGAAATGTGGCCAGAAGCATCCTGATATTAAGCGCTCGTAAAGTTTTTTTTTCAAATGGTTCCGGTTGACTGAACAACATGACCGCTAGCGCAAAATTAATAGCAGATTTCTTGTGCATATAAGGATTGTATTTGATGTGTTAGATATTGTTACCTTGGCACGAAGGGCATTGATGTTCGGATAGGCGATATAAGGCAATCATAGCAATTTGAAAAAGAAGCAAAACATACTAATCGTATTACTACATGCACGTTGGTCGGTCTGTTTGAAGAATAAACTGTTCTCGATTAACAACAAGAGAGTGATTGGTACATACACATGTTGCACACAGTCCCCTATCTCAAAGAGGGCTTGATCTTAATGACCTATTTCCTTCAACGTTTTCACACAAACAGACGCGTGCGATTTTCTATTTGTCTTTGTAGCTCTCACTTACTAGTCTTAACAATTCTCACTTAATACATTCAGTTGTGCTATTAAGTATATTCCTATTAATATTGTCATGCCAAGCTGGTTTAGAAAGTATGGATACAAATGTATACGCCTTGCCTTGTTTAGTAAAAGCGTTTTGCTATAACTTACCTATTTATTATGTTACAATTTTACTATATATATATAAATATATATGGTATTTTATATACGTAAGTAAAAGATTTTTGTTTCAATATCTTAGACCTTTCAAGCTTATTTAAAAACAAAATCGCACTACGCCATACATCATTGCAGATTATACCGTAAACTTCTTGCACATTACACCGCACATGAACATGTCGTTTGTACTATACCGTACACTGGAACTGTACCATTCACAGCCCATTTTAAAGAATTAAAGTTTTTTTTTGCGGCATGCAGTGAGTGGTTATATGATATGTTCGCTAAATGGTCCTTGGGTTTGAAATTTTTTGAAAATCCAGACCAGACTTGAAAGTGTAAACACATACATGCAATGATTGATTGAAATTTTACAATACATGCGCTTGATTAAATAAATGTTATTGTGCGACAATATTTCCCTGGCACTCATTAATCTTCGCCAATATTACATCGCACAGATAGTAGCGAAGTGGTAAAATGCCAGACTTGTGTGCAGGGTCCAATGGGTTCGAATCTTACCCAGTTAATTATACTTTTTAAAAATTATTTATAAGAGTATGGCTTATTTTGCTTAGTTTGTGACATTGTCTTATAGACCGTTTTCACTTTTTATATTCTATGATTTCTGATTTTTTTATTGTGGATTAATTTTGCATTGTTTTCTGTGTTTCTGTTTTATGTGTTAATACTTTTTATTGATATTCATGGCATTCAGAATTTACATAAATCACACCAAACTCCAGTCTCACTAGCTGTGTCAGTTTCGCTATCGCCCTGTTCGCTGGCAGTATCCGTGCAGCTACCACCGTCCGAGTCTTCCATCGTTTAATGACAATTCTTGCCGTGCTGTCTCCCATGTAATGGTCAGCTGTCACAATACAAATTCAGTACAAAAACTATTAACTGTATTACCAATGTAAATGCGACGAAACGATGGAAAAAGTATAATAAAGCAAGACTCGAACCTGCATGCGCTGAGTTGGTAGTCAAATGCCTGATCGATTACGCCATTGTGGAATGCGATATCTGGTACAGTACGAATCTGATATTTACACCAATTGCTTTTTATATTGTCATCCGAAGATTACGAACACAAACGGAATATTCATGAGTGTCAGGTCAATATTGTCGCATAATAAAAGTATATCACAAATTAAATACAACAATGACTTAATTTTTTAACTCCTTTATTCTTTGAAACACGCCATTGTTAATGTAAAGATAACACAGTTGAACAAATCAATGTCAATGTCTAGACTGGCTAAACAGTTTAAGTTTAAAGCAATAATCAGTAACAAAAATTAAATGATCGATATGAATCGATTTCTTATATTAATTTGTATGTCCCGTCTTTAAATCTTGTCGTCTTCTTTTTGTCGTTGCAAGACATTGCGAATACAATTACTACACTCTTTCTTCTTGTATGTTCAACGTTTTTATCTTATTCTGAAAAAAATCTTGGAATAATGCAAAAACATTTGCATTTCTGCTTTTCCACAATATTGCTATGACTGCCTGACAGTGCACAACACTTTTAGAGTTTTCATCTGACCCCTTGGTGCGGTCTAATGCCCATTCCTATATGTAAAATACTGTCCATAAATAGAAAACATCTGCCCGTATGCAGGCTGATTATGACAAGTGAATCATCCCTATCTAGAGAAGTTATATTATTTTCTTGACCAAAGTTTTTACGGCGCGGGGTTACGAGATGGCGTGCCATCGACATAATGTTAGTTTAAATTGTCATTGCTTGGGGTTGATTTTGTGTTTAGTTTACATACTCTGTAAAGCGGCAAATATTTATTTCTAATTAGTATATTATGTTTTCTTATATATTCAACATATTTGACATACTAAATCGTGCTATCAAAAATAATGAACGGTAAAAACAGTGGCTGTAAATGGATTCATTACTTTTGTAATCTAATTTTTCTGACACATAAAGTGCATTTAAACATATTGGTAACTAGTCACAATTCCTGTAACACACACATATAACATTTGCAACAGTCACTGAAGCGAAAAGCAATCCGGTAAAATCAGAATAACGAATAGGAAAGAGGTCAACAATCATGTAAGGAATACAAAGCCATTACTGTAACATATAGAAAACCGATCACAATAATTAGGGTAATCACTTTTTAACACATATTCAATTCAATTTAAATCAATACAAATGTACTATCAATTAATCAATGAATAAAATTATACCAGACTGCTGAAATGTTGCAAAAAAAAAACATTGACTGAATTTCTCCTACTATTCGACAAAGAAGCTGTGACAAATACATGTATACTAAACAATAACGAACGAGGATATATATAGCCATTTTAAAAGACTACATCAATTAATATTACTTTTCCGTATCACAGAGAGTACGAATTTCATCTTGTAACATCATGACTATTCCAGATAACAAAAATTACGTGGGTACACGCTTATGATGGTCTCTTGGTATGAAATTACTTATTATTTTAACCGTCAAAACGGTATGGATAGAGTACTGTTTGTGATAATAAATACACTATTTCCAGGCGGTTTAAAACGATAAATAGGACACCTAGTCGTCATTTTTGGAATCATTACGAAGCTCTAGGGCACCCCCAGCCAAAGACGATAGTCTTCTTTGATCAGCATTGTCATCATTTCCTGGAACAGGAGGTTCAGGTAGTGGCTTGCAATGTCCTTGCTCTGGGGTTTGGCTAGTATCTGATTCAGATAGTGTAGAAAACTGTTGTGAGTCTCGTTCTGTATCAACCAAACGTTTTGGCTCAGTTCCATGCTGACTTTTTTGGACGATTGACCCCTGAAATAAAACGGCAAGATTGACGCAAATTAGTTGAGTTATGACATATACCTGCTATTGTTTACAGGGGTATGTATCTCGAACTTCCTCAGTCATAAGTTTGGGCAAAATGTATCATCATTCATTCCTTACATGCTCTTCTTACAATATTTAATTTAAAGGGAAGTATGTAAAAAATGCGATATAAAACATTATAAATTAAACGACCTCGCGCCAAACAATACTTTCGTTATATAACTCGGTAACATCGCTGGGTGCTCTCCAGAGCGTGTCCAAATGAAGAGCACATGTTCTGTTCTTGGAGATCAAATCAGTTTTTTAAAACTTGAGAACGCAAAGTGAAAAATGATGTTATATAACCTCATACCCGGAATAATTTCTTGTTTTTGAACATTGCACTACCTTCCAGTATCTAATTTGTTGTATTAGATATAAAGTTAATCAGTTGAATCGTTTTCGAGCTTCGTGTGTTCCCTAAAGCATTTTTCACATGATAAGGGGTGATCATTTAGAATGTACTGTTAACTTCGCTTCTTTATAATGACTTTGGTGTGTTGAATATCATCTTTAAGTACATTTTGTAATATAAATTATTTGTAAGCGTTTTTAAGCAACTTTTAATAGTCAATTTTTATTAAAGAAAATTCAAAATCTTTTAAGAGGTGTCTCGAAAAACCGAGTATGTTTACGAAAAAGATACATTGTAACAATACGTGTAACAATATATGCTTGAACTTTAGAGGTAACAATATTGAACAATCATCCTGAAAATTTGGTCAGACTGTTTGTCTCGATGATTTCTGGTCAAATCCAAAATTTGGTCTAAAACAAGGTCAAATCAAAGAAAAAATATAAACCATTCTTCATGAAAATTGGTCAGAATGCTTGTCTATATGGTTTTTAACTCAAATTTTGATTGCTTTTACCAAGGATCAAAAACTAGTTTTCGCAGTCAAATCAAAGTAACACCTAAATCACACCTTAGACGCACCATTCATTTTGAGAATTTGTCAGAATGCTTGTCTTAATACTATCTAGGTCAAGTTCGAATATGGGTAACCTTGGATTAAAAACTAGGTCAAAATCAGTGTTAACACCTATTTATTGCCAGTCATCATTTTAATCGGTAAAATTATTTGTCTTGTCAAGGTCTCATAGAATGTTAATTCTGTCTAAGCCAATATTGAATCTTGATCGCTATGGGTCACAAAATAGGTCAGGTGATCAAGTAGCTAATTCTTTGTCTACACTTTAAATATGCTACAGTTTTTAAACAATCTTTACAAAATTTGTGAGAATAGTTTAATTAATGATTTCTAGATCGATTTTGAATTAGGCCCAATGGGGTCTACATGTAAAAGACTAGGTCACTCGAATAAAAAAATCAAAACATTTGTAATAATCTGCAGGCCGCATATAATGCCAAACCGTCGTGACATGTGCTCAGAGTGGTTGTCTTGTCAAGGTCATATTTGGCCCACTTGTATATTTATATAATGATATGGCATTTTGTGGTCATAACAAACGTTTACCTCATGCTAATGACTGCGCAATTATTGTATCCTGTATAAAGAAAGTAATTAGTAGTAACTGCGCTTACATGAGACTTGCAAAATGTTAGCAATTGGTTTGTAGATAATAAACTGTCCCTTCATCTGGGAAAAATCAGAATCCATACTGTTAAGATCCAAAACTTGAACTAAGATTCAACTAATGTGTAATGGCATACAAATTAAGCATGTGAAATATCTTAGCGCTACTGTGGACCAACATTTATCATGAGCAACATCAGTAATCCAAAATGCCAATGCGCGCTAAAAGGCTTTTTTCTATGACTAAATAGCCAGTGTCACCTCTACTTTACATGTTCATTTCGGTACCATGTTTTCTTTAACCACTTAGTCAAAGCTACATGTACATGTTACACAAACAAACTACTAGCTTTTGAAATCTTGAATGCAGATCTCATATTGATAACGAACATTTCGATGTATTATATATTGGCACGTGTTTTTTATATACATAATTTAGCTTTTGATTTAGTGGTTAGCATAAATTAGAAAGAAAATGTGTTTGCTTGGAGTTGATATGGTTATATCTCAACTCAAAGCGATACAATGTTTACATTTTATATTCTAATATGCCTATGATATATTTTCATAGTCAATTCGAGTGCTTTAATATGATTAAAGCTCTAAGAAAAGTAGGCAGAGTTTCGGACATGGAAGTAGCTCCTTCCAACTTTTCTAGTTTACTCCAGTCGCATGAAATAGTTGTGATCAAGAACCTAAATATTATTTTGATTGCGACAGTCAAGCCTTAGAATACCTTCACCCTTTTCTCTTTCAGAAGGCCAAAAAAATCAGGATAAAAGATTCCGGGAGACAAAACGATGAATTTAAAACGTTTACGTCTTCACACTGACGTCATTACTCCATGTTAAAACGTTGTACAGTTTCAGTAAGCGGTACGCGTTTAAATCGATTGTCTGCTTTGTTATGTTCTGAATCTGACGTTTTCTGCATAATGTAACATCAGGTATTTCATATATTTTATGTATAAGATTATTAAACTAAAATAAGTTTGTATGATACAGTTATGTATGATATATGGAATGGTGGCCCAAAATAGGGGAGTGAATTCCAACAGCCACTATTCATGCCATTTTACACATTACTGTCGAACTGAAAACAGTCCGTAGCATTTATGAAAATTGTCGTAAATTCTGCTTATACGAATCGAAATAATATATGGCTATCAGTGCCTTATCGAAATAGAAGCATTTCCCGTCGGTAATGTGCCTGCTTCGCCCTCGTGAATTATTCCGGCCAGCACATCACCTCCGTGGAATGCTTCAATTTCGATAAAGCACTCCAAGCCATATATTATTTCTTAATTAAAATTAAAATATTAAAATTGTATTATTTTTTGTTTATATATATTCCATATCATCTAACAATATCCATCAATTGTTTATAATTATGTCTGTGATACTATGATATCTAATATCAATGATGTGTATTCTGTCACAAAAATAAGTATGGTAAAATATGATTAACAATTGAAGTGAAACGAACGGAAGGACGGAATGACGGTCGGATGTATGCTAAACTTTCTGTCAGCACAAAAATCATAAGAATGACATTTTGTCACCAATGTAAAATTAAAATTAAATTATTAGAAATGATATCTACTATCTTTCCTAGAATCACACAAAAACATCATTTTTGCTTCAATATTCTCAAAGCCAGTTGCCGTTGTAATAACACTCCTTTATAGTTTTTTATCTTGATTTTTTTTTATTGAAAACGCTCATCGTTAAAAGATCGCACTCAAACATTCGAAACTCGTTTTTTATATGGACAGTTAACTGATATGGGATGTATTTTCTGCTAACTTGATGGCAAAATTATATACCATTTTGATATAACTGACGCTATATTTTCCACAAATATACGTAGACAATTGTTGTTCAAATTCTGCAGAAAGCTGATTTCCGTATTTGTGCTAAGACCCTTTTTATAACTTTATACACTTTAGACTTTATAAAAAATTGTACCTTCGGTAGAGGAATGTCTCCTTTCCTGCACCACTTGTCAAATTGTTGTCGGAGTTCTTCAGCTTTTTGCTGTGTCTCGTCGTCTTGTTCTGTCATTTTGCAGTATATGCGAACAATATATTCAGCAAATGTATCTGGCAGTACGTACGAAACCTTAAAGTAAAATAATACTACGACTGACATAACGGAAACAGTTGCCAATTTTGATAAACGGATTGTACCAGGTACATGTAACTCCCCAAGAACATGTGTTGATGGCGTTATTAAACATTATACGAATGACTATAAACATTTGTATCCGATACACGTGATACGTTTCAAAATTCAAAGCAAAGAAAATTCAATATTAATGTTAGAACTTAGGAATCTATTCTGTCCTTAGGTCAGGTTGTTGGCGTAGTGATACGAGATTACTATTTTTCACTTCATTGTTTTAATATATTCTGGTCACTCTTCGGGTAAAGACAGTATATATCTTTATATTTATTTATATATATTTCACACAGATGCCATCATTTTTCAAACTGCTGAAAGACAATACGCAGAGACAGATTTACATTAAATATAAATATTACTTAATAGATTGAGTTCTGACGAAATACTATCGTCAGTTTTCTGGAGAAAACAATTTTATAATCCTTCATAAATCATCCCTCTCGAGTATCGCTCCAGATGGAATCAGCCTCGGTACACAGAGAGGCAAAGTCAAATCACCGCTAAATAGAACACGGTGTTATACATGTAGCACCATTATTATTTCATAGAAACTTTAAATAATCGTTATATAAACATTAAGGTTCATCAAAAAAATCAGAAATTTGCAACGGTTTTTGTTTGGATTTGAAATTAACATGAATTGTGACAACGTTTCTGTTCAGTTGAAACGTTACTATAACGTGCTTGTGTGTGGATATTTCTTTGTTGTTACACCAAAAGAGTATTCCACGAAGTCAAACAGATATCAAACAGTGTATTTGTTATAAAAACCGTATGGCTCTGAATGTTATTTACCTTCAAAGAGATCACTGATAGTGTGTGTAAACTATTAACTATTTATTAATGTGCTTTTATTCTGAAAAGTTGTATTGTTAATTGCCTTCGTGGTATTGATGCGTCATTTATTGCAAGCACTGTACTCTAAATAACGTCAACACAAATGCACATACCCAACAACTAGCAGCAAATAAAAAATAAATGCCCATTGTAAGAAATCAATTTATTAACCTTTTGCAATAAGTCATTGTCCGCCTAAATGCTTGTCTAAAGGTTTAACGGAGCTATAACATGTTTTAGTTCGCTAATTAAATGTATACAGTATCGCTTAAAGGGCTAAATGTTTTTATCAAAGTTTGAATGTGCAAGACAAAAGGTCACAAATTTATTAGAAGATCGTTTACCACAATTCTTCTGTTTGAAATAACATTATAACTTCTGCGTGTTTTATATAAGTTTGATGTAGTTGTTTGTAGTAAACGATCTAACAAATGTGTGACCTATTGTCTTGCACTTTCAACCTTTTACTTATAGTTCAATCTATTAAGAAACGCTGCAATAAAGATATGGACTGTGCGTTCATTAATATTTTTTAACAGACCGACTAACTTTGCATATAGTTCTTGACTATACTGAACAAAATTCAAACTAACCTGATTTCTTTTCAACTTTATTGGGGTGTCACAGTTTTCTTTTTTGTAAAATCCCACTTTTGCCATCGGATCTTTGTCTTTCATTCCATAGTCTAAACGAACAACCTACAATCATTATGATAGAGATTCGTAAAAATATTAACTCAAGTCAATAGGCTCTTTGTCTTGATTTCCATTAATTTTGGTGTACTCATGTTGTGTTTCTCGTACTGAGTCTTATCCATCTGAGTTGCTTGGCCTATTGGCGTTATGAATATTCTTTTCAGTGGATGTTTTTTCTTCTATCAGGATGGGTTGTACATTGTTAGTTTTATTTATATGTCTCGCTTTTTTATTCTAAAATTGACTCCTTTCCTAAAGTATTCTGCACATAGGAATTTTTGTTTCTGGATTTTAATTACTCCAAAATCCCCAAGGTGAGAAAACATTCAACAATTTTATTAGTTTGTAGGCATTATTAACGTGAAAAACAAAAACTCATAATCCAGTCCGAGAGCAATTGAACAACACAGACTATTTGATTAGAGTTCGGGATGGACGGACGGAATTCTAATAGTTTATGTCATGAGTGCGTGGTTTAGATCAAAATATCGATAACCGAGGGTAACTGTTTGGGCGGGGTCGATACTCTGACGAGATCACACAAAACAATTAATCGAGGTGACGGATATTTCCATCTGAACCAAATGTCTCATGATAGAAACATCTTCTTGCATACCGTCTTAAACAAGAGGGCCAAGATGGTCTTATATCGCTCATATTCTTATGAAAATATGTCACAAAGTTTTGACCCCCAAAACTATATATCATCAGCTAAAATATTCTGTTTGACCTTAGCATGACAAACCTTCTGACCAATTTACATGATTATTTAGTAACAAATCTCACCTGTATGGCATACACAAGGTTGTTATATGATTTGGCCCTGAGAAATAGTTTTTGACTTGAGATGGTTTTTATGCAAACTAAATCTAGAATTCATCAAGACAGTTTAACAAGTTTCATGAAGATCCAATAAAAAGTGCAATCCATACTGCATACTGTACACAAAATTGTTCTATGATTTGAACTCGTGATCTAGTTTTTTACTCCTGATGACCCATATTCAAACTCAACCTATAATTCATAAAGGAAATTATAATAACCAAGTTTCATGAAGATCGAATGAAAGAAATCCACCTCTATTGCATATTCAAGCTTTTTCTATTATTTGACCCAGTGACATAGTTTTAACCTTAGATAACCCATATTTATTCTCAACATAGATTTCATCAAGGCAATAATACTGATCAAACTTCATGAAGAGCCAGGGAAAATTGTAGCTTATTAAAAAGTACGTCATATTTTCGGAGAATCAGCTAGAAGGTCTGGTACATGTAATAAAAATAGGAACAAAATTTCCAAGTCGGTCTATATTTAGACATTGATCTGTTGTAGGGTCAGGAAACAATACCAATGATTTAGTTGTAGAATTTACTTTATTACATTTTGTTTAAGTTTATTCAATGTATATCATATGTGAACGACAAGTACACTCAGTATTTACAGTAAATACATGTATACGAAAATTGATAATAAATGTATAAAATGACGAAACGGTGTCTATGATTTAACCCCGTGACATAGTTTTAACCCAAGATAACCCATATTAAAACTTAACATAGATTCCATCAAGGCAATAATACTGACCAAGCTTAATGTAGATCCAGAGAAATGATTGCTATTAAATTGGTTAAATAGCGCGTTTTCGCAAGCTGGCATCTTTCGAAATCGCCTTCCATTAGTATTTCAATACTTTGATTCTACTTATCATTAAGTATAAAATACTTATACATTCATATTGTATTGACAAATTCTTACAATGTTCAACAGTCAGCATCGTCGTTCTCGTGAATATTTACACATATTAACTTATATTACGAGATGTATAAAGCTTTCATTTTAGAACCGACATTGACGTTTCAGATGATTTTTTGTGTCGACTATATTGTCTTTTTCTAGTCGAAAGATTGCGCGGTTGGGATCAGACGAAAACAAAGCATTTTCAGTTTAACGTAAACTATGTCTAGCCTCCGTTTCCTGATATTTTCTGTTTTCTCTATTTGTAATTCTGTTCTTCCAAAGATGTTGAATTTCGTAAACATCATCACTATTGAAACAATGTATTAAATGACTTACAATGTTTCGCTCTTTTTAAATTACCATTTCTCAAGTTACATTTAGAACCAATATATATGATATTGAAATAGGACAAATGAATCTTTATTATTGAAAACAATGAAGACCTCTCATAAAAATCTCAATCACAGATATAAAATCCTATCATTCGGTGAGTTATTTGCAAAAAAGTAAAATACGACAGTGTAATTATGTCTTACACTGGTCCAACGCATTTAGATTGTTTTCATGCACTCTAGATAGCCATTATGTACGTTGTATCATCCAATTTTAAGGGTAAAATATCTTTAAGATAGCCGTGAAATGTGTTGGATATATTATTGATTTTGACGTTTTAACGCAGTTAATACTTACGTCAAAATCAAAAACGTTTTCTGGTACTGGATTTATCGGGTTTATAATCTCTTCTTTGAAAGTCTTTTCATCAAACCTTCCTTCCTGAAAAGTATAGTAGGTAATCCGCGGATACAAGTATATTATACATGAACATGACTGAAGGTTACAAACTCCTCCCAGCAATTTCATTGGGTGAGCTACGCTATCAAATCACTGCCTTCGCAAAATACTACGTGATGATGGAAAATGTCACGTGACGGTATGTAAACAATTAAATTAAAATCATTATTTTGAATAAACTTTTTTGTATTTTACCTCTTGGCAGTAAATATGTTATAGAATTAACCTTTCTACAAAAGCAGTACAAACAATTAACGCTCAAATTCAAATGCATATTTTTTGAATTTTTAACCAAATCTTGTTTAAACGGTTTCTGATAGCAGTGGTAATTCTATACTGTAATGGGAAGTAACCGCTGCGGGGAGTTAGTCAAGGTTACAGCAGTCGGAACGTCACAGTTGCTGTTGTCACACGATGCGCTAGAAACACGCACGATGTACGCACATTATACACATGTTACACGCATGTTGTACGTATGATACATATACGATTCGGAACGATACATGATACTCCGATATACGAAGCGCACGCTACACGATATACATTATTCTTTAATTTGACTTTAGTTGATTTTCCAGACTATCGTAAATTGCGTAAATTGTCAGTGGTTGCTAAGAAAATAACTGGTCACTAGGCTAGGTCAGAACCTGCCAAAGAAGGAAATTGCTTGTTGCTAAGGATATCATTGGTTTCTAAGAAAACCATTGGTGGGAAGAGGATGCTAAATGTAGCTGCGAAAGTCACTGTTTGCTAGGGGAACTCGCTTGTTGCTAGAGGATTACGTCTTTGCTAAGGAAGTCAAGACACTTGTTACTTCGGGTAGTCACCGCTTGCTGGGGGAAGTCGCTAGTTGCTAATGAAGTCACGATCTGCTATGGAAAAAAGATGTGGCTAATCAAGTCGGTGGTTACTTTATCATGTTAGTGGTTGCTAAGGAAGTCAGTGTTAATTTCATCTTATTTTTGTTTAGTAGTCACGACGTCATCAACTTGCTTAGCAACGTTGGGATTGGGATAATGAAGTTACTTTGTTGATTATGACCATACATTAAAGTGAAATATATTTATTTAGTGTTGGCGTTAGCATTAATAAGGTGTTGGATTTAACTTAACAAGTGGTAGCAGAGCGAGGTTACCAGATCTTCTTACAAAGTGTAGACATTTATGGTGTATAAGGGCTTACATTTTGGTGATTGTGTTTAACTTTTAAAGGGTTAATATGGCGACCAGGATAAATCCTCCAGTACTAACAAAAGGGAAGAAGTATGAGCGTTTTAAACAGGAATTGTTGGCATGGAGGGAGATTACAGAACTTAGAAAAGACAAACAAGGGATTGCAATTGCTTTATCATTACCAGAGGATGATGAATCTCAAATACGTGAAAAGGTGTTTGACCAAATACAAATCGAGGATTTAAAAAGTGATGATGGATTGACAATTCTTATTGGATTTCTGGACCAGCATCTTGCCAAAGATGATTTAACAGACAGTTTGGAAAAATTTGAGGATTTTGAAGATTTTAGTAGATCTGCGGGACAATCAATTAATGAATATGTAGCTGTATTTGATGGCAAGTATAGGAAAATTGAAAAGAAAAGTATGACATTGCCTGCTGAAATTTTGGCTTTTAAACTACTTCGGAGGGCGAACATTTCCAAGGAGGAGCGGTTGCTAGTCTTGACTGGTATGAATTATGATGAAAAAGCTACATTGTACGAACAGGCTAAGAAGTCACTGAAAAAGTTTAAGGGTAATGACATGAATATGTCAAGTGGCAGCTCAAGTATCAAACTAGAACCTGCTTTTCTTGCAGCAAATGAAGAGGCGCTACTTGCTGCAGGTTACTCCAAATTAAGAATTCAACAAGGGAATTATAATGGAGGCAGCAGAGGAAACTGAAAAAGGGGAAATTCTGGAAAATCAGGCATGAAAGAGTTTCAGCGTTCAGACATTGCTCAAGACAGTCGCAGAAAAGGTCTTGCAAAGAACATCAATCCTATTGGTCCAGATGGAAGAACGCTTACCTGCAAGTCTTGTGGTTCATATAGGCATCTGCTACAGGCATGCCCCCATAGCTGGGAAAACATGAAGAAAGTGAATGCTGTTGAAGAGGAACATGCAGTATTGTTTACAGGTTACAATAAGGATGAGATTCAGCGTTTGGGTGTAGATGCTCGAAATTGTGCTGTTCTTGATAGTGCTTGCAGCAGTACAGTGTGTGGTAAAAACTGGATAAATAACTATATACAGTCATTAGATGTAGGAGATAAACAGAGAGTAACACAGTTAGATAGTCAGAGAGTTTTCAAGTTTGGTGGTGGGACATGCCTAACATCAAAAGGAGAATACTGTATACCTGCAGTGATTGCTGGCAAAGATGTTTTCATCAAAACAGATGTTGTGGAGTCGGACATTCCCCTGTTATTGTCTCGGACAGCAATGAAGAGGGCTGCTATAAAAATGGATCTAGAAAACCACACAGCTAGCATTATGGGAAAAGAGTTGGCTTTAAATTTGACAACATCAGGTCATTACTGTATTCCGATAGATAAGACGGTAGAGGTACCTGTAGAAAGTGTTTGTGCTGTAAACTTTGATGATTTAAGCAAAAATGAGAGATACAAAACTTTTGTGAAATTGCACAGGCAATTTGCACACCCACCTAAGAAACGGCTGTCAGCACTTATGAAAGATGCAGGTATCTGGAGAGAAGAATTTGAGGAAACTCTTGATCTCATTACTAACAATTGTGAACTTTGCAAGATGTATGCAAAAACTCCATCAAGGCCTGTCGTGGGTATGCCTATGGCTTCCAAGTTCAATGAAAAAGTTGCGATGGATCTTAAGCAATGGAACGGCTGCTGGATTTTACACATTATAGACATGTGGTCCAGATATACGGTGTCAACGTTTATCAACAGAAAGAAGCCAGAAAAGATTATAGATGCACTGATGAGGGAATGGGTAGGTAAGTTTGGCGTGATGGGCTCATTAATGACTGACAACGGTGGTGAATTCAATTCAGATGAAGTAAGAGAGATCACGTCAATACTGAACATTAAATTATGCACAACATCTGGTCAAAGTCCATTTCAGAATGGTTTATGTGAGAGAGTGCATGCTATAACAGATATGATGCTGATTAAGTTACAGGCAGATTGTGGGAAAGTAGACTTGTAGACGTTACTATCATGGGCGAATATGGCAAGAAATTCTTTACAGATGTGGAATGGTTTTAGCAGTCATCAGCTTGTTTTTGGGCAGAACCCCAATATTCCCAATATTATGAGTGAAAACTTGCCTGCATTACAAGGGACCACCAGCAGTGAGGAATTTGCAAGGCATTTGAATGTTTTGCATGCTGCTCGGAGAGCATTCATTCAGTCGGAAGCTGACGAAAGAATAAGGAGAGCTCTACGTAATAAAGTAAGGGCTTCTGAACAAGTTTTTGAACATGGTGATAATGTTTTCTACAAGCGAGAGGGAAAAGAGCGTTGGCTTGGACCTGGAAAGGTGGTATTTCAAGATGGAAAAGTGGTGTTTGTTAGACATGGAGCAGTGTTTGTGCGAGTATCGCCTAATAGGCTGCAGAGGGTAAATGATTATATGAGTTCTGATAATCGTGAGGCAAACAGTTATGAAAGTCTGGAAGAAGAAAGAAGCAATGCTAATGAGGGCACATTAGCTGACCAGCAAACCTCAGATCAGACAAGTATGCAGACCATAAACGAGGACATACCATCCTCAGATCCATTTAAGAACTTGCAGTCAAACATGTCAGATAGATCATCAGCTAGTTTGGAAAACAACATTCAAAATATTCCACCTGAAGAAAGGACATTGAAGGCAAATGACAACATACAATATAGAGCACAGGATACAGATCAGTGGATACAAGCAAAAATACTAGGAAGGGCTGGAAAAGCAACAGGCAGAAACAAGTTTTGGTATAATATAGAGGAAGATATCAGCAAAGAGAAGAAGAGTATTAATCTGGAGGCAGTTCAATGGAAAATGTTAACAAATGAGGTTAATTTGGTAATGAAACAGACTTGTGCTGATGATGAAGTCACATCTGCTAAAATTTGTGAACTTCAGAAGCTGCAACACTTTGGCACATATGAAGAAGTTCAAGATTATGGTCAGGTAACTTTATCAACAAGATGGGTGATAACTCACAAAAATGGTCAAACAAAGGCTCGACTTGTTGTACGCGGATTTGAGGAAGAATATGTGATGCAAAGTGACAGTCCAACAGTGGGAAAAGGAACACTTAGAACATTTCTTGCACTTGCAGCTGTAAATAATTGGATTGTAAAAACCACAGATATAAAGTCGGCGTTTCTACAGGGAAAAGAAATTCGGAGGGAAGTCTACATTAAACCTCCAAAGGAAAGTGACACTATCGCTGGAATAATTTGGATACTTAAACATGGACTTTATGGCCTCAAAGACGGAGCAAGACAATTCTATCTAAGTGTGAAAGACGAGTTAATTAGATTAGGGTGTCATATATCAGAGATGGATCCAGCAATGTTCTTTCTGCACACTGGAGACAAGCTTAACGGCATTATTTGTTGTCATGTTGATGATTTTCTTCATGCTGGTGATGAATGTTTGGAGAAGGTCCTGACTAAATTACGAAAACGATTTGTTGCAGGAAAAATTGAAAAAGGACAGTTTGATTATATTGGTTTCAGGATTTCTCAGGAGAGCAATGCAATTATTCTGGACCAATCTAGATATGTGGAAAACATAGAGAGCAGACAGATTGACACAAAGAGAGTCCAGAATAAACAGGAAGTATTAACATCTGAAGAACAGACTCTTTTCAGGAAAATCATTGGTCAGATTAACTGGGTAGTGCAAGGAACTAGGCCCGATATGGCATTTGAGTTGATAGACTTGAGCACTAAACTCAAGGAAGCTACAATGAGTGATCTATCTCAGGCGATCAAAGCAGTGAACAGATTGAAAAACTTCAAGTCTTTTATAAGATTCCCACAATTGAGCAACTTTGTAGGTGATTGGAAGATTGCAGTCTTCACAGATGCATCTTTGTGCAACATAAATTCTGGAACAGGGAGCACTGCGGCTTATATAGTATGGTTAATGGACATTTCTGGAAAATGTTGTCCACTTTTCTGGCATACCAACAAAATAAAAAGGGTAGTACGATCAACAATTGCTGCTGAAGCTCTCAGTTTACAAGAAGGATTAGAATGTGGATATTATTACAGACAAATGATCGAAAACGCTCTAAGGATACCCAATCACACAATACCAATAATTGCTTATGTGGACAATAGAAGTGTAATAGAAGCTGTGAATTCAACCAAGCTAGTAGATGACAAGCGTCTTCGTGTAGATATAGCTGCAATCAGCGAATCCTTGTCCAGAAATGAAGTCAAAGAAATTCGATGGTGCCCAGGGAAACATCATTTGGCTGACTGTATGACTAAGCGTGGGGCATCCGGATATGATCTGCTGTGTGTAATACAAGAAGGAACAATTTCAAAAGATTTTATATAGACTTGTAGAATTTTAACATTTTTATATCTTACATTTTTTTAATGACTCAAAACATCACAGTTTTTTTAATGACTCAAAACATCACAGAAAAGAAGAAAAGAAAGAAAGTATAATTAATGTTAATTTCATCTTATTTTTGTTTAGTAAACTTTATATAACGTCATTATGACGTCATAACGTCACGACGTCATCAACTTGCTTAGCAACGTTGGGATTGGGATAATGAAGTTACTTTGTTGATTATGACCATACATTAAAGTGAAATATATTTATTTAGTGTTGGCGTTAGCATTAATAAGGTGTTGGATTTAACTTAACAGTCAGTAGTTACTTATGAAGTCACAAGTGGCAAGAGGATGTTGAATATTGTTAAGAAATCACTGGTTTCTGCAGGAACTCGTTGGTTGTTAGGGGACTAATTTTTTTGCTGGGAAGTAAATGGCTTCTAAGGAAGTCACTTGTTCCCAGGGGAAGTCACTGCGCTTACTAAGGAAGTTGCCTGTGGGTGCTAGTGGACAAACCCGGTTGCTAGGTAACACAACCGGTTGCTAGGGGACTTGTTACTTAGGTCGATGGTTTCCAAAACAGTGGCTTGTTTCTTCAGAAAGCCACTGGCTAATAAGAAAGGCACTGGCCGCTAAGGGAAGTCACTGGTTGCTAATGAAGTCATTGGTTCCTTTGGAGGTCACTGGCTGCTGGGGAAAAAGAGGTTGCTAATGAAGTCGTTGGTCATAAGTCCAGGTGGGTGGTTGATATGGAAGTTGGTGGTTACTAAGGCAGTCAGTGATTATTAGGTAAGTCACTAAATGAAGTCACTCGAAGCTATATGTTGCCTGTATATCTATATACAGACAAGGAATCCCCAGACAGGGTCAATTTTGAAAGCAGGGTTATGGTCTGAACAAACTTGGTAGTGGCCTAGACGAATTTACTAAGCTTTAGATGTTATGGTTTTGAGTAAAATAGTTTAAAGGTTTTCCGATATAAGTTTACGTTAAACAAGTGATCCTCAGGTGAAGCAAATATTGACCCAATGGCAAGATTTGAACACACTTGGTTGAGGTCCATAACACAATGCTACATACTAAATATCTACTTTCTATGGCTTGTGGTTTAGGAAAAGATTTTCTACGTGAATCTATGTAGCAGTTTTCTCCTGGATGTTGTCAATTTTAACACAAGGGTTGCAAGATTTGAATAAACTTTGTAGAACCCCACTAGACAATGGTAAACACCAAATATCATTTTTTGCTTTTTGAAAAAAGAAAGTTTCCTATAAAAGTCTATGTAAAACAAGTGACCCCCGGAAGAGGCTAATATAAACCCTAGTGGCAATATTTTAACATATTTGGAAGTTTGATAGACAATGTTTCACACTAAATACCTAAGCTCTAGACCTCGTGGTCTTTGAAAACATTTTTAAGGCTTTCAAATAGAAGTTTATGTTATACAACTGCCTAAACAGGCGGTGTCAATAGTGACACCAGTGTCGAAATCTGAACAAACTTTGAAGAGGTCCATTAGAAATGCCTTATACCAAAGATCTAAGCTTTTGGCTTCGTGGCTTTGGAGAAGAAGGTTTTCAAATGTTTTCGATTTATAGTCCTGGCGGCAATGTCAACCGGAACCATTTGAACAAATTTAGGAGAGGTTAATAATACGATAGCCGTATGATATACCTTTGAATTGTTATGAAAAGAAGTCATTCGAAGCAATTGTAGACGGACGCAGAACAAACAGACGGATGACAGACGTCCAATAATACTTAAAGCTTTTATGGGCACTACGATTAATTTTAATGGAGCACGACGCCAACACAAAAAGTATATAATACCTTGACCTGCGTTTGTAAAATACACTTGTAAAGGTTTCTCTCCAGAATGTTTTTCAAAATTTCTTTAGCCTTGAGGAATCTGATTGTTTTTTCCTCATCACTGTTCTCATCATTGTTCTCGCTGTTCCCTTTATTATTGCTTTCAGAAGGTTCTGGATTGTTAGCTGATGGTGATTCCATGTCACTGGATTGTAAAACTTCGGGGCTTGCTTTTGAATATAAAATTAGATGGAAGACGTCGTCCGTCAACTGTGTATAGGCCTCCATGTCTTTAACTGTATCCGAAATCCTGAATAAAATAGGGTTGATATTATAGTAAAGTGATTTTCTCGATCCGTGCGCCGGATCATACAAGTGCTAGTACGTCATGTTGGATCACATTTATATGATAACAACTCTTTTATTATCAATACTGCCTGCGTTAATAATTGTAGCCTATCGGGTCGTACCGCTTATATACCTCGAACGAGGATGGTGGACCCAAAAAGCATAAATACAAATAAATTGTAGCCTATTTCGCACACGCGTTGTATGCGATAGTCATTTTATTGACGTCTTCGCATATAAGTGGAAATAGCCCAATCGAAGGCGGATATAAACGTAATAATTGGAAGCACCCTTACAAAAAAATGGTGCAGTGCAGAACAGATTTTGCAAAACGGAATTTTATTTCTTTCGGTTAAATAAACGTTTTGACAGAATACTTATCAAGTATTATGCAAAATATACGTAATGTGTGTTTAAAAGATATGTAAAAAGCACAATATGTTCTATCACAGTTTGGTAATTCCTGCGGGAAGTCTATTTAGCAGGCTCAAATCATTACGTCAACTACATTTCGTTTAAGTTTCCCTGCTTTTGGATAAGAAACCTGTTTTACTTCATAAAAAACATTGTTTACCTATTGGTATATACACATGTACACGAGGAAATCAGGCCACCGAGAATTTATAAGATGAATTTATTTATTTTATAGACCTGACCATTGCAAATTCCTGTCTGATAATCAAATCCGTGCACATGCATTAAGGTATTTGATGCACTTTAACATGTATATTTAACACAAAGTGGTCTTTAGTCTTTTTCGATCGGTGTTATTTCTTACCCCAAATAAACATGGCAAAAACGATATTATTAATGTTCCCGAAACTATGTTTAGATTTGAATATTTGGTTATGAAAACAAAACTTGTAGAATAAACATGAATAAACTAATACATCTAATTGAGCACTCTTCATAAGGATGGGACTGCAAATTCGTAGATTTTAGATAGTAAAAGACATTAAGAAATATAATGATTGATGATTAGAATGATGTATCGACGATATTATCTGGATTGAAGACTTGGTATGCATACATACGAATGAGAGTTCAATGATAATTTATGTGGTGACATTATACTACGATGCTTTTTTTATGTTACTACTTTTTAAGTGCACATGTTCTTCGGGCCAATGATAATTTTGAAATTTCGACCTAGCCCGAAATTCAATATACTTAGAAACGTGTCAATTAATATGCATGAATTCATACACATAACCGATTTAGAAACGCAAAGACTTTTTGCGATGAATTATTGAAACTTTTACAAGAATTCAGTTTTATATTGTTTTTGTTGTGTACGAAGTTTGAATAAATTTGAAACACGATAACACTGTTAAAATGTTTTGCCACTTTTTGTCCTTCAACTTCGTGTAAATTATTTCTTAAGACATTTTTATTAAAGAAACGTACCTTATTAAGTAAAATACATTTGTAAAGCGTACGTTACCTATATTTATTTCCGTCCGACCCGATAAATTTTACTGTATCGTTGGCTGCGATCAGAGCATCGCAAATCCTGAAATTGAATTGAAAAAGATCGGTAACATCAAGGGATGCTGCCAAAATAATTCACATGTTCTGTTCTTGAAAATGAAAACTGAACAAGTTTATAATACAATTGCATGAAATTTGTAATAATATGCATGCATCCACAAAAATAACAAAGGGACATTATTCAATCAAAGGCCCAGTTAAGGTATTACACTTTCTTTCAATACATCACTACAAAGATGACATTGACTGAAGATATGCTCTTCCTGAGCACACAGTGCTCAAGGTGAGTTATTGTGCTCGTCTGATGAACATGTACGTTGTCTACCTGTCTATGTGACGTCTGTTTGTCCACATTTAACCGTGTGAATGCAATAGAGATTTACTTGTCACTGGATCTTCACGAAACTTAGTCAGAATGATTGCCTTAATAAAGCTAGGTAGAGTTTGAATCTAGGGTAAAAAACTAGGTCACGCTTAAAATCGTAGAAACATCTTGTGTATGCAATAGAAGTTGCACATTTCCTTGGATCTTCATTAAAATTAGTCTGTATTATTACCTTAACCCTGGCAAGATAAAGTTCGAAATTGGCTTATCATAGGTCAGTTAACTAGGTCAGCCGGTGGAATCATAGAAAAAGCCTGTAAATGCAATAGCCTTTGCATTTTACATTGGATCTTAATGAATCTTAGTCAGTACCATTGCCTTGGTTAAAACAGTTTTGAGTTTGAATAATTTGGAATCTTCATGAACTAGGTCACGGCGCCAAATTATGACAAATCCTTGTGAATCTTCATAAAACTTAGTCAGAATGATTAGTTTGCTTAAATCTAAATTTACTTTGAATGGAGATTATCTGGGGTCAAAAACTACGTCACGGGGTCAAGTCGTAGTAAAAACCTTTTGTTTTTTAAAGAAGTTGATTTTTTCATTGGATCTTCATAAAATTTGGTCAGTTGGCTTCCTAATGAAATTAAGGTGGAATATGGGTCATCTGAGTTCAAAAACTAGGTCTACCGGTTAAAGTATCGTGTATGCTGCCATACAGGTGACGTTTAAAAACATTGGTCGGAATTTTTTGTGTAGATCACCTGAGATTAAAATCAAATCCGAGAAAACCTTGTTGGTACTCATTTGATTGCCAATAATCATGCAATTGGTCTATTGACTATTGTCAGTTCAGGTAACACTATAGTTCCAAAACGGTAATATTTTTGTCAAAAAAAAGCAAAATATGCACCACATACAAATTTATGTGTATATTATATAAATTTTATGTACGATTGAAACTGTTATCAAAATAAAATCATGTGAAATGAAATACACAAATATAAAACATAACATGGCTCCATTGTTTACAAACTCAAACAAAAAGGCAAAGTTGGCCCTATATCGCTCACCTGAGACCTGCTTATGACAATTTGAGACCAAACTTCAACCTTTAACTATACACCATAAACCTAGTTTTGACCTTGGATTACCCATTTTCAAACACGACCTACATTTCATCATACAATCATACTGACAAAGTTTCATGAAGATACAATGAAATATGCAACCGATATTGCGTACACAATGTTTCTGTATGGTTTGACCCCGTGACCTTGTTTTTGACCCCAAATGATCCATATCCTCACTCTGTCAAAATTGCGTCAAGATTTTCACTGTGATTAAGTTTCATGAAGATTAAATGAAAATACAACATATTTTGGATACACAAGGGATTTCTATTATTTGACCCCGTGACCACGGTTTGCACCCTTGATATCCCATATGTAAACTCATCTAAAATTTATCAAGATTTTTTTACGATCTGGTCCCGGGACATGGTTTCTGACACTATAATATCTATATTCAAACCCCTTGATTTTATTAAGGCAGTCATCTTGACCAAGTTTATAAATATCATCCTCTTTTGCATTAACAAAGTGTTGCTATGATTCAACCCCATAACGTAGTTTTTGACCCCAGATGACCCATATTCGAAATCGACCTAGGTTTTATCAACGTTATCAAACTGACCAAGTATCATGAACATCCAATGAAAAATGCAATCTCTATTGTTAACACACTGTTTTTCTCTGATTTGACCCCGTTGCCTATTTTATGATCCCAGATGACCAATATTCAAGCTCAACCTAAATTTCATAAATCATGCTGACTATGTTTCATGAAAATCAAATGAAAAATGCAAACTCTATTGCGTACACAATAATTTTCTGTGATTTGACCCCGTAAACTAGTGAAAAGATGTGACATACACAAGGTTATGTGGAACAGACAGACAGACGGACAGACAGACGACGGACACCAGGCCATTACAATGACTCACCTTGAGCATTTCGTGCTCAGATGAGCTAAAAACAAATGCTACTATATATCTCTTTAGTTTGTCAGCGAATAAAATAGTCGAAATTGGCTCAACGGCACTGCGAAACTGTATATTTGACCACTGGAGATAGCCGAAAAACGTGTTAAATCGAAATGTGTAAACGTAAGCATGAACTCGTTAAATATACTGGTCGTACAAACTAACAATTGCATGATTCAAAGAATTAGGGGAATCATGATGTATATAGAGCAACTGATTATACTATCATTTCACAGCAACACATGCTTGATAATGAATAATAATTTGATTCAACTAATTCATGATGTGTCATTTAAGTAAAGAAACTAAAATATTTGAAGTTTAACCCATAACATAACATAACATAGCATAACAACATCAGGAAAGCTTCAAGATCAGTAAGTGATACATGTAGTAATGGTTAGCAAGTTTGTCAAAAATATGTATGATGCAACACTTCTACAAAGCATACGCTGATAAAATTACTAGACACACAGGGCGATAAAATAAATAGACAGAGACCAACTGTCTTCATTGGAATATGTAACTGTTATAAGTGAATTTTCAAAAAACAGATACGTACATCATTCCTATTATTTTATGAGTTTTGTGTTGGTATGCTCTTCTGTGCAAAGTTATCCTTGTGTAAAACATGTCGTAAAAATCCTGTGCATCCTATAAATATAAAGAGCAAATACGAGTGAATGATTAAACACAATATAAACCTAATACTCAAAGGACTAGAAAATCAGAAAACCATTCGTGTTTTACATTTCAGGCGTTTACATATACAGTATACAGTGTTACATTTGTACCGTTTCTCCAAAGACAAATAATAAAATAGAGATTAAAAACTTCAAATGATTATATCCATTGGTAGAATCAGAGTCAACTTGATTTTGACTAAATTCTTATATTCTGTAAAAAGTGAATATGAAATCACCAAAAAGCATTAGATTCCAATTCAAATGTTAGCAATGTTTTATTTCATATTGATTATAATACTAATGAACAAATGCCATCTGAACGTTAAAATGAAAAGAAATTGTAGACTAGAGGTTTATCATTTTCTTTATATGTACGTTTGACAACAGTTTACTTTTTCCCTGTAGCATATTTGTTTTCTAGCAACGTTTCTTCTTGCGCTTTCCCCACTGTTGCCATTTGTACCATTGATTCCAGTTGTTCCATTTCCGTTATCTTCGCTGCTTTCAGGTCTTCCATTTGTTCCGTTTGTTTCATAAAATCCATTTGCTTTGATGACTCGAGCGCTCATGAAACATCTGCGATGATCGAAATTGACTTTCATTCCAAGCATGTAGCTGTCTCGGGCGAGATAGTCCCATTTGTCAACGTCAATCCCGTTTCTCTTGTTTGCAACAATCTTTAATAAAGTGCTCATGTTATGGTGATACGATCATAATTTGTTAAATGCGTTAGACCAATGATAAACGATGTTTCAAAGGCCTCATGTCATTTTCATTTACTATATCCTTTCGGTGATTAAAAGTTAGAAATGTATTATAAACGAATAAATATTCTGTAAAATATACAGCCTTAATTTAACCATGAAGTGCGGCCTGACAGATATAAATCCGTATTGTATTGGCATACATGTATGTACATGCAATACGCACAGTGCGGCGTTATTTGTAAGAGCTCATTAATACACATGGCATAAGGTCGCTTTTAACAGGGTCGTTATTACTTGTTTATACGCTGACGTCAATAAAATAACGTCGCACACAATGCATATTTCGCGCTAAAAAGAGTTTTTCTTCAATTATATGCTTACAATGTCATTTTAGTTAAGTTAATTCGCGCAGACAAGTGACAAAATGTACATAATAAAAGGGTTTTTAGGAAAGAAATGTGAGCCATAAGCTTACGCACTCGTATGATCGAACGTACAATTGCGGTAACCATAACAAATATTGTTTATAGTTTTTGGTATATGTATCAAAGCATTATAGTATACAATGCATATGTAATTATAGCACAACCCTGTTCAACTTAGCACGATGCCTACGGTCATTACGTTAAAATCAATATTGGTTAAGAGGGCTTAAATGAAAGCAAAGTGCACGTTTTATCAATGGGCTTACATTTAACTTTAATATTTTTCATAATAATTCTCGTAACATAATGGCAAAACAACATGATGACGATTCACCGTGCAGATTTTCAAAAATTCAGATCGGAAATCATTTATTACAATTTCTCCAAACTCTGTTCTACATTTGACACGTTTATTATCTTTATATGTCTTAAAAGAATAAAACAATTGTATATTATATTTCATTGCAATTGAAGAGTATGCAGGTGGGGATTGCCTAATATTCATGTACGTGTAATACCTAAATTAATCTTCTCCAATTGATGCAATTGATATACCTGTGTAAAAAAAATTTTTTCTGTGAAAAATGTCAATGTCAATTGTAAGTCACGAAATATATGTGTTCAGAATAACTGAATGGTTAAATTGAAAACTTATTCTCAGCTATAAGGTTAATTGACTTTCTCAGCAACACTTTAAGTTGTAAAGTTCAGCTATGCGCATCGGGTAGGAAATTTTTTAATTGATATCCTGTAACTATTCGAACTTTAATACAACCTTATAGTGATACATTACCTCATACATGAAACTCTTTGATTCGTCTCTTCCACCATATGGCCACACCTGAAACTCATAGTTTCATTTGATTATCAGAGTAGCAGTATCTAATCAGTCACACATGCACACATAAAGACAGCTGAGGGACTTAAACTGGTTCACAGAAAGCCAATCATGTTCTTCACACTAAACCTAGGATTAAACACTTCGAACATAAACATCTGACAATGGTTGATTATGTCATTTAAATGAAACTAAACAGTGAGGGGATACGAGTATGCTTTTGAAATTTACGTAAGGTTAAAGCACCAAGAACATAATTTTAAAGACATTACTATGCTAGATGTACGGCTTACACGAGCTAGTATTTTCTCTACATGCAAACTCAACTGAATAGCCATTGTGTTATAGAATAGGCAATTGTAGCAAAGTACATTTTACAGTGGTCATTTCTTCAACTATACCCTTTGTAAAACAAATGTATGATACATGAATTCTATCTTATACACTCCTGAATAATTGCGACCAACCATACTCTTCGTACTTTTTACTGCATACTTGATACATTAAGATCAGCCGGTCATGTAAGCAATTTGAACTCTTTTCATTTTAAAAATAAATACAGAACTTACCTCTCCTTCGATATCTTTAGGTTTGTCGATCATTTCCCCGATAAAGCGAAAATCGTTTTCATCAAACTGTTCAAAACCTGGTTCCCTGCAATCTCGAATTATCTTCTGGATGTCCTGTTTTAATTTTCCATCAAGTAGCATGTAACTAAACATCCTTTTTGCAATCTCTTCGTGCTATGTATATAAGATGTAAAACGGATTAAAAGTTTCGAAAATATTTTTTTTCAGAAATAAATGTGAAAAAAGAGGCCCGAAATGATTCAAAGTCGTTTGGGACAAATATCTTTTCCAACATCAATGATAATTGTTAGTGGCTAATGAATATAATTTCGATTGGTTTGTTTTCATTGCAGTCAAAATTATTTCAATTGCTTTTGAACATTTTTGAAACTAATCCTAGTTATGGACGACGGGGAAGTATTTTTGATATGTCCTCTGTTGCTTTGTTAAGTTTGTTCTCCCATCCCTTTTTTTCTTCTGTTGTTGCGTTGCTGTTTCGTGTATTGCTGTTCCTGTTTCGGCCCTTCATTGCCGTTTCTAAGATTTTGTTTTGGCACTTAGGACTGGTTTTCTATGGGTTGGTTTAGGGTATGCGGTCAGTACTCTGTCCTATAATGTGTTACCTTTCTTTGTCTGTTTGGACGGTTCAATTACATAAATACCATTTTAAGTCGCATTCCTTATAACATGCATAACATATTCCCAAGATGTTAAAAGGGAGCTAAATATCATAAAACATCGTTCATAACTAAAACTGACAAAAGGTTCATTCTATTGTACTTGGTTTTACTATGTATTAGGAATAGCTGAATACAAAGCTCTAAAGTCATCTGACAGAATAATTTGTATCACTCAAACTGACAGCAAAACATGCTGCTTCATACTCTTGTAGTTCTGGTATAAGCCTCAGTTCACATACACGTGCAAAAAGGCAGTACATAAAGTGCTAAGGGTGTTGATGTCATGCCGTGATCAGATCAGAAAAACTTTGTACAGGAACGACTAATTCCCTTTGAACACAACAAACCTTCATATTGTACTGTTGGCTTCAATCTAAAAGTAGTCAATTTAAATGGTGAAGAAATGTATTTGAGATAATTGACCATAAATGCCTTTCACAAAGTACTCTTGAATATGCACTCTACTTTTAAAATGAACCGGTTCCACTAAGTTTGTTTTCAGATGTACATGTACACATGTATGTCTGACCCTTACTGTGTTGTGTATGATGCTATATTTGCTGGATTCTGGAAATGTATTCATAGAAACAGTGTGGAAAGTACACAAGTACATGTTCTCTTTTACTGTCCCTGTTGCTATGCAAATGAACATGCTGATACTAGACTTGAAGACAGTCGTGACCAGTAGTAAAGGTAAAGGTTTATACAATTTGTCGAACAGAAATTTGCCCGGATCTACTTGACAGGGGAAAATTCGTTTTTGTATCTGGTGGAAAGGACCTTTGTGTTTGCTATAATTATAGTGTTTCACTTGTTGATGAAATGTAGCCAAGCCCAGAGGAAGTATGATATTAGTATTATACATTTTTCATAATAATCTTTTCTAGGGATCCAGAAAGCCGATAATTTCAGTCCAGACACATGTCTTTGTATAATTTATGTTGTATATTGTATTTTGCCTTGTATCATGTGTGCATGTTTTTTGTGCCGATTGCTTTTAATATGAGTGTTGTGGTCTGTCCGTTCCTTATTTGTATAGTGTGTGCTGTATTTGTTTAGTTGTTTTTTTCCTTGTTTTGTCAAAAATGTGCTTTGTTCTGTACTTTCTGTATCTGTTAATTTGTGTTGTATTTTGTATTGTCTTTACTTGTTAAAAAACCTACTCATCTTTATGGTGGAGAAAAAGCAATCAATCATGTTTTTCTTTAATATCAAGGTCTGCTGCCACTGCTTTTCTTGTGTACCTTTATTGGTCAGCAAACTGTAATTCCCTTAATACTTTGCGTAGAAGTATTGAAAAAATCAACCGACAACAGCTTTATGTAGCATTTACTGCGCTGTACTAATCAGTTAGTAGTTTGTAGAAATGCGACAACAAACCTGTCTCTGCCTAACTCACTTTATTGTGACTATTAGGTTGACTGTTCACTTTGCCCCAAATATGATGACTCAACCTGCCGCAGAACAAGAAGTCGTAACTGTCTAGATTGTGTTTGTACATGTAGTTATTTGTGTTGTAACGAATGCATTGCAAAAGGAATGAACACACTTGGTACATAAGCCTGTGTATGTAAAAGCTGCATTGAACACATATATTTGCAAACAAAGCGTTTACGGTGTTACCTTTTGATGGAATCTAAGACTTTTAGGCTTATGTCTAACTGTTTCTTGCATGATTGTCCTAATGTGCTTGCCTTTGCATGCATTTTGTTCATGTGAATATAATTAAATGAATATTTACCTACAGCACATAAAAACAAATCATAATGCCGCTATGAAGTTGCATAATTTATATTCTCTGAATGAAATGTGCTGTTAGTAGCAGTTAGATGTAAATTTCATCTGATGCATTGCTACTTTTCTGAGTTATTTTTTACATAATAAATGATGGTGTGATGAGTTTTACATGTAGATAATACAATGTTATACGATCTTACATGATTAGAATGAGTTTATACAGAGTAAGCAACAAACGTAGTTTTACACATATTTTGACTAATGAAATGGAAAGCACGTAAAGTATTTGGTTGAATCAACTTGTACACTGTGTTTTTTGTTTCAGACGGTCATTACTTTAAGGTTGTATCTGTTTTGGTTTCGAAGCTTTTCTGTGGATTGTGTTGAAAAGAATAGTGCAGTTTTCTTTCTTTTGTTCAAAGGAATACGCTGCTAGCCTACACAACAAATGTTTAACACTTATGGATGATGGTCTTCATGCAAACGTGATTTCATGAAAACAGTAACAGTATTTTCAACTATGGATATTTTAGAGCTGTATGATGTGTAACACATTGTCCTGTAGAAAGGCGAAATAACATTAAGCTTACATTAGTTAAGATGTAGAATTACAAATTAACTTACTCCACCCATTTGTAAAATATAATTAGATGAACGTGTCATTTTTATAATTTTTACTGAACATTATTACCCGACATCATACAAAATTAATGTGTATTTATCACTGCACCAGAGTACTGAACTGCCCTGTAATTTTAACAAATACCAAAAAAAACAACTTTGATAAAATACACAAACAATTGTCAAAATGTCATATTCTGACAAACCCCCTTATACACTGTTCTATATTATTCACATGGTGTTAAACGTTTTTGACAGGGTGTCCGGGCACCGTCCTTTTTGTTGCATTCAAGCAAGCAATTGAAGATCACAGCGGTCGCGTTTAACAGACAATATATTTATCTACCACACGGGTAAGATACACTTTTTAAAAAGCTACCGTTTCTATCAAATTCTTCAAGAATATTGCGCTATTTCGCTACTTCACTGCGAGTTGTTTTAAACATTTTGATCAAATAATCTGATAATCTCATAAAGGTAGCTAAATGAGTATCCCTAAATTACACAATTGATTCAAATAGAAGCTTTAAAGTTTTAAAATAAATATAGAAGATAGAAGTTACCGTAAATTCTGCGTCGCCGTCGCCCTTCATTTTCGGCATAAATTTCTTTTCAAATACATGTGAAAAAGGTCCTTGACCTGTACAAGAAAAAACAATTTCTCCATCGAAAGCCATAAGTTATGATATATCTATTACATCATTATGTAACACACAATCAAATGCTTTATGCTAAAGAGTAAAACGAAGGTTACAGTTCACAGTTGACAAGGCATTGGGAACATAACTAACAAATGCTTTACCAAGGTCATGACAGAGTGCAGCTATTTCAACACATAAAATATCCCTTTCTGTGATGTTTTCATCTGGCTGGCGTTTCTTTAACTTCCTCATTAGTTTCCCTGCCAGATAGCAAGTCCTGCAATTGTTTTATAAATAATTCATAAATCGTATATCATTCATTAAAATACCTCCACGACTCAGATAACAGGTTATAATATGAGTACCATGATAGTCCTATATCGCTCATCAGTTTATCATTTCTCTTAAAAGTAAGAAAGCAGGTCAAAGGGCCATATTCAAAGTCTGTCATGAAAATTCGGAAATTACATGTAGTTTGCAAACCTGCACAAATAGTCAACAGTCTTTCCAGCTTAAAAACAAACAAAAGGCTTAAGATGAAGGTAAAGGCAGCAACTGTCAAACTCGAAATCTGAATTCAAAACTGTAAAATTAATATGGGTAAAATTTAAGTTATGTACTTTCATGTAAGTATGTTAAGGTCATCAAATGTCGAAATTGGAACGTACATGCAAGCGTTTATAAACGATCAAAATATAATTGATTTATCAGAAAGTATTCAATTAGGTCAAGGTAAAGGTCAAATTTGAAATCTGCATTCAAAATTATCTATTTAGTTCAAAATTTAAAAACAAGTGAATAGGTCAGTAGGGAAGATGAACTGGAGGAGGGGCCAACTTGGACCCAATAGGTATACAAAATGTATTTAAACATTCTTGGAACAGGACCATTGGGTAATACTAAAAGCCACATATCTTAACTCTGGGCCTTGTATTCTGAGATAAGAAGATTTTAAAATATAAAGTGGACACCTCTACAGGGCTCACTTGAATTTACACTGACATTATGTAGGACAATATTTAAAGTGTAATGATATTCAAGTGCGCGATATACACCGAACCGCAAAATAAACGCAACACATTTCTTTTTTGAATATGTCCGCCGTAATTATATTTTACTGACGCAAACGTATTTGAATATTATTTATACATGTAAAATATTACTATGCCACTAAAATTTATTGAAATCATCGTACCGTGACACCTGACTGGCACATTAATACAAAAAGCACGTTTTGCACGTGCGCGTTGAAATTAAGTAAATTATTTTTAAAAAATCGATAATTTCTTGACCAGTTACGATTTTACAATTAAAAAACACCCCAAAATATATTTAGCTGACATAAATTGTATTTGCAATGCCGCGACTTCCGGATAATTTGCGAAATCAGGCTGTCGGGATACACGAGATACACGAGATATTGACAATGTGTGAAAATTGAACTTGTGGGTAATGCACTTTGACATTATGAAATCCGGGTTATCTGTTGTTATATTTCAATGAAATTTACACAGTATGTAGGTAAGGTACCAATGAAATTAAATAAACTCGTAATTTATCATTTGAACTGTTTATTTTCAAATTATGTGTGTTTCCCCAACTGTTGCGTTTATTTTGCGGTTCGGTGTAGGACCATCATTACCCTATTATCTATAGAAAATTATCCAACCAAAAGAGGATTTTTTCAATCCGAATGTATGTTTCCATTTTACTAATGTTTTTGCTATTATAACGTACAAAATGTCCTTTTTGTTGAAAACGTAAGCATATATCGGCTGTTCCGAATAGAAAATAAGTTCGCAGACTTACCCTAAAGAATGTTCAAATCTATTATGACTGGCACCCGGGTACACCAGATAGCATGCATCAAGTTGCTTAATGTGTCTTAGTCGTTGAAACTGTGGCGTGTCTATGATCCTGACACACACTGGGTGAAGATCTATGTGCCCATGGATAGGATCGTTAAATACCTTATGCAAAAGAGATATTATTTGTTTGGCTGGGTTATTTTAATCTAGGTACTATTATCTAAATATTGCAGCTTCTGCGATTTACGTATTAATACACTTATTTATAGTGGAACAAATTTAGTAGGGCTGTCAATTAACTCCAATTTTGTTAATCAGATATACCGTCAGCCATCCAAATAATATTTAGGATAATCGTGCATTGAATTGTTTCATACACTTGAGTGTTATACAGCTGCTTTTTTGGTACATTGTCGCACACTTTCGCGGCACTGACTCTTAGACGACTTTGTCATCCTAAAAAGTCATGTTCGGCTCTAATTTAGGCAGACTGATGAAAACATTAAGTTTATTTCGTCCAACAATGATTATTTTCATGTCTATATCAGGCAAATAGTGCCAATCTATTTTTGTCCGTACTTCAGATAGTTATCGAACACGGTTCAACTTAACTATAGCAAATGTAGTAGAAAATGTTTGTTACACGTGGCGCAACACACAAGCATACATTTGTGTATTTCAATTTTATTGATATTAATTAAGGTGTTTTTAGCATGATAGGCGTAATGGATAGATGCATTGAAACACGTGAACTACATGTTTTCTTAATCAGAAAGTTTGTTCAACAATTTACGGTCCCTAATACAGTTGAACGTGTCATCACCAACACAAGGTGAACTGCTGCCGATTTGCCGAAACTTTATTGACTATAATTTCAATGAAAACTAAACATATCCATGTTCCTAACAACTGGCCCGGAGATTTATAAAAACAACAATAACCCTAGATTCAGTTTGAACACGAAATGCTTTTCATCTGTAGGTTTTGTAAAAACAAAAGAGGAATCATATTGAGTAATATTGAAAATAATTTAAAATCTCACAGAAAGCTAGGTAGACATTATGTTTATTAAGAATTTAGGAAATGTTTTATATTTAATGATTCAAAGTTCGAGCACGAAACTGACTGGAGCACGCAAAAATTATGATAATCTAAAGTCCGGGCTTCCTTGTCACATTTACGATGTATAGCATACTAAGATACATGTACGTTTATTTGATTCGAATATTCGTATGTGCGTCGGCTAAATTTAAACATGTTGTATTTCACATTGACGGTCACACTTCAAGGGAGGTTTTAAAAAAATGCATATTAGTGCCAAATTTTCTAACCACAAAATAAAATCACATCAACTATTATTTCATGCCTTCAATGGTGTCTTTTTATGAGATATGCAAAGTCTTAGCCAGTTGGTCCAATATCTTGACCCAACGTGTATTTGGGTATACCACACACCTATATACACTGGCGAAACCTATCTTCGAAAGGGCAATTGACATGAATACGAAAACCTCATAATTGTTCTGTATAAAGACAGTAAAATTAACATATCGTGATGATACCTTTCTTTTCATTAATTTGTAATTTGCCGCCGCAGCTGCTTGATTCCCCTGCGGTGCATGATCTGCATTCGTTCCATCTGACTGTGCTTGTTGGTCCGCTGAAGCTTCAGAACTCATGCTTCCAGGTCTGAGAACTATTATACTGTTTAGAAAATTAGAAACATTTAAACTATCTTGAGCATTTTTGTTGACTATGCTAGTTTAAAAAGGAATACTACACAAAGATAAGTAACTGCTCATTGATTTCATGCCACGCAATTTATTCTACTTAATTCGATGATGTATGAATACATATATGAAGTATCTTCATTTGTTTCTTATAACACTTATATTTGTAAGTGTTGAAAGATCACAATTGTATAGTACTTCTGTTTTTCAGAACCCAATAGCATACTTTTTGTTTCACTGCATGCAATAAACTTCTAATTGAACAAAGAAACATACATCTTGTATAAAATAGTTTTAATAGTAATAAATCTGCAGGATAATTGGCCATAGATGTTACTAGCAGAACTCTTAGAAAATGGATTAATTATACCTTTGCTCCTATACAATGTATGTACATGTACTATCGAATATTTCACTTTTAAAATAAGTGAAATAAAAGTTAAAATATAAACTATAAATCAAAATAGCTAAAACTAAGTAATGTATCAACAGTTTACCGTTAAAGAGAGTAAATGATGTAATTGTGCGGGCCGTTGACACGAAATATAGTATCTAATGCAATCAAAAAATACCAATTTATAATTGGTATCGTTGGAAATACAAAATATGTTTCCTAGATTAGTTATTCTTACTACAGGTACTTGCAATAATTGTCCTTATGGTTTGGGAGGTACGCCTTTTGTGATGAATGCTCGTTCACCTCCGCCTGGTTTCGAATGTGTTGTCATTTTTTTGTAGAAATATTTGATAGGTATTTTTAAGATCGTAAATAGTAAATGCTAGTTTTTAACGAACATTGTACATTCTGATTCATTGGCTTTAAAGTTTCCTGCCTAAGAAAAGGGGCCATCATATAAGAACTTAGATTATTATTTAGTATAAACAATTCTATTTGATCAAATGCTGATAATCATATTAAGTAATTGTGTCGCTATGAAATCCTTATGTGTTTCTTTATTGGTCTGCCAGCAGAAGAGTAGGTTTCGTGACCTTCGTATGAATCAGCTTCGAGGCACTGTAAATCAACGTCTAATTACTGAATGTCGGCTGTTTTACTACATAGGTAATAATGCTTAAGACGATAAGTCCGAAAGTTCACTGAAAATGCTAGCGTAACGACATTCCTTTCAGAGGATATCTATAAAATTTTAGTCAGGAATCTGAAACTTCCATTTTATATTAATTGAGGTAAATATAATATTAGATACATGTACTGACGTCCGTTTTTCGAATTTCAGTAGCATGAGACCAGAATGCACAGAAAACCTTGTACGAAAAAAATCAAACGCAAATATGTCCATGTAATCGGCAACCGTTTATCTATGTTAAGCCCGAACACTTTATCGATATCATATCTTGCGTAAATGATCCCATGCAAGTATGTATGGTATAAATCATTTAGCATTTCACTTTTGAACGCACATAAAACATTGCACTTTCGGTACTTATCAGAAATCAATGAAACACTGATCAAGGGTAGCTAGAAAGAGATTTAAGAAATTATATCTATATAAAAATTAAATAAATAAATTTACTCTAAACGAAATCTTGCTTTCCAAGCGATAAATATCAAAATAAAATCATAATCACAATTATCAATAAATGACAATTTCTGATATGATTCCGGGTAATCAGTCGAATTTAGATTTATCTCCTTTTTACTTCAAGACCATTAGTAAAATGAATTTGAATTTGATTTGAAAAAAAAAACTTTTGTATTTCTAGACAAAAATGAAATTACCTTCAGATCACTTTTAACTCCGCATTCGTCTTTAACGACTCAAACTCATCTAATAACTGTATATCGGTACTTATGTGCAGATTATGACTGTGCACCTAAATATATCTTCTTATCTTGTTTACACTGAAAGATATATCAATTCTTGAAATCATTTTTCCAAGACACTAGACAGGTTTATTTTCAGTTTCATAACATGTATTTTTATTACATTGTATCTACGCACTTGATAATACGTGTACAAGCATGACAGAGTAAGCAAACATGGTACTGTGGTTCTCAACATTTCATTTCGACGCTGTCGTATTTAGCATACTTTTATCCAGAAGTCGGTAACATTTAACCGCAAATGAAATGACAAGTAGAATAAACATGTATAACATTTTGGACCTTATTTTCAAGGCATCTTTTAATTGGATGATATCGCATGACAAAGGTCAATAAAATAAATGGTTTTATAATTTTAGTATATAAATGGCTAATACCTATCACCATGGTATAGTTTTATCTCCTACAGTAAGTGATGATAATTCTGAGCGTAGAATAACTGTACTGTCTCGGCCAGTTGATTACGGTCAATATTTCATAAAAATAAAACATCAAGGATTCGTTTTTTTTCTTCATTTGTTTCTAGTAACGTATTTGATAACACATACAAGGATTTATTACGTTTTCCTAGATGATGCATACGGCACTATTCGTTGAAGCACCTGATTTGAATCAGCTCTTCTCAGATATGTTGTTTCAATTCTACACTAATATAATTGACGAGAATAGTCATGGTTTGGAGAGCAGACCTTAATTAAGTCGCAGAATAACCGCAACCTTGACCGCTGCGTTTGGACATACGTAGGTTTCGCCATATGAAGTAATTACTGGTTAGAAGACTAGTCGCTTCTCAAAAGGTTTCAATCGATGTATCTGTTTCTCAATGACTGTACGGTACATAGTTCACCTTCGGAAATACAAAACTGAGACTAGGATCTTGAACAACAAACGGTTTTAAGTGTCGCTTGAAGTCTTGTGCATGTCATGATTCGGGGTCAATAGGTCAAGTGTCGCTTGTAATTGCACCCAGTAAAGTAGGAGTACGATTGGCTCTTAATAATGATTGTTTTTGTAAACTTGTGTCTCGCGTAATTCAAAACGCATTTTACCTCTAGTCATGACACAGTGCCAAACACATTGGTTTTATTTGTGTCTGCATCTATGGCCTTGGATTAGACTTAATGGGCACTTTTGAACGAATGTCATGTACTGATCATTCAGCGATTGACCCTTGTCGAGATGGGATCAAATTGGAAGAGAGAGGGGGCACCTGTAATATAGTTTCTTGTCTTAAGACACTCTCATCGTTGCACTAGTTAGATCGAACCTTGGATCCTGCAATGTTGTACCTGGATATAAAGTTTACATACGTGTTTATAATGATTATGGCGAAATATAATGTAATTACTTATAAGATAAATACCCATATTATGCTACCCGTTAAATATATTTATCTTCATCACATTAGAAAAGGAGTCTGGATCAGTTAATCCAATATTCGGAACTTAAAACAAGAAGATGACTTCAGTCTAATCAAAACTTTGCTTTTACACACACAAGGTTCAATGATACAACATGGACTCTACATGACAAGGAAAATCTGTATCCAATTCTCCGACTATCCAATCCCAATAAAACACCTTTGTGAGCAAATATACACACAAACAATGTAATTAGTACGACAATTGCACTGTTAAAACTATTTACATACATGTAAATAAAAGTGAACTCCTCCTATTTAATATTGAGTGGCAGGTTTTGACAGAAAATCTAATCCAATCAGTATTTCCATACAGTCGCTTCAACTGATCTAGTCTACTTCTTGACATTAACTGACAATCAATTTCTAACGTTTTACTAAATATAACAACTCGATAATCATCATATACACCACATTCTTAAAGTACACGCGATTCATTTTTTACAGGCATATTACATACAAAATAAACAAACTCTAAAACTTGTAGTTTCTCATACTTCCTGTTTCTATCCTTTAGCTACCCCACACCTGAATTTACACATTGCACTTTTGTGTCGAGGAAGAAAATAATTTTACAGTAATTTTCTACTTCTAATTCAGACTTGAAAGTGCAGTAAGTACGCAGCTTATAATTACCTTTACAAGACACACTAACTGGGTTGTTGATTTGACCGTGCAATTTCCGAGTAAGTTCTTGCATAGTCAGCTCTGACATCATACAGATTAACCTTGACTTTTCGATACCTAACCGTAAGTGTAGTGTTCATTGATAATCTTTAAATCATATAGTTGTACTACCGGAACGTAATAGTACGGACTTTATCAAGTTCTGAGTATACAGAGTTATGTCCTTTTATTGTAAAGGCGCCATTTGTACTTAAAAGACGCTATCAAGTACCCGGAGAAATATTAGGTAATTTGGGTCTAATTTGTTGAAATCTTTTAGTATGTTAGTATTATAAGAAACATGTATTCTATTTATTCAAATTTTTGATTTGGAAAGGTAACGTATACTTTATGGAAAATCCACCTAAATACTTAAGTCACTTTTCGTAGAGATTATATTGACTTTGTGTTAGAGATTATTTATCCCCCCGCCGAAGGCGAAGGGGATATTAGAAATGGTCTTCGTCCGTCCGTCCGTGCGTCCGTCCCAATTTTGTCCGGAGCATAACTCCAAAAGTACTTGAGCAATAATTTTCAAACTTCATACACTGACAGAGCACATTAGGGGGGAAGTGCAGTGTATAAGAACAATAACTCTATCTTGCCTACTTTTAGAGTTATTCCCCATTATCAGATTTACTTGAAAAACTTTGTCCGGAGCATAACTCCAAAAGTACTTGAGGGATTTTCTTCAAACTTAATACACTGACATAGCACATTGGTAGGAAGTGCAGTGTGCAAGAACAATAACTCTACCTTGCCTACTTTTAGTCAAATAGAAAAATATCATACCTATACTGATAATGAACATTAATATGATTTTGCAAACCTTCTCGTCCTTGCCTTATTTTTTTTCCACTTACTTGAAAACTGTACTCAGCATGACCATAACTATACGGCTTTTAAAGGATTTCCTCTCACCAAGTAAAATGTACGAAAGTACAACCTTTAGGTAACTTCTTTCCGGCGGGGGGATTAACCATGTGTAACATAGCTCTTGTATTGGAAGGGTATAAAAGCCGGTACTCTCCTAGTGAAAGTGTCAGGGGGTCTCATCCAAAATACAAGCTAAAAAATTAGCTTTTGGACGGACCTTGATAAAATCTCTTTCAAATCAAAAGTGAAAGTGTCAGTCTGTGCCTAGGTCTTGTCGTAGGCACATCAAAGAGAATAATATAATATCTGTGATTTTTGGGCCGTATTTGTTTATATAGGATAAATCTCTGTAGAAGCTCAGCTTCTTAGAGGCTTACTAAAGTAAATAGAGGTGTCTTGGTCCAGATAAGGGATTCGTTTCCTTTGACATATAATTTGCAAGTTGACTAAATGCTATACTTAACAGTACAGTTTAATCTTCGTAGGAGCCAAGCTTCTTGAAGAGAATACTCGAAATAAGTCATAGTGCTTAGGATGCAGATATATATTGTTATAGTGTGTTCGACGTATAGGCGTATTAGGGAGTTGATCACCTTATCTTATGAGTAGCCCAGCTGCCCTGAGATTGGTGTATTAGTAAAAATTATTGGTTCTGCAAATGTTGAATACAGTGAAGGTTTGGTGAGAAGACGGGTCGTACCGCATATATACCTCGCCCGAGGGTGGTGGACCTAATACGCACGAATACAAACAAAGGTTTGGTGAGAGGTTAGGTTTATTTTTTCAGCTGATCCCTCATAGTAAATTTAAATCAAAGTTACTGAAATTACATTTGTCGTGATTTGCTTTGAATCAAGAGGTAAGAAACCTTAAGGAAAATTTATATATCGACGATTGCTCGGAGATACGTTACATAAGTAACTAAACTGATTAAGGTATAGGTACATGTATATCGAAATCACATTACACGTGAGAGCTTACAACTTGTCTATTGATAAAAAACATCGATGATCTCTTCAGGTAAACAATCAAAAAGATAAGGGAAGTTATTTGTTGCAAAACACTTGAAAAGTTTTAAATTCGCATTATATTCACAGGCACAAGTACAGTAACTAATCCGGTGCTTCTGAAGTACAAGAGATTTAGATCTGACATATTAATTGTGTAACACCTTGTTATGCATTGTAATGTTAGAGTAAGTATCTAAATCATATAAGAGATGTGTATGTTAGAGTTTTATCGCAGGTACAAGTAGTTTAGATAGATATTTTCGTTCGTCGTATCTGAAGTTGGCTGTTACAGGTAGAGTCACAGGTGACCACTAATGTATGTTAGACTGTATATGAAACTGTTTTATTTTTGTCTTCTTTCTGATTGAGTTTTGTATTTCTCTTTGACTTCTCTCACATTATTTTACATGTACTATACACTGTAGTTAAAAGAATAACACCTTATTATATAGGGAACAGAAATAGACCCTTTTAAAACTCTGGTTTCTGAACCTTTCCAATGATTGAAAATAATAATGATTGATATACATGTAATGTAAACTAAATTAATGAAGTGGTTTTTCGGTTTTTTATTATCTCAATATCCAAAAATGACAAATAAGGAGCACTTTTCTTATCATAAATACTTATATATTTTTCCATGAAAAAAGTCTTTATAGAACCGTACCATTCTGCTTAGACTTGTTTGCGAATCCGATTATGCCGATATATATATACATTTTTCCGACAAGCCATTTTCTTTTTTAAGACCGATATCATTCTGCTTAGACTTGTTTGAGAATACGATATGTGTCTTGCATTGTACATACACGTGTTTTAATTACATTGTCTTGTATTATTTTCCGACAGACTGGTTAATTAATAGTTTAACATAATAGGTAATAACAATAATAAATAATAAGGTTCAGTTTGAAATAACTGTATTATTTCGCTACAATAATGTTATTTTCTTCTAGATTCCTACGTTATTTTGGCACATGTGTATAGTTTCTTGTCAATGCGTTGGTAGCTCTCACTTTCTCGCCTTAACAAATTTCACTTACCTGCCATGATAGTTTTCACTCATTTGTCTTATTATCCGATTTAGAAATTAAATTTACCTGTCTTAACAGCTTTTGTTTATTTTTAAAACAGATTTACTTATTTGTCTTAGCATCTTATACTTGCCTTAAAAGTTCTAATTTATTGTTCTGAACAGCTCTCATGTACTTCTCTCAACAGTTCTCACTAATGTGTCTTTACAGCTCCATGTTACATGTATGTCTAACACATATTGGTCTCCCCTTTCTGACTTAACAGCTTTTATTGATTTGTCTTAATTTGTCTTACAAATCTTACGTACAATCAAAGCCCCTTAATGTCGATCTAGTTACAATATTGATCTGTCCACAAATCTTTCACATTTCCTTACAAACGACACCTACTGTTGTTTTACGGTTTAATCGAGTATTATCACTTTTCCATAAAGCCGAAAACTATCCGAAAAGAATGTTCACAGTAATGTTGCAATACTTCATTGATCCTGTGGATTACATAATCAGTCTTAACCGGCTTAACAAAAGCAACAATTGTTTTCAAAGACTTTGTTTCCGTCTGCCATATTGTATCGTTTCCAGTCACAATAGATCATTGTTATTATGATATATGAAAACAAACGAGGATTAAAATCAAACAAAAAGGGCAGTGAACTACGAACAAAGGAATAGATATATATGATATTAAATATACAGTCGGACCGGCCCTTGCGACCACCTGAATTAAGCGACATCTTAACCTATGCGACCAATTGAAATTCTTCCCTCACAATTTTAATTCAAACATGTAATGTACCCGAGTTAAGCGACCTCCTGTAAAACGCGACCAGCGACCATTTATTTCACTTCCAATTTATTACATTTATTTAATGCTAAGCGACCGACTCGTAAAACCATACCAACTGTCGATGATTATCGATCAATAATACGAGAAAAAACATAGCCAAGTTAACCTGTTTTGGGCCTTAGCTACTTAAAATTAAATAGAAACTAGATTTTCTAGAAAATATATACACTTTAATGTTTTAACATGTCAAACAACCCATTTTAATATGTGTACATAATTAACTGCATAGAAATAGCCATTTATTCTTCATTTAACTGCATAGAAAAAGCCATTTAATCTTTGCATGATTGTGTGTTCAAAAGTATATTCTGAGCTAAGAGACCACCTGTCTTAAGATACAACCTGTCTTAAGAGACCACTATTTTAACCTACCTTTGTGTGGTCGATTAAGTCAGGTTCGACTGTTCTCTCTTTCATATATCGTCAAGTTGCAGTCAAAGGAATAAGCCAAACACAATAGACATAAATGTAACTTCATGGCCGTAATGGAATGACTTCCGTGTTTTTCTAGCTTGAGATACATACATTTATACATTGCAACAAATGGCAAAAGATTTTACGAATCAGTCAAACATTTTTCAGATTTAAACACAGACTGCTAAAGGTTATTGAAATAGCTTTAATATTTATTATAGATATATCTAAGGTCTATGGGGGTTCAAATAGAGATCTAACTGCCTTATTTGAACTTCACTTAAAGTAATAAATTATCATACAAGCAAGCGCGGGCTCTGATAAGTGTTATTGCACAACAACAACAACAACAAAAAACAACAACAAAACAGTAAGCAGTTTTACAAAACCTTTGTTTGGGTTCAAAGTCATTCTATATTGCAAAAATGCTTATCAGTTCATAAGTTTCAGGTGTATAGTGTTAAAGTGCTGATAAACATGTGCTATTCAAACCCAAAAATAACTAAGTCATCCAATGTTGGGTTGTCGAAACCCACTCCGGTTTAAGCGGTTAAAACCGCCCCGGTCAATACTCCAAAAGTGGTCAATACTGGTCGATTGGTGGTCAATTGAATGTTTTGTTATAATTTTTGGTTATTTTAACGCAAAAAATGAAATAATACTTAAAATTGATAAAATAAAGATGTAAGTCAGCTAATTCGAAGTCACTAAATCTTTCAATGGTTGCAGATCATAGATTCTAACCTCGCTACGTATTACGTTAATTCTTTCAGGGTGTTTTCTACTTAGAAACAAATGCTCAAATTCCACTTTCTGATTCAACATAAAGTAACAAATTGGTCTGATTATGATCTTTGTGACAGCATTGAGATATGCCTTACCATAACATAATGTTTAACGAGCCCTTTACTTAATTAGTTGAGCTATGACGGTTCAAGTTTAGGATGTTCTGATGGTCGCTCTTCAAATCCGATACATGTATTAGTTTGACATAGCAAGTACATTTAACCAACCCTTATAAAATCATAGAATTTAATCTAAATGGTTACATTTTGCTAATGCTGTGTCTTTTAATTTGATACAAAATACATTATATTTAAGGTCCCAGAGACACAATTATAAGAAACATTTATTTTAACAACAAAGATTTCTCATCGGCGGAAATGACCTTTATTTGTGTCAAAAACATTCCTAACTTTGCTTTTTGAAACGATAAGTACATGTTTCAAGTAAAGCAAATTTTTTTTCAATGATATTGCAAAAAATAAGAAAGGCTTTCTGGCAACTCTTTAACGTGAAGAAACGAAAGAATGACATACATTTGTGTATGTCAACATTGTTTGAGAGCGGACATAACATGGTTCTATCGTTATCCTATTAGTAAATGTTTGCTTCTATATCAGTAAATTCAAAGTGATCCTGGGATTTAAATGAATAGAGCCTTTAATGGTTTTGTTTTGGAATTCTGACTTGAAGTGGCCACAATAGCATACATGAATTTGAATGATTATACGTTACAAATATGAATCACTTTTTGACTGTCTAGTTATGTTTTATTGTTATACCAATGCATGTAAATATATAAGTTTAAGATTAATTTTACTACTGAAAAAATAATCGAGAGTACTTAATAAAATCTATCAAATGTTGATCTATCGGCAGATTTACTTTTTCTACCTCGAAGCGACATCTAGGGCGGTAAAATTTAATTAAAAGAACCATACAAAGAAATGAATAAGTTCAAAAATATCTAAACTAATGCTACTTTTGTACAATGTCCAACATACCAGTTAATGACTTGACTGTCATGCGTTCAGAGCAATCTTTTGGGATCCTTGTTTTTTTTTTTTGGCAAAAAAATTGCCGTAGATTGCTATCATGTGCTTCAGATATACATTGTGGAAACGAAAACTTTAGCGAAAAAGAAAATTCTAAAAACATGTAAAACATTGTAAGACAGTAATTGTTACGGCGCTAAGCAATATTAATATTACCTCAGACTCGCTTCCCTAATAGATTTACTCCCTTCTTTTCTTCACCTTTTTATAAAAGCCTGCTTGCTATGTTGCTCTCTTACTGTTAAGATAATCGTTGACTGTAAAACTTAATATCCTTTGTCAATGTGCAAAGATAAGCTATGATCGTTTCATATCTTTTTTTCAAGGACAATATATATCAGTACATGCTTAATCCCTGATTTATAATCGAACATGTGAAAATCTATATCTTTTTAACATGTACTCGTAACAGTGAAATTAAATATGTATGTTATCAAATTTGAATGCATCTTAACCAACAAACATTTTCGTCATAAGTAAATGGACTGACTTAATGTCACAATATCTTAGATCACTTTAATTGGTCTATAATCCGGAATAATGGACAAAACATTACAGATGGAACATGCTAACTTTTCTTTGTCGGCATAATTATCACTCGCTGCCTTTGTATCACGTTATAATATCATACATAGACTCAGACCTACAAATGGCTTGTTTATCCCCCCGCCGAAGGCGAAGGGGATATTAGAAAAGGTCTCCGTCCGTGCGTCCGTCCGTCCGTGCGTCCGTCCGTCCGTGCGTCCGTCCCAATTTTGTCCGGCGCATTACTCCAAAAGTACTTGAGCGATTTTCTTCAAACTTCATACACTGACAGAGCACATTGGGAGGAAGTGCAGTGTGTAAGAACAATAACTCTACCTTGCCTACTTTTAGAGTTATTCCCCTTTATCAGATTAACTTGGAAAACTTTGTCCGAAGCATAACTCCAAAAGCACTTTAGGGATTTTCTTCAAACTTAATACACTGACATAGCACATTGGTAGAAAGTGCAGTGTGCAAGAACAATAACTCTACCTTGCCTACTTTAAGAGTTATTCCCCTTTATCAGATTTACTTCAAAAGTTTTGTCCAGAGCATAACTCCAAAAGTACTTGAGGGATTTACTTCAAACTTAATACACTGACATAGCACATTGGTAGAAAGTGCAGTGTGCAAGAACAATAACTATACCTTGCCTACTTTTAGAGTTATTCCCCTTTATCAGATTTACTTGTCCGAAGCATAACTCCAAAAGTAATAGAGGGATTTTCTTCAAACTTAATACACTGACATAGCACATTGGTAGAAAGTGCAGTGTGCAAGAACAAATACTCTACCTTGCCTACTTTAAGAGTTATTCCCCTTTATCAGATTTACTTTAAAAGTTTTGTCCAGAGCATAACTCCAAAAGTACTTGAGGGATTTTACTTCAAACTTAATACACTGACAAAGCACATCGGTAGAAAGTGCAGTGTGCAAGAACAATAACTCTACCTTGCCTACTTTTAGAGTTATTCCCCTTTATCAGATTTACTTGTCCGAAGCATAACTCCAAAAGTACTTGAGGGATTTACTTCAAACTTAATACACTGACATAGCACATTGGTAGGAAGTGCAGTGTGCAAGAACAATAACTCAACCTTGCCTACTTTTAGAGTAATTCCCCTTTATCAGATTTACTTTAAAAGTTTTGTCCAGAGCATAACTCCAAAAGTACTTTAGGGATTTACTTCAAACTAAATACACTGACATAGCACATTGGTATGAAGTGCATTGTGCAAGAACAATAACTCTACCTTGCCTACTTTTAGAGTTATTCCCCTTTATCAGATTTACTTGAAAAAGAATTTCCGGAGCATAACTCCAAAAGTAATAGAGGGATTTTCTTCAAACTTAATACACTGACATAGCACATTGGTAGTGCAGTGTGCAAGAATAATAACTCTACCTTGCCTACTTTTAGTCAAATAGAAAAATATCATACCTATACTGATAATGAACATTAATATAATTTTGCAAACCTTCTCTTCATTGCCTTATTCTTTTTCCACTTACTTGAAAACTGTACTCAGCATGACCATAACTATACGGCTTTTTAAGGATTTCCTCTCACCAAGTAAAATGTACGAAAGTACAACCTTCAGGTAACTTCTTCCCGGCGGGGGGATTAACCATGTGTAACATGGCTCTTGTTATTTCAATAACATTGAATTTCTTTACATGGCAGCACTACATATTGTGGATTTTGTAACATATTACAAACATTTCATTACGTCAGCTAATGTACGTCTGAAGTAACAAAATTATTGAAAGAACTAAAATCTTATACTCAGTATTAACATGCTAGAAATTATCGAATGACTAACATGCCAACTTTCGGAATTGAATATTCAGGCTAAGAAAGATTATAGTGGACGGCCATAAAAGCCCAAAGAGGCGGTTTATTGTGGTATGTAGATTCATAGATTTGCAAACAAAAGGTCCGAACTTATTCAAGAATGGACATACAGTAGCTAAAATCTGGATAAAGACCATAAAAACGGGAAATGAAGCATTATTGAATTTATCCTTAAAGACTTAATTCAAGCAATGAGATGATATTTTACTTAAATTCTTTCAGCCTTTCCAAACGAAGATCGTGCGTTTTCTAGTCATTAAGAACAATGTGTTATTTTTATATTCGTCAGCTTGGTTCAATAAGTATTGAAATAAAAGGGATCTACCGACGTTCTAATTTTGAAATGTTTACTGCCGATACAAATATAATCATATCTCAGTTTTGTTACGTTCATGTAACCTAAGTACAAACTAGAACACATACTACAACATGCAAATATTATCTTTATTATCTACTGAATTATAAACCAAAAACAGTGAAGGTTAGTGCAAAATTATCAGTTGTTTTATCTATAAACAGCAGACATAATCTATCCGATAGATCCTGGGGTCCATCATGTGAGACCTCTTTACAAATGTACCTCCACACGGAATATATCAATTAATAATCAAGTCGCTCACGTGACCACACAATGGCTTATAATAACATTTTAGGTATACGATAGCTTATATGTCCGCAAAAGTTTGAAAATTAGAAGATTTGATAACCAAAAGTCGTCCCTATTGTTGCTGTAACATAGTTTTAATAGTGTCTGTCATTTTTAAGGTTTGTTTCAAAACAGTGGAATATGATTCATACATGTATATTAAGACACATTTTCATGTGCAATGTTACCTCAAAGATGTGCTGAATTTTAAATCGAGTTCATACGAAATAATAAATTTTGATAAGGACTCTTTTGACGTTTGTTATTGTATTAATTTAAAAGAAAAGTGTGAGATGAAAGTTAATTTCTATCAGAAATGTAAGCCAAAATTATTCATGGAAAACAATTGGCAGTGAAAACTTTTAATAACAGACATTTAAATAATGACTTTATACAAAATTTAAAACTGTGATCAATTCACACCTGTGAAATGTTCTTTTTGTTTTGGTTATATAAATGATGTCTGATATTCAAAGTATTAGGCTGGTGAATTCTTTGTCTGAGCAAATTCATTCTGATATGACCGGATATGGCACTTAAATTCCCGAAATTAGCAGAAAGACCCCTGTTCGAACCCAAAAGCGATTTGTATTTCGAATGAATAAAAAGCGTGGTCATAATACATGTATCACCTGCATAATATCCCTGTTAAGTTTGCTAAGCTACTACTGTGCAGCATACATCCCGTAGTTTACTTAAATGCCCTAGAGTCGAACAAAAAAGCAGTTAGAATATGTTCAACTCTCTTATCCTAATTGTTTTTACTGGAGCAACATCAAACCTGTCAAAATAATTATGGATATAATATCACGACAAAGGTAAATAAGCTGACAGATTTCTATAGTAACATCCCTTTTATTGTTGAAATTTGGCAAATATTGGACTGTGCTCGCTTACTCGATTTGTTGGCGGATCAACGCAATCCATTGGCATAATATTTCGTCTACGTCTTATTGCAAGCTAGGTCTTTTGAAACAATATTGCTAATGCCCTTCAATTGTCAAATTTACACTTAGTAAGTTACAATCAACTGCATTTGCGGATAAAATATTCAGCAACTTTTGAAAATATGTCGAAATGTTGTAGTTCGAAAAGGATTCGTTTTTTCCACATCTCTTCAAATTTTATTAAGATCCACAATAACAGGATTCATTACTTTTCTCTTTAGAAGTGGCAAAGTAGATCCGAGCTGTTTTTCAATCCCGAAAGATGATGTGTCGAATGTCAAGGCCGCTGTGCAACTATAAGTTTCCAAAGGTAGTAAGGAACTGGTTAAAGTAAGTACTTTAAAAGCAGTTTTTTTGCTTTGCAGTTATTTGGAAGCATATGTGTTGTACAATTATCTCATGCCTCCATTACATTTTGGGGGATTGCTCTCGTGAAGCCAGCATAGCACTGAGCAAAAACCTGTGGCTGCAACAGAAAGTGAATCACAACAATCTATGACACGTTAAGAATCAGATACTGTACAGGGCTTTGAATTCGATGGTTCTTTTTTCCCGCTATTTCTTAATAATGAACCGAATCGCAGTTTGTTGATTTCGCGCATATTTGTAAAATACGAAATGGGTTTTTGGCGGAAGTGTGTACGTTAAAAGATGAACCTTATTGCGAGAAAATTTTGTTTGTCACCATGCAAATGGCGAAAACGTATGTCAACGATACTTGCTGTATACCTAAGCCGATTATACTTGGCAGTATTCTGTTAGTGAAATCTATTTCTCAATTTAGGATGGCCCTTAATGTTATTTAACCATAAGTGTAAGCCGCAAATAACTGTGAAAGAGAGACAAAAAGTGGCTAGTTTACTATTTTAACAAACTGTCAAAAACAAACGGAGATGTTCAAGCTTTTTTTGGTTTAGATGGGCTGTCTACGCATAAAAAGGTGTAAAGAGAAATACATGTACAATTCTTTATCACGCATTAATTGTGTGCTTACAAATCGATATTATCATTGCCGGGGGAAATAAATACAAACAAATGTCTACGTAAGTTGAATAGTTTATCTGTTTGCTTCAAGTTTCTGCAGGACGATTGTAATTAATCCGCGGTGAAGGCATTGTTTTTCTTCCCGTTTCAAATAATAAATTTCCGTTTTAAGTAAATATACATGTAATAAATTTCCGTTTCAAGATATTTTACATTTCTACTACATGCAATGTATGGACATAAATCACGGTTGTTGAATTTGCGGAATATCAAGGTCCGCAAATAGAGCGAATATAAAAACTCCGCGATGAATACATCACAGGAGGTGCGGTGGCCGAGCGGTTAACGCTAATCCCGGCCGGGGCACTGGAAATTTCAGAAACGCTTTGCAGTGTTTCACACCCATCTAGAGATGAACTAGTTAGAAACTCAGAGGTAGTCTCACGTGTATCGGTGCTATACACCGGACATGTAAAAGAAGCAAGGGGTCTATTTGTAAAAGAACTAGGATCTGGTACACGGATTCCCTTGTATCTGCATCCGTCTCTCTACATTCTTCGCCTGTCAGGAGTCTTGGCAAGTTCACTCAGGAAGAAGTCCCAGGGTCGGCTGAGACTTATTAACAATCAAAGAAGAAATAAGATGAATACACCCTATAAAGTACTAGCAGAACTACAGAGCAAGAACCTAGCAAGCACATCCCAGAACCCGACACTGTTTCAGCAAATATCCAAAACACAGAACAATACCCATCATCTGAAGTTATGAAAGATGTACGTGTTCGGGACAAAGAAAATTAAATGTCTGACCGATCATTTGTTAAGCTTAAAACGTTTAGTACTTAACGGGTGACTGCCGACAAAATTCTGATATTTTATTGCATAAAGCAACAGTAAATATCAACTTATTATTAATTGGAACTACTTTGAATAAATGTTTAAATGATGGTGTTAAAATGGGCACCAGTATACAAGCATGACAAGTTATTTGCATAAGATTAAGACATTAATAGGTAGGACTAGTGTTTATTCGGTGATGCTGAGGAGGGATTACAAAAAAAAATGTATGAATTATATTATTTTTACTGTTTGGAATCCTTCAGGGATTAGTTATAACACACAGTCTATTTTTACTCGTCAGAGACAAAGAGTGAAAATACAATGAAGCCTGTGCATTATATTATGTTATTATACTAGATCTTTAACAATAAATATTTTAGTTTTTGTTTGGTTGTGATTTTTTTCAAACCAGTATTTCTCATTTCGTTACGTGACAATTTTGAAAACAATAGTGTCTATTTTCATATGTTTTGAACATGTGTTTATTTCCTTAATTTTATAATTATCCAATCTTAAGTTAATGTTTTGGAGATTGTGTCTGACACTTTACCTCGTGACAGTCTCCGTGGCTGCTTTGTTGGATGTTATGAAATTTTGTATGTAGAGGAAAATAGTAACTAATATGACTAATTGTCTACATTACGCTGCTGTAACTAAATTTGTTTTTGCTAAACACACATTTTCATCTTTCAATATGTCCATGTATTAAAAGTAGGGTAATGGAATAAGTAAAGATTTATTCATTAACGTTTTACAAATAAAAGCAACAGTTTTGATACACAATACATGTGTGATTATTCATATTTGTATATTAAATAGTGACTGTTTTTGCTAAATCCTGCAGAGTGTTTTAGGCAGTATTACATGTACATATGAATAATTATGTTAACAGTTATAATAAATGCATCCGATGATACATGATAACATTAATAGGTTTTACTTTTGAATTGTTAACAGTTTATTCCAAAACTGAACGAAACGAAATAGGAACAAGGCAATAATTTAACATAAAGGAGATATTGTAAAATTACTCTAACATTAAACCGGGTGACGAATACCGATTGATTTTATCTGTACTTTTAAGTAAATTTGAAGGTAGTCAATAAGTTGATAGTTTAAGTTGTTTATACTTGTTTTTTGTTTTGTGCACTAGTTGAAACCTGTTATCTTTTGCAATACCTATAAATGGAATATCTAGAGATAGCAGATGTCTTTAAGCCTTAAGGAGATTTTGTTATATGCAATTACATTGTATTAAAAAGCAAAAACATGCAAAACTTCTAAACATTCATGTGTTTAAACATTTAACACTTGTCGAAATTTGCAAACTGCGACTGTTTTACACGTGGCTTTAGGAACAGGAAGTTTTACAAGGTAAGCTGTTATTTTGTGATAAAGGTCAAGAATATGAAGTACAAACTTGTTTAACAAAACACGAACTTTGAAACTTTTGTTTTTCTCGTATGTTCTTAAACTTCAAATATTGTCATTGCACACAATGTGTGTGTACAACAAAATAATGCGTTTTTCCTAAATGTTTATACATTTGAAGTAGTTTCATTATAATATGATTTTGGTATTAACGTAAACAATCGTTTAAGACTAGTTTTCTTAAGTAAATAAACTTACGGTCGAATTAAATTTTGACTATTTTACGCATGTTATATCGATAGCTACGTATTTAACTTTTATTTTTACCAAGGGCGCATAAGTAAACTATATGGATGGTTGCACTATTTTGGAATTAAGAGTGAATATCCTTTTATAGAGCAACTTAAATATCGATTACAGAATCCTATCCTTTCCCCGTTCCTTTTGACTTCAAATTATTATTTTACATCGCAGACTCGTTGAGAACAATTCTTAATAGACGATGAAAGTAAACAACTGGATTCTCAGTCTGTTATTGGGTAACCGTGTGAGTGAGACATTAAGCTGCATTTGACCCCATATTAAAGACTTTTTACAAAGATTTTAAATTGTTTAAATACTTATTTACGAATTATTCAAAGCTCTGATTTTTTTTATAAAATTAAACGAATGCTGACAAGTGAATGACACGCAATAACAATATTTATCACAACGTTTGCTTATTATATTAATTCAATAAATGTATATAAAAGCATGTTTTCACTAACACCAGCATGAATCAGTCTTGAAACATTCATTTTTTCAGCCAACATGACTACAGACAATGTTTATCAAAACGGTGATCTTGACATTGATGGAGACTTGATGCAGAATGACAAGTCAAAGGTAATTTCAAGTGGAACTATTACACCGTTTCATTTGAATTTCAAAAGTGTTTCTAACGCTTTATAATTTGGTAGCATATAATTTCTAAAATACAGGTAAACTTTACAAGAATTGAATTGTGGAACCTTTTAGTTTGGTTTTTCGTTCTAAAATATATCTTTTTTAATTCTTATACCAAAATCTGTGAGCAAGCAGCTTTAACGAGAGCATCTTTTTTTATTTGTTCAATAGAAAGATTTTTTTGAGTGAGTAATAAGTAATGTGAAGTTTTGTTTAGTTATGTTAATTATTGTTTGTCTCTGATTTCAATTTATTTCTTTTTATGAGAACATTGTTATCAACTTAAAAATATATTTATATTTTTCTCATTTAAAAGACAGGGCGTTTATAAAATCAAATTTACAAACTTTAAAGAAAAGTGCAAAACCTATGTAATTTAATACAATGATAAGCGAAAAAACATTTAGTCGTCATGGAATGAGTTGAGACATAATTTTTTCTTTCCAAGCCATGAAAGAAGCACACCTTTCCGTGTCCTTAATTGCAATTCTAGATAAATGGAAGAACATATTTTTACAGACAAAACATATGTTGTACTTATTATCAATTGAGGAAGTAACCTGCATTTACACTAGTTTGGTTCCTCTTTCTCAAGGCGACGGTGTGGTAGAAAGACAGAAAAAATACGATATGCGATATTTTTCCTTCCTTTATCAACTTGCGACCTTCATAATGTAAAGATATTCGATGAACAAGCAGTACAGCAAAGTACACTAATTCTGACAGTTTAAGTCAAGCTACTGATATTCGTTTTTCGGCTTGTTCTTTCTTGCATATCAGATAACACTTTTTAAAAGTGAGTCAGGTTTTATGCAAAACTAGACAAGTTTTAGGAAAAAAACTGTTATCTCGTAACATGCTGATCAATATTTGAGAATGTAAACACTTCATCATCGTTAAGTTCCCTATGGTGACACTTCTTATCGTGCTGAATAAAAAGGTTATGATAATAAACCGTTATTGATCGAGTGTGTCTGAAATTCAGGATAACTGAATAAAAAAATACATTTATAATCTACAGACCTTGAAATAGAAAATATCAGTATTTAAGAAAGTTAAAGTCAGTATATTTAAAAGTAGAAAACAATTTTTCCTTTGAAAGTTTGTGAGTTCGTAGTAAATTGGAAGGAGATTCACTTTGGTATATGTTATTGTACAAATCAATTTTGAAATTGGCAAAATCAAATCAAAAAGCAAATCAAGCCTATTTTCAGTCGATAAGATAATCCTGATACATGTATAATTGTTGCATGGATATTCAAAATCAATTTTATTTATTTTGATGCATTTAATGTTATTTGTTTCAATTGTTCTAGGTATTTAATGACCCTATTCATGGACACATAGAACTACATCCATTGTGTATCAAAATCATTGATACGCTGCAGTTTCAACGTCTGAGAAATATCAAACAGCTTGGAACATGCTACCTTGTATACCCAGGCGCCAGTCACAACAGATTTGAACATTCGTTGGGGTGAGTGTGTACAAAAACTAGGTTATAATTCAATATAGCGTAAAATACACGGCATACCAGACCTTCCTTGAGGTAAACTTATGAAAGAAGTTTAACCAGTTTGTCTGAAATTTGTACTGCCATCACATCATCGGCGAGTTCAGAAACATTTTTATTTTCTTTGATTGTTTATAAGTCCCGGCCGACCCTGGGACTTCTCCCTGGGTGAACTTGCCAAGACTCCTGACAGGCGCAGGTTGAAGAGAGACAGATGCAGATACAAGGGAATCCGGGTATCAGACCCTAGGTCTTTTACGAACAGACCCTTTGGTTCTTTTACATGCCCGGTGTATAGCACCGATACACTTGAGACTACCTCTGGGTTTATACTCAGCTCATCTTTAGATTGGTGGGAAACACTGAAAAGCGTTTCTGAAATTTCCAGTATCCCGGCCGGAACTCGAACCGGGGACCTCCGGATTGGTAGTCGTCCAGAGCGTTAACCACTCGACCTCCGCACTACCCTTAAACAGAAGAAACTGCTACATCAATAGCGTTCTTGAATTTGGCAAGCACAGAAAAATACTCGCATCGACTTAAGTCTTATCTACAGACCAGAAAAGAGGGAACATACTTGTACGTACATGTAATATACAAAAATGTTTAAAAGAATCAAGGCGTTTTCCAGTACAGTCAAACGTGTAAACGGAAACTACAAATTTAGTTTTTGCTTGTATGTGATTATCATTATCGTGCACTGTGATCTCCTTGCTGGTCATGAGTGTTGCAATCGCTGATGTGGTTGTCAATATCATAACACATTACAGGGTTTGTCACCTCGCAGGGAAATTGTTACGAGCGATAAAAGATCGCCAGCCCATAGATGAGAATGGAATTGAGCTGATGACCGACAAAGATATTCTGTGTGTTGAAATAGCAGGCCTGTGTCATGACCTTGGTAAACATGTTTAATATCAATTTAGTTAGATATTGAATTGAAATAAGATGATTAAGATTTCAAGACAACGTCCATAAACGAGTCTGGTGAAATTACAACAGGAACTATTTTGAAAGCTGATCAATATGATTTAAAGCAAAGTCCATCTTAAGTTTTAACTGAATCATACGTTTAACATGACTTTCGTTTAGTTGGTACTTTTTTTCTTTACTACGAACAATGATTTATTTATAAAATAACATCCGTTCCAGCTATATTCGTCGTCTAATAAACAATGATTTGGAGTCTGATGCGCAGTAATTAACCACGAAGGCCGGAGTGCGCATCCGGACAACAAAGAGTTGTTTATTAGACGATACCAACGCTTAAAAGGATGTTGTTTTGATTTTAACTTGACAAGATATTACAAAAAGTGAATATATGCCAAGCGTTATTTTCTACGCGGATATTTTTTTAACGCCATGCGGCACAATATGACGTCATATTGACGGCTTATCGTTTCCCGCGTTCTTTATGGCATAATAAAACATAACTGTTCTATTCTTTGTATATAGAGACATAATCGAGAGTCATGTTAGAATTAATGTTAGCCTTTCTATCGAGTTTAATACTTTCTCTTCGGGTTTAACGCCCGTATCAAAAATAGTCAAGTTATTTACAGACAGGCATGTTTCTTTGGAACGATCTGCATAAATTACAATCATCCGTAAGAAACTGCCAATTTGCTCACGTGAATAGTCAAATCGGTAGGGGACTCGAACTAATGACTTCCGTGAGTGAGAGGGCGTGTAATACGCAGCTCATTGGACTTGACAATTTACAAAAATTATTTTTGTTAAACTGATACATACAGAAGTAACACTTTCTTCTCCATAGGACATGGACCATTTTCACATTTGTTTGATCAAATGTTCATTCCCCGTGTACGTCCAAACAGCAATTGGAAGGTTGGTTCACTCCCATACTTAATCGAATTATGATATATTTTGTTACTTAAGCATGATCTTTCATGTCTACTAGAAGATTAACTTTTCCCTGTAGTACTGTCAAAAGACTTGATAAAATTGAGATGAAATGCAAAATCAATACATTGCACATGTATATTAAACTCATATTATCCTTTATAATGCCACATTGAGTTATAGTCAAGAATGATGCTGAAAGCACAGCATGTTAGAAATGATTAATACCAAGTCATTTCTACTATAGACATATACATATAAGGATATACATTACCGAAACGGTGGATGGTTTATTTTTGACTAGGATAGTCAAAATATGTTTTACAGATTCCCGCTGTATTCAATATTGTGTAGCTATAAAAGACACTGTTCATTATTCTAAGAGTATAAATCATTGATTTTTGTTTTAATACAAAGTTGAATGGTACAAAATTCAAAGCTGACACCCGGTTTAGGTCATTCTTTATTTTACGGCAAATTGCCTAGGTTAATTATTGTTAACAGTAAGAAAGAGAAAGCAACTAAACAAGTATCCACTGAGACTGTACCACCTATTACACGTAGAAGGGTTTTCCTTTTCATACAGCATGAGAAAGCATCTGTGGACATGTTCAGCTACATATTGGAGGATAATGATGGGAAAATGAAAGGCAAATTTGCAAAACTAATGAATGACTTCAAAGACGAAGACATTACGTTTATAAAGGAATTAATCGACGTTCCTTTGCCTATAGGAAGTGGTGTATGTATTTCCATTTTGTCATGTACTTGAATAGGCCAGCATTAAACCACGTCTTTATGTGCATACATACCGGTATATCCTAGTTGTTTGATATCTCGTGTCTTAAATTGAAAATACATGGTTTGCTGGCTCTACTTATAATTGCCCTTTCAAGAAATTTGCTCAAGTTAGAAAAAAATGCAACTGTGCCTCTTACATGTATATCTTAAACTAAGTTTTGTGAAAGTTGCATTTTAAAAATTGTCTTAAACTCATGGTTCAGTTATCCATGTTTCGAATTATTTGTAGCTTTTCTTTACATTGTACGATTCGGTTTATTTCATACATGTACTTATTTCAACATTTACATGTGTTTCTTTATTATTATTAATAAATCAACAACAACACAAATTTGTTATATGCGCAATTCAGTATAATGAAACAAAAGTTGGCGTGATTGAATAAAAAGACACTCCGTGGAATGTGTAGATCAAATAAAGAAATTCAAGTATATATATAGCACAGTATGTTGCAGATGTATCCAAGCAATTAAACAAACAAATGAACAAATATGTAAAGGTAGACGATCTTTCAGTGCGATAGACCAATTATTGTTTACACTTGAAATGGTATGTGTATGAAAGAAAAGTCCTAATCCTAAAATCTGAACTTTAGTTAAGCGCTGTGTCATAACTACATATTCGTTACTCTTTCGTCGGATACCATAAACTTAATATAAATATCGTTAAAGTCGGTAAATGGAAATTGTCGAAAGACATTTTATCAAAAAAATAACTTGACTAATACGGCGTAAACTGCTAGGTAGAAAAGATGCACTAGTGTTGAAACAGCTTCTCGGTTTAACATTGCTGATAGCGATATCACGACATCATGATGCGCTTATGTTAATAAATTGATTTTTATCGGCAAAATTAGCAATATCGTACATGAAAACACAGGACAATATATTGAGATTATCTCGCGTCAGAAAATTTAACTTAATAACATATCAAATTTGACCTCTTGTGTGTATTAACTAATCGATTTGTTGCACTTTATTTTATAGGGTGAACGGATTGTTTTGGTGTTATAACATCTGCAGACTCGGGCACTCAGGCACCAACATATTGTATTGTACGACACTCTACAATGCATGGGACAACGTCCTTGTTGTTTACGTCATATCTATGGAATCACTAGTTTATTAAGCCCGACATTGTTAACCCCGGCTTCATAAAAGACTTAAGAAAAGGTCCATCGTTTACAATGACCCTGTAATGCGCATACATGAAAACGTGTTATAAAAGCCCGTGAATCTCCCGTTCACGTCCGTTTTTCGTCCTGATAAACATCGGCAAAATGTGCAAATACAGTACATTTTAGGCTAAAATAGATATTAATGCAATATATTTCAGGAATGGCCCTACAAAGGAAGAGAGAAAAGCAAGAGCTTCTTATACGAGGTGAATTAAACTTAACTATTAAATCCAATACATGCAGAGCATCAAGACTTAAGTGTAAAATAGAGTTTGAGTATAAAGCTTGAAGAAGTGGATCAGCTAAAATCTGAATTTTGAAGAAAGAATTTCGTAAGAGATTTCAGTCCAGTATACACTTAGTAGCATACAAATAATAAAACTGTATTAATAAAGAAACCGTTGAACTTAAAAGTATTTAGCAAACTGCTATGAGCTATGTGCATTTTGACTTTCAATGGTGTCTTAAAGAGTGTGTCAGTTATGTTATGTTGTTTCTGTAAGGTTGTAGCCAATAAATCTAATGGAATTGACGTGGATAAGTGGGACTATTTTGCTCGTGATTGTTACATGCTTGGAATGAAAAACTCCTTTGATCATAACCGATGTATATCAAGCGCAAGGGTAGTGATGGTTGAGGGAAGAAGGCAAATTTGCTACAGGGACAAGGTGACTACATAAATACCATTTACCTTATTTCTGTATGTAACGGAAATGTATAAAGAACCGGATTTGTTATATTCGCCTCGCCGACAAGCATTGTAAAATTGATACATAATTGTAACTTTTAAACATATTCATAAACTAGCTATTTTATTTAACATTTTATGAAAAGTTAAGTAGCTGCAGGTTATATGTGTACGATTACTTCTTAACCAGAGGAAGGTATGAGAAGAATGAATGTAAAAGTTCCACATTTGGGCTTATTGGGTTATCTGTATCCAAGCAACTGATCATATTTTTCAGGAAGCGCATGATTTATATGATATGTTTCATACCAGAATGACTTTACACAGAAAGGCTTACCAGCATAAAACTCACAACATTATTGGGACAATGTGAGTTACGTACTTATTGCAGACAGTTTGTGCATAACAGCTACAGTTCCTAATAAACGAACCATGCATTGTTTCATTGTTACTTTTGATGTGTGCTTTTGTGATTTAAAGAATATTAAGTAAATGTACAATTTACATTTACATCTAACGAAAATTACATTGTCTGCTTAAACATACTCATTTATGGTAAAATACCATAAATTGAACGTATAAAATCCATTTTTAAAATGCATACCTATTTCAAATGTTGTATTGATATTTACTGCAGTGTATCATTCTCCCATAACTAACAGTGTAAGCACGTTAGTGCGTGCATGCTAAGACTTGGTATATTTTTATTTCAGGATGTGTGATGCATTAGTTGAGGCAGATGCTCACCTTCAATTTGAAGGACGGAATGGGTATAGTAAAGTTGCTACACTTTATTATAATAGTGTTATATTATTTCCCTCTATACCGTTGATAACATAAATTGATAGACTAGTGTTTATTCTGCATACTTTAGCATGCGGAAACAGACACTACACATGTTATGCTTTTTTATTTCCGTTTTTTGTACGTTATCTTGCAACTCCTTTATACCCTTCTTCTCTAAATTGGAAACATTAAAACATATATATTTATATTTCCAATAAACCTTATGAACACTTTGATTTCATGATTTCCTGCTAGCAAAGTTAAGACATTTGACAAAATAGTACACGTAATTCACCAAGAAATATTTGTCTTTTACCAATCTTTATAATTGAAGAAAGAACCTTGTTAGACATGTGATTTCATTATTTGATATATAATCTTCATTAAAACTAAGAGTCCGTCCATGTGTTTTTATTTTAAGTGTGAAACTACCAATGTCCGATACAATACATGACATGAGAGCATACACTCAGCTGACGGACACAGTTGTTCGAACAATACTTCGGTCAACTAATGAAGACTTACAGAAATCTAGGGATATTCTGAATGATATAATCAACAGAAAACTCTACAAACTTGCTGCCCAGACACAAATCAAAGTTATACAATTTAGCTTAAATATATTCAGACAGATTCGTTCTACTATCAGTATCAATTCAAATATCCATAAACATAACCGTCATGTTGTTTTAAGTTTTCCACCGACTTTAAATGATTTCTAAAATATTCTTTGGAAGTGATTATACGTTGTACCCCCAACCTTGATCACATGTGTGAGGGGGTGAACTGGATTTAGCTTGTCTGTCTCTGACCGTCCGTCCGTCTGTCTGTAGACGCAAACTTGTGGACGGTAAATCTCCAAAACCCCTGGTCACAATTTAATGATACTTCACAGAAGTACAATGCCTAGTTTTGCATGGTCTATGTTTCATGTACGTCATTATGTCTAAGGTCAAGGTCACAGGGGCTCCAGATAGTAAAATATTGTGCGTTCTTAATCTCAAAAACCCGTGGTCAGAATTTAATGATACTTCACAGAAGTGATAAGTACTATGCCTCGTTGCACATGGTCCATGTTTCGGGTCACTAGGTCAATGTCACGGGGCTCGAGATAGTAAAATCCTGTGCGCTTTTAATCCCAAAAACCCCTAGTCACATTTAAATGATATTTCCTGTTTGTTTGGTGGAGTTTTAACCGCGGTTCTAAACGTAATTTTGGTCATTTAAACAGACGGGCACTTTACCTAACAAAACGCCTGTGAAGAACCAGTACTAGACTCCTATCCTCCGCAAGAAAATGCCAAATTTCTCACATAAAGAGATATGGTGGGTAGCGAACCCATGTCCCTCAATCTATGAGGGGTTACATGTACCGGGATTTCAAGTCAGCGACTCTAAATACTCAACCACAGAGGCGGACTTAATGATATTTCACGAACGTGATAAGTACCAAGCCTAGTTGTGCATGGTCCATGTTTCGGGTCACTAAATCAAGATCACAGGGGCTCTAGATAATAAAATATAGTGCGCTCTCCTCAAAATTAAATGATACCTCACAGAAGTGATAAGTACCATGCCTAGTTGAACATGGTCAAATAAATAAGCATCAAATGTTTCAGAAATTTTATATACTGTGGCAGTGCGGTGATCGGGGGTATACATGACCATCAGTGTTAGTTCTACATGTAGTAGTATCAGGTTTGTTGATAATAAGTAAATAGAAAAATATTCATTTGAAACTGAATAAAAAAAAGAATAAGACCCCATTGCTTTTTCTGTTGTTGCTGGAATTACTTCCTAATGAATATACAAAACATGGTACGTCCTTACGTTTTTGGATATTTTGACAATTTGTCACCATATAATTGAAAATGTACTTAATTTTGATTAAATTAATTAATTGATATCACAATTAGTTTACAGAAAGTGCACCCGTTGTTGACACAGATTCATTAAAGAATTTCATAATCCAGCACACGAGCGAAAACCTGGCAGGTAAAGAAGGAGATAAAGAAACATTGACAGTAGACAATCTTGTTGTTGACGTAAGTAATTACAATCTAATCAAAAACCAACGAAATATTTATTTGATGTATAAAATAAGTAAAGTTAACTCAATAAAAATCATCAAATTTTTTACGTGTTTCGGTTGCAGCCATAAACTGTTATCATATACGACGCAGCAGGGAATGTACTTATCATTAAACCTAGCCGAATCAAATCATACGAACTTCGGCGGCGGACACAGTACTACAAATATGTTACTGGATGAGTTATGTATCTTAGTTTAAAGATGTTTGGAATTTCAGAAATTACATCTATCAAAATGGTCTAACCGTCATTATTCTAGACCTGGCTGGTCATTTCCAAATATGCATTTTAGGAAGCTTTTAGAGTATAAGAAGTATTAAATTTTGAAGTACATTTGTTTGAAAATGATACTGCGTTCCATGAATACTATAGATAATTGTTGATAATAATTAGATTACAGAACTTGTTACACTGACTTATTTTACATTAAAATGACACAAATGGAAAACGACAATTTTGCGTCAAAACTACCAAAGCTATTTTAGAAAGTTCTTGGTTAACATCTTTTATTAACTGACATTTTGGACGAAAGTTTTACTACTTTTAATGCAATATACATGTATTATTTTTTATTTATTCGTTATTTATTATTCTAACAGGTGGTGAAGGTGGATTATGGAATGAAAAACAAAGATCCGATACTACAAGTGCGATTCTACACAAAGGAACATGAAAATAAAGCTATGAGCATTAAAAAAGCACAAGTATGTTGAATATACTTAACACCAATGTATCATTAAAACCTCGTAATGAACAATATACATTAAAGAAAAGACCGGTATGTAGTGAAATGATTGTATTGTACTTTTATACAGTGCACCTGTAAAACAGTCAATTATTTATATTTTTAGGTTTCTCATTTCCTACCTGAAACATTTGCGGAGCTGTACATACGACTGTACTGTAAATTTACAGAACAAAAACTGATTGATGCAACTAGAGAAGCGTTTTCAAAATGGTGTTCTGAGAAAGAGTACCCGAAACCTAAGGTAACGTCTTAATGCAATAGCTTTGCAGTCACTTAATTACTTAAGAATAAATGGAAAACAAAGTTGATAATCACAGGTATGTGTCCTTCATTGCTCGCAAAACGTTATAACACTAATACCACTGGAAATTAGGCGTCTGAGTCACGGAAAGATTTGTGTTAACATTATTTATAAAAAAATGAAATATTTTTACCATCAATGAAAGAAAAGACTCACCTTTGAAATTCATCATTTTCTAGGGTTTCTCATCAACGTTTCTAATTTTGGGTGAGAAAGACAAAGTGCCACTATGTGTGCCTGGATATTTTAAGTAAATAGATAGAATCTCTTATGCTTTTGAATGCATGTAAAAATGACAAAAATAAGTAGTTATTTGGTTAAATGGATGCCTTTGTATTTCAATACTAGCAGAACCGGACTAATTTCACAGCCATTGTAACACAATTACTGATGTTCGTTGTCAGTGAGCTAATAGATTTGGAACAACATCGCATTTGTGACTAGTTATCCCCCATCGAAAGTGGATGGGTGTATTACTGCTTTGCACATGTCAGTTGGTCTTTCGGTTCGTCGGTCTGTTACCTTGGCCGATCAATAACTGGAGGATGATTTGGCCTAGGTTCCTAGGTTCCAACTTGATAAGTTGGTTGGTCATGCCCCTGTCAATGTGGAGATCATCTGATCAAGGGTCAAAATGACACTGACCTCCACCAGAAAAATAATGTCCGATCAATTTCTAAAGAATGCATTGTCCTGTTGTCCTCAAACTTTGTACGTTTGTCTGGCATGACCAGCAAATGACCCCTATTGATTATGAGGTCAGTATCTCAAAGTCAAGGTCAACAAAAACAACTTGTCCGTCCAAGCACATGATAATACATTGGCCTAGTGTACTCAAGTAGGTTGGTCAGGACTAGAAGATGACTTCATCGACTTTGAGGTCAGCAGGGCAAAGGTCAAGGTCACGGAGACTTTAAACACGAACAACTTGTCCGATCGATAGCAAGAAAATGCATTGGCCTTGTGTCCTTTAACCTTATAGTAGGTGGGGCATGGCAAGTAGAGGAGCCCTGTCAATTTAGAGTCAGCCGGCAAAAGTTCAAGGTCAATGAGACTTTTAACAAGAACAACTTGTTCGACCAATAACTTGAAAATGTATTAGCCTAGTGTCCTCAAATTTTATAGGTAGGTTGGTCAAGGCTTGTTAAAGACCCATACTGCTTTGGAGATCAGCAGGTTAAGGGCTTGGTGACCTTTATTGAAAAACAACTAATAGATTGTCTTCCGTCAGCGGGGCATACCTGTTTTACAACATCTCTTGTTACCTTGTTATGTGTGGTTTGACCTTTGGTTAATTGAGAAGTTAGTCTCGATAAGCCGCCCTCGTAGTGGAGATGTTAAGGTCAGCGCCATCAAGTTATTGTCTGAGGGGTATGACTTCGAGAATAACTAAAGACTAACTCTCTTAATGGTAAAATTGTCAATTTGGTGTATACGGTCAAGAGTTGTGTCATTCCGTGGACGATAAACGGTGAAAAAGTTATAATACTTACGATGCTGAATAACAAAATATACATTTTAAAGTATGGCAGATAACAAGACAAACTTCTGTGACATAATGACTATACTTTTTCAAGATGGCGATGTCTTGTCTTTGAGCTTAACCTGGTCTTTTATAGTTTTAGTGTTTTTTTATACAATTACTGTAAAAGTCTTTATTTTCGGAAAGCTATTGGAGCATTTTTTCTGAGGATGGGCAGTTGTTCGTCTAGAAAAAGGTTTTGTGTAACATTACGTTTCCAGCTATTCGATTAATATTTTAGCTCTGTTCCATCATCTGCAGTTAAATATTTATAAACATATGTTTTATTTCTATGCCACTTCTATAAAGTACTTTTTGTTGTTGTAGGGAGATGACATAGAATCCGCGGCCGACGACGCAGAAAGTAATGAATAAATGTAGATTGAAGTGTAAAGCTACACTGAGATATGCTATACATAATCCATGTGCAGTCTTTGTTCATGCTTTTAATTCTTTCGATTCAATGCTATTGTTATAATCTAGGATTTGTTTTTTATCCCACCGCCAAAGGCGAAGGGGATATTAGAAATGGTCTCCGTCCGTCCGTCCATCCGTCCGTGGGTCCGTCCCAATTTTGTCCGGAGCATAACTCCAAAAGTACTCCAGCGATTTTCTTCAAACTTCATACACAGACAGAGCACATTGGGAGGAAGTGCAGTGTGTAAGAACAATAACTCTACCTTGCCTACTTTTAGAGTTATTCCCCTTTATCAGATTTACTTGAAAAACTTTGTCCGGAGCATAACTCCAAAAGTACTTGAGGGATTTTCTTCAAACTTAATACACTGACATAGCACATTGGTAGGAAGTGCAGTGTGCAAGAACAATAACTCTACCTTGCCTACTTTTAGTCAAATAGAAAAATATCATACCTATACTGATAATGAACATTAATATAATTTTGCAAACCTTCTCTTCATTGCCTTATTCTTTTTCCACTTACTTGAAAACTGTACTCAGCATGACCATAACTATACAGCTTTTTAAGAATTTCCTCTCACCAAGTAAACTGTACGAAAGTACAACCTTCAGGTAACTTCTTCCCGGCGGGGGATTAACCATGTGTAATATGGCTCTTGTATTTATTAATGTTATATGAAATATGTAGTATTTGTTTTAATCAGAGCTATGTATATAAAAAAAAGAATAAATCCTTACAGAGCAGAACATTGTTTTAACACCTTTTTGATCAAAGAATCTAGCAATCCTTTATAGCGACAAATCAGAGAACTCGTGCAAATCTGCAAACACTGCAGTGCGTCTAAAACATTCAACCCGCTCATCATAATCAGTACAAAATCAATCCCAACAGTCCGAACAGAACAAGAAAAAGACAATAAACAGGAATAGGGACACGACAATCTTCAAAGAACAAAAGCGCAGTAATACAACCACACAAATGAAATGCATGTGTCACTTTCGGGTTCAGATATAATTCTAACATTCCATAAAATTATTTCCGAAAGAGCCGTATCAACGTATGCATATAGAAGGTCGAAATACAATGTAACTGTACTTGAGTTAAACATACTCAAAACATGAGTATGCCTGGTTGGTGTTTTCAACCATAAACTCATCTGGAGCCATAGGGAAAACAGGGCATGGAAACTGCTGACCTTAAATCTATCTGTCAGATTGTAAATAATTTGAAGAACCTCATTGACAGAACAATCTATGTATTTCTGCTGAACGCACATCCATCAACATATATTTGTTGCAATGTTCTTCGGCAAAACCAAATACTAACATTTTTACTGTGGTCAATATTGTCGTCTAAATGCGTCTCTTTTAATTAGGAAATGACCCTTTATTGAACAAGAAGATCTTAAAAGTTGAATGATCTTTCTTGTACATGTAACAAATTCGGAAAACCAAACTTCAAAACAAAAATGTCTTGGTTTAAGATTTCGCGAATGTGGATAAAAAAGTGTAAGGAACAAGGTAGATCAGTCTGTAATGCATTTGCACTGAGTGAGTTCGGAGGTTCTCTGGTCACCCTATAACATATTGCAGAGTAGCAAAGAGATTGATTGAGCAATATATTCACACACGCAATTTTAATTTGATTATAATTACCCTTAGCGCTGTAGACCTAAAATTCCGCGAATGAAGATGTCAGTGAATAGAGAATCAATCGCGCTTACTATGAAATCTAGTTACTGTGTTATTTGCTGAGGTAGCGGTCAAGCGCCGCTGCCGGGATTAGGCGCCCGGCCCTGAAATGTCAATGAGTATTTACGTGTATACGCATGCATGTAGATAAGCACAATGATCCGCTGCTGCATGTTTAACAACTAGCTGATAAGATATAAGGTATAATGTCGCTTTATTGAGACGTGTACTGATAAAGAAAGGAATACGATTCGTAAATGTAAGTATAATAAACTCTTTCATATTATTATTTTAAAAAGAAAGTTTTACACATGCAAACAAGTGAATTGCGTATACTGAAGAGTTATTAATGTCTCCTTTAACGTATTTTTGTTCAAGTTGGCAAACTCCTTTTACTTAATTGTTAGTACGTTTACAGGTACTACTTAAGGTGATATGCGCCTCAAATATTTTGTTCGAATTTTTCATGAAATTTACACTGTGCATAGTTGAAGCTATTTCTGATGGAAACCCGATTTCTTTGTTTTGATATCTCTTACGGTTTCTATGCTGTTATGCTTCAATTATTGCCACTGTCACTTTTTGCACAGCACGCTATTTCATGTTATTTCTAGAGTTTTACTTAACCGCGCTTTTAATTTTAAATTTATAGACAATTTGAAATAACATGCGCCTTGCATTTAAGACGTTCTTTATAATGGTATAAAATTTGATGAAAAAGTTACGACGCTCGATACGCTAGTCGCGATTATGTGACGTCAAAACGGGAAAATTCTATCAGGGTTTTGCTTAAAATTTTGCCTTACAATTGGAGTTATGAAAAATTAGCTTGATGAAAAAACGCATACGTTTGATCTGCTGTATAAAAATCATTTTACGTTCATTTGATATGATAAAAAGGATGGGTCACCGGCTTACTATTTTTACAATTCCACGAGATTTCACCCCTACCCCAAACGTAGTTTTGACGTTGTGATGTACTTGGAGTTACTTTGTACGTTGTTTTTTTACACTAGGATAATGTTTTTTTCTAACAGGCATGTTTTCAATCAAGCAATTTATATACCCGGATGGGCTATTTCAAAAGCTACACATCTTCATCTGCCTGAAACAATTTATAGGTTAAAGTGATCTTTGACCAGTGTTTTTCTATAGCGTTTAGATCGTATTTACACCCTCTCGTCATGTACATAGTAACAAAAGACGGTGCCATGCCTTCAACTCTAATAGAATAACTTAAGATATTCCAGTGGCGACTTAATATGAATCACAAATACTTCTAAAGGTAGAAACATTAATACAATCTTTCAGTATTTCCGTGTATGCTTGTGATTAGCATGTGTTAGTGTCAAATAATACCGTTAAATTTAATTCGAGTTTATCACAGTAAAAGTATTTTTTCACCTCATTACTGAAAGCATCGCCTGACGGGGATCTTTATTCCCAATTCACACAGTGCGTCACATGAATACAGTTTAAAGTATACACAGGTCTACATTCCTTTGTGTTTTTTAAGTTTTCAAGCTTAGTATGTATCTTTGAGTTTTCGAGAAGATGGCGCATCCTTTCATAACCATACGTATTCTTTTTTCTCCGGTGTAAAGCACCAATATATGAAATCTCAATTTTAAGACAGCTAACAACTTTATTTGTGGAGATCGAGATCAACTTCGCCACCCGTAGTTTCACATGCGAGTCTCTTGTTTTAATTTGTTTTCGCTCGTTGTTTTGTCTACTTATCGTTCTCCACACACCGAATCACTAACGAGTGGAAGAACCACGGACTTTACATTAGTGGTACACGTATTATGCGAAAAAATTAACCTGATCGTGACCTTTTTACATGAATAAATCTTCCAGCGATTACTTCGAATAAATAAACTTCCGTAAGTGCGAGATCACGGATATTGTAGGTGCAATATAATTCTTTTATACTTTGCTAATAACAGACGATAGATCCGCAGTGGAGGGGGTTGCGTGAAGAATTCAAGTCAAGCAACATGCGGGTTCGAATCTATGAAACATACTGTTTCGACATGTCGACATATAGTGCAAATGAACGCGCAATTATACTGACTAAAAACTCAAGAAATTCTTTATAAAGCGCTGAAGATGTGAGGGTTAATAAATTGCAGATGTGATGCAAGCTTATAGAATTCATTTTATTGTAATATGAAATAAATTTATATGCTTTGAATATTAAAAGTTGTAATTACTAAATTAGCTTAAGCAAGTTTTTTTATCTCTCTAGTGCTAGGGTAGAACTCAAAAAGTACAGACTTGTAAGATTTAAGAAAAAAATCGTGCGCTATATACTAATTGAGCGACGAAACCCTTCTATTTGTTTTTTTTTTTTCTTTGATTGTTTATAAGTCCCGGCCGACCCTGGGACTTCTCCCTGGGTGAACTTGCCAAGACTCCAGACACAGGTTGAAGAGAGACAGATTCAGATACAAGACAATCCGGGTACCAGACCCTAGCTCTTTTACGAATAGACATTTTGATTCTTTTACATGCCCGGTGTATAGCACCGATACACGTGATACTACCTATTGGTTTCCTATGGGTGGAAAACACTGAAAAGTGTTTCTGAAATTTCCAGTGTTCCGGCCCGGATTCGAACCGGGGATCTCCAGATTGGTAGTCCAGAGCGTTAACAACAGCACCATTCGTCCCATCTAGTGTAAGTGTTATAATCATGAGGCCTGGTTAATTTGCCCGAGTGATAAACTCATTCACAGCTTGGCGTTTTTCTTAGTGCATTGCCGTTTGGCACATCCCCTGTTTCCTTGCTGGGGATCACACGCTGGCCATCTGCCACATAGGCCAATACGGAGTAAAGTCAGTGTCTCATCCTTATTCACATATCCACCTATACCTATATTCCATGATTTAAATCTCGACTGTACTTGCCAACATGAGGTAAGCTTTTCGCGCATAGATGAAATTCATCTTATTTTTTTGAAATTGTGTAATGTAATGAATGTTTTCTTGAAATAATCACTAGATAGCAGTCTTTCACTTCTGTTTATTCCTCTGTAATTTGGTTTTCTTTCTATCTTTTTGTATACAGCTTTTTCACATTTATAACTTTAGCATTACAAATAAAGCATACAAAACTTGAAACGAAAAAACTCATTTCCAACCTGTGATGATTATAAAATATGAAAGACAATTTAAACGGCCAAATTAAAGTGAAGAAAACATTTCTTACTTGCCTTTTCGAACACCTGGACAATCAAAATCGCTGTTATTAAACATGACGATAGACTGCAGGTAGCATTTTGGTTTGTTTCATACACTTTGATTGAAAGAGGTCATTTTTATCGCACGGAAAATCGAACAAAACTGTGTAGTAAACGATCTTACATGAAGTTAACACTATGTAGGGAGACGCCGATGTGTAGATGTAGAGCTGCGGACACCTCATTCGAAGGTTGCCGGTTCGAATCCCATCAGCGGAATTTAACCGGGGACTCTTCAATTCCTCTTGTCTGTGCAACAACTGGTCATATTCCAGGAAGAATCCATCGATATTATAGTTATTATGGCATGCAAGAGTATGCGACAATTGATGTGAATAACTAAAATTAAATGAAGTAGATATTTTATTTTTCAATACGTATATACGTTATCACATTTTACATACTGCTAATTTCATGTCAGACTGAGTCTTTATATCATTAGTATTTTGTCATAAACAGTATTATATATCTGACAAAGTATCAATTTGTGCATTAAAATTTTATTATTCCAAGGACACGTGTGAATACTGCTTTTAAACGCTTATGTCAGACATGGGGTAGGGGTACGTATTCGTAAAATTACGAATACTAAAGTCGGTGACCCCTATTTTTTACAATGTCAACTAATAGCAAAATCGTTTTTACAAAACATATCGAACTTTTTCATCGAGCCGATTTCTTAAGAATTTAATTTTACGCTAAAATTTTAACAAAACTCGAAGTCATTTATTTCCATTTTGACGTCACAAATTCGTGCATAGCGGTTACAACGTCAAACTTTTTACGTCCAATTTTATATCAGTTTGTAGCTATTATTTAAAGATATAAGAGAAAATCAGAAGGTTGGAAATATTTTTACAAAGGCAAAACGCTACAGCTTAAAAACCTGCCGACAGAGTAAGAAAGCGCGCTGGTAAAAAAGTGACGTCAGAAGCTATGTTTGAAGCACTACTGAAGAACAAGTTAACAAGATATTAAAAAAAGAAGTTCGCTGTGAAATCGGATATATGCTGAAATATACATAGTGCAAATGTGAGAATATAATTCGAGAAATAAATTTGAGGCGCATTCCACCTTAAATGCTACAATCCCAAAATATTTCGTTTCAAGCACATCTGATATGTAATGTCTTCCTAAACTTTGTAAAATACAGATCACACCTATACTAATAGAGACTTACATTCATTTAGCGACAATCCCTACATCAAGCAGATGATATTCATCATACATAAATTTTGTGTTCAATGAACGTTATATGATATCCCCCAGCCGAAATAGGAACATCGAAGGAAGGTATATTACTGAGTGCAGTTTTCTCTCAGGGGTGCATACCAAATGGAGTTACTGATCTGTTCATAGGTCAAAGAAAATGTCTCTGTTAAGTAGGAACATGACTGTTTTGGAGACCGATTCAAATCTTTGACCTTAAATTATGACCTTGACCTCGAGTCGGCGCGGCTAGATTATTGGTTCTGCACATAAACTTAATGAGGTAAATATTTTCATCAAAATCCTTGAAAGCGTTAAAGAAAATGGAGCAGGCAGGAAATTCAAGACTCAAACCTAGGGTTAAGCTGTGACCTCGACATTGAGCAAGCGTGACCAGCTCATAGGTTTTGCACATTGTCTTGATGAGGTGAATTTAACCCTGAGTTTCATCAAAATCTTTCAAGGGCTGAAGAAAATATGGAACTGACGCGAATTTCAAGACTCAAACCTTTGCCATTACGTTGTGATCTTGAGCCAGTGGAAGGCTGATGGATTCTGCACATCATCTTGATGAAACAATCTGACCTGAGTTTCTTCAAAATTCTTCAAGGGGTTAAGGAGATATCGAGCGGACAAGAAATTCAAGACACAAACCTTTGACCTGAAGTTGTGACTTTGACATTGAGCAAGCGTGATCGGCTAATGGGTTCTGCACATTGTCTTGATAAGGTTAACATTTGATCTGAGTTTCATCAAAATTCTTCACGGGGTTAAGGAGATATGAAGCGGATAGGAAATGTTTTGGAGGCCGGAAGGACGGCTGACGGACGGACGGACGCTGATCGTTCCTATATCCTCTACCGCTTCGTAATGGGGATAATTAATTGTCCTGTATTTGACCGTGTATTTGACAGTCTTCAACATAACGATGACATAAAAGCTTTTTAGAATTCCGTTGTGTAATAAAGTGCTACACATATGAAATATCGAACAAGACCGTGGGAAAATTTATATAACATCGATATCCATCAATTTCTCTGTTTTGAGTTTTTGATTTATAATTGCTGTTGATAAGAGTAAGTTATATAACATGAATAAGAAAACTTATTATCTTCAGGAAATAATATTTTGAAATACTGTTTGTACAATTCAAGAGATATTTAACAAGGAAATGATTCATAGAATTCTTCCTGTCTCGCATCTGATCTTTTGTGTCAGTTTTAACTTCCATAAGATACTGTGACAAAGAGATTTTAATCAGTAAGTACGCAATTACCATCAACTAACTAAATTACCAATTGTTTAATTTTAATAAAATATGTATGTTTACCATCATAATTGAAAAATTTCATGTAGCACACCCATTGTGTATTTTTTCAGAGAAAGCTAATATGGAAAGATTGGCGCGAAGCAAGGTATAAAAGAAATTAGTAGGTTGGTAGTCTAGTCTGTATGTTGCACTGCTTTCTATTATTCGGTCTATATTTGCGTCTTGCTTATAATGGAGAAGGAAAGCCAAAAATAATTTGACTTTAAATTGAAGAACTTGTTAAGAGAAACACACTGTATTTCTAAGATCGGAGCATTTAATTCTGAAGATATTGAAGATTGAAAATTTCCAACATACAGTATCATGGAGACGACCATTTTGAATTTTGTGATATCATAGTGCTGTAATTAAATATTAATGCAGATAATACTGCTGAGACATTCAACTTCAAAACTATATCAAAACATGGTAACCTGGTAAACCTTATGACACTAAACTAATGTTATCAATTTCATATACAAATCATGAAAGAATGACTAAATAGGGTTCAAAATAAAGTTTTGAAAAAAAGGGGCGTGTCTTATAGTGTGTCTAATTTGCATATATTTGCATATGTTATATAAATCTTATATTTCTCATCCCATTGCAAATGTTTAACCTACTTAAAAAATCATTTCAATAATATGTTCGTATTAACAAACTCTTCAATTTAATGCTCAATTATATTCAGACTTGCGCTTCCCTTTAAATTGTTTGTTTACCTGTCCTCTGCGGCTACATGTCCCATTCTGTAAAGTTTCAACGTATAATTTAAAGCATCGTCGGAACCCACGGTCTATTATTCATAAATGGTGTGAATAACCTGGGTACCGAGGATGAATTTAAAGATGTTTACCTTTAATTAAAGGACTTTTGCAGATTGCAGTTTATGATTGAAATATATTTTCAATACATTTAATATTTAGTATCTTTGTAATTAATGATTAAACATATGTCACAGTCAACAGTGGCAGTCACATGTCTTGTCAATGTTCCTTCCGAACATTCTGACAATAGAAGTAACAAAGTAAGCTACAAATCGCATTCAGTACTGTCAAGTTTACATACTATTTGAAAATTACCTACAACTTTTTCAGATCGAGAATGGAATATTACTTAAATATGACAGATGTCAACAGCACATATAAACGTTATCTTTTTAGCTCACCTGAGCACGAAGTGCTCAAATGTGAGCCATTGTGATCGCCTGGTGTCCGTCGTCTGTCTGTCTGTCGCCTGTCTGTCTATCCACACTTTACCTTGTGTATGCAATACAGGCTGCAATTTTCATTGGATATTCATGAAACTTAGTCAGTATGTATCATTTTAGCTCACCTTTGCACGAAGTGCTCAAATGTGAGCCATTGTGATCGCCTGGTGTCCGTCGTCTGTCTGTCTGTCCACACTTTACCTTGAGTATGCAATACAGGCTGCAATTTTCATTGGATATTCATGAAACTTAGTCAGTATGTATCTTTTTAGCTCACCTGAGCACGAAGTGCTCAAATGTGAGCCATTGTGATCGCCTGGTGTCCGTCGTCTGTCTGTCTGTCGCCTGTCGTTCTGTCCACACTTTACCTTGTGTATGCAATACAGGCTGCAATTTTCATTGGATATTCATGAAACTTAGTCAGTATGTATCATTTTAGCTCACCTGAGCACGAAGTGCTCAAATGTGAGCCATTGTGATCGCCTGGTGTCCGTCGTCTGTCTGTCTGTTGTATGTATGTCTGTCCACACTTTACCTTGTGTATGCAATACAAGCTGCAATTGTCATTGGATATTCATGAAACATAGTCAGTATGTATCGTTTTAGCTCACCTGAGCACGAAGTGCTCAAATGTGAGCCATTGTGATCGCCTGGTGTCCGTCGTCTGTCTATCTGTCGTCTGTCTGTCCACACTTCACCTTGTATATGCAATACAGGCTGCAATTTTCATTCGATATTCATGAAACTTAGTCAGTATGATTGCCTTGATAAAATCTTAGTCGAGTTTGAATATGGGTTATGTGGGGTTAAAAACGATGTGGCGGGGTCAAATCATAGAAACACAGAGGTTGCATTTTTCTTTGGACCTTCATGAAACGTGGTCAGTATTATTGTTGTATAAAATCTAGGCCGTGATTCAATATGGGTCATCTAGGGTCAAAAACTAAGTCACCCGGTCAAATCATAATAAAACTTTGTGTATGCAATAGAGGTTACATTTTTCATTAGATCTTCATGAAACTTGGTCAGTATGATTGCCTTGATAAAATGTAGGTCGAATTAGAACATGGGTCATCTAAGGTCAAAAACTAAGTGACGAGGTCAAATCATAGAAAAACCTTGTGTATGCTATAGAGGTTGCATTTTTCATTGGATCTTCATGAAACTAAGTCAGTATGATTGCCCTGATGATATGTAGGTCAAGTATGAACATGAATTATCTAGGGTCAAAAACCAGGTCACGGGGTCAAATCATAGAGAAACCTTGTGGATGCTATAGAGGTTGCATTTTTCATTGGATCTTCATGAAACTTGGTCAGTATGATTATCATGATACAGTTTATGTCAAGTTTAAGTATGGGTTATCTGAGGTCAAATACTAGGTCACCTGGTTAAAGCCTTGTGTATGCCATACAGGTGGCATTTACAACCCAATCACCATGCAAATTTGTCAAAAGGTTTGCCTTGTCAAGGTCAAACAGAATGTTTGTGTTTATGATATATAGTTTAGGGTTGAAGTTTGGTCACATATAGTCATAAGTCGCAGGTGAGCGATATAGGGCCATCTAAACAATTAGCTGTAAACTTTTGTACAATTTAATATTGAACATTTAGTACATTTTTACATGTGGTGTGTTTTATGGGATAAGAATCAAGCTTTTACATACAAATTTACAGTGCTAACATGATATTTGAATGTAAATAGCAGTCCAATATACAAAAATCATGTTGTAGAAATTGCATGACCACGAGAAGAAACTTTACACGTTATCTTGAAAGGTATTCAATGATCCGATCCATGGGCACATAGAATTACCACCCCTGTGTGTCAAGATTGTCGACACGCCACAGTTTCAGCGACTCAGAAATATCAAACATATTTGAACATGTTACTATGTCTATCCGGGTGCCAGTCATAACAGATTTGAACACTCGATCGGGTACGTACTTTGCTTAATTCCTAAGTTTCAGAAAAGCGGTTTCTTTTTTAATAGAGATTATTTTTTATTTGATATTATGCAAAGTAAAGTGAATATATGTCATTAACAGATGAATTAAAAATATGTAAACGGTAATGACCATATTAGGACGTTTGAGCACCAAGTCAAAGGTGAAAATTCTTTATATTCTACTTCAATTTGAATAAACTTCTATCACTTGTTCGACAAAAGCGGCAGAAGCGCATAGACGGTGGTGGTAACGGGTAAGAATGGACCAACAACCAGGACATTTTTTCTGTTTTTCAAATTCGTAAAGCATGAAACGGTGTCACATATTTTGATCATGTTTTAAAACATCTAGAATGCTTTGAAAGTCACGATTGGTACTCTTATTTTGTTTACTATTGTTACAATAAATAACTACTGTTACTTTGAAGAGAATGGTTCACTTCTCTAAAAAGTACATAAAAGAAAATAATGTTTTCCTTTTGTATTTAAGATTTATTGATTGTCCGACATAATTTTAATTAGAATATAATGTAATGGAATCAAAACAGTGTCAAATGTGTAATCGCCGTCACTTAGAATAATCGCTTATTCGGCCATTACAACGTATAATTTAACAACCAGTTGTGTAATTGAGTACTAGACACACGGCTTAGTGATTAGTATTAGTAACTGAGTACATGTACTAGACACACGTATTAGTAATTAGTATTTGTAATTGAGTACTTGACACACGTATTAGTAATTAGTATTAGTAATTGAGTACTAGACACACGTATTAGTAGTTAGTATTAGTAATAGAGTACTAGACACACGTATTATATCAAGGAAAATGCTGTCTGTTCCTAACTAAAGTGCATAAATCGGTGTGTCTGAAACACGAACGGAATCTGATAAAATGTACATATGCACTTCACATTTGAGTTTTGTTTCCAGGGTGTGTTATATGGCTGGAAAACTCTTAAAAGCTATCAAAGAAAAGCAAAGTTACTCCGAAGGACATTATGTGCGTGCAGATCGAGGGACTTTGCCATGACCTCGGTAAGCATCAACCTTGTGAGCTTATCGAAATAACACAGGAACACTTTACATTCTTAGGCACATAATCATACAAAGGACAAAGTTAGATACAATTTTCTAACACAATTAAATACGAGTACAAGCGCATCTAATATCTTTCTAATCACCTAATACACAGCTTAAGTGTGATAACATAATCTTCCATTTAAGCTTTTTGGTGCTGCAAATTGATCACATTCGAGCACGTCAAGCCGGTGTAAGAAAATAATTGTTTGTTAAAAGTCAGAATGTAATTCGACCTGTTTGACATTAACGTTTGAATTCCCAAATTGTTTGTTTCTTTATCTACATATTTTGGATTTCCCAAAATGTTTAACTGCTGTTTTCATCAACGGCACCTGAAAGTTTTAAATGTCTGAAAGGAGTTACAAATTTATTACACACTATAAGAGATACGATACCACGACTATCATATGGGTCGAATTACATTAGACTTTGAAACCAAGAACGCTTGTGAAATATTCACCGTAACACAACAGTGTCCTTAATATATTTCGGCATTATATTTGGATTTTCATAAAACTGCACATGTGTCAATTTTCGTTTCAAAAACAAACTAAACCAAGCGTTTCGCAGCTTGGAAAAATAATATCACTTCAGGCTTGTTCTTTGTTATTTAGGCAAAGGACCATTAGGCCAACTAAACCAAGCTTTTCGCAGCTTGGAAAAATAATATCACTTCAGGCTTGTGCTTTGTTATTTAGGCCAAGGACCATTTTCTCATTTGTTTGAAAAGAGATTTATTCCAAGTATGCACCGAGAATAAGAATGGCAAGTACAAAGTTGCTTGTCTTCAAAATATAGGAAAAGTAGGAAAGAACTGTGATTCTTGCATAACCCCGGGGAAAGTACTGGCGGATACCTTCCCTACGGAAGGATCATCGCGGGCTTACCTGCCAGCATCTGAACTACTTTCGTGTTTTCAACTCGTAACATTGAACACTTTGTTAATTCCGAGATACGTAAGAAAAATAGATTCACAATATCTAAAAAGATAGTGTAAAATGATTTCTATCATATTTTTACGAATATTGATGATAGAATGTCTTAAACTGTTTTTGATTGTAACACAACAGTTTGAAAGATTCATATTTCATATTAGCCAGTACATCATTCATTTAATGCATGTTCTTATACTTGAAGCACGAGGAGGCTTCGGTAAAGATGTTTGACTATATGTTGAATGAAAAAGTCGAGGATGACAGGACCCTACGCCAAGACTTTGTTGACAGTATTGAAGGCTTAGAGGAAAGAGATATAATTTTCATCAAAGAAATGATAAAGCCGCCTCCAGCTCGCGGACAAGGTGTAGGTTGAGTCATGTGCAAAATTGCAAAAGAGTGCTTTTTCATTGTCAACTTTACATGTTATAGTCAGTTTAGAATTTACATAACTACAGCCACTGGAATTAGTTATCAATCGTTTTGTGAAAACATTGTTACGTTCGTTTATTTCATTACCAAACGACTAGCGCTATTTTTTTAATTGTCCATTATAATTATTCAATATAACTTTCAAGGTAGTGTGTGTTGCGCAAAATTTCGAGTCTGCAAGCTTTACGCTCACAGTTGAACACAGGATCGATATATTATCTTTTTTGAAAATTAAATGGTTTCGTTTCAAAGACAAAATAAAAGAAAATGGTTACCCCAGCAAGACGATCTGTCCGCAGTCTGCACTTATAATATTAGTGTAATGTAGCAATAGTTTAGTCAAGAGCTTATCTTTGATTTGTATTGTGGAGTTTAAAAATAACCTTTTACAAATGGTTAATACAGAAAGATTAGTTTTCCTAGCTTGAAAATTAATGTTGCATCTTGGACTTTAACCTATCATATGTGGTTATATCACAGAACCATTTACATAGCGTTTCATAATAAAAGTATCTACAGTAACATGTTATTGCGCCCGTTCTCCTTATATTAAACTGGATGCAACGATAACGGTTCGGTTCAGTAACCCCTTTTGAATAGTCGTCATGTTGAAATTAAAGTTGTATAAAACCTTTATGAGATACACATTTCAGGTATGGCCGTACGAAGGAAGAGAAAAGGAGAAGAGATTTCTGTACCAGGTAACTTATTTAAAAATGACAGAAGTTGTACACCAACATACTGTGAAAGTAGTGCCTAAAAGTTTATAACTGAACAAACAGACGTAATTATGTTACATTTTGAATCTAGTTTACACCTAGAGATACAAACATAAAGACAACTGGTGTACTATGACGAATCTCTTAAATGATCAAAAAACACTCGGACCTAACCCTTAATAGTACATACGGTGAATGATGCAATGTCTTTTTTTCTAATTCAAATCTGTGTCAGTATTCATGAAATGTGAGAGGTGGTTTTAAGATAAGTATATGAAGGTATTACAGTTCATAAAGATATCAATATTAAGGTATTACGTTTCTGTATGACATGATTCAATTTCTAAACATCTGTCACACATTTCTTACTCTGAATTTGATGCTGAACGAATTCGTTTGCTACAAAAATATTAAATTGAAATGAGATATTTAAGCAACTTCTTTTCAGGTAGTTTCCAAAAAACTAACTGGTATTGAAGTAGACATATGGGACTATTTAGCACGTGATAGTTACATGCTTGGAATGAAAAATATTTTTGACCACAACAGATGTATCTCTGCATCAAGAGTACTGACGGAGGGAGACGGGAGTACGCATATATGCTTCAGAGATAAGGTATTCTACCCTCAAGGTCAAAGTATAAATGTTGACTGTCCAAGCGAGCATTTCATTAACATGCCAAAAATCACAACTGAATCTTATTGAAATCTAGTATTCAATACATTAATCCATCACACATCTTATATTTAAAACTTAAAAGTAAATGGATCATGACATAAAATGGCACGTGGTAATGCTTAGATATTGCAAAGACCTTAGTCTTAAACTAAAGTTTGTTAATCACACAAAACGTAAATCTCCCGACACTTGACCCTATTGGATTGACAGGTTTCTGTGTCAAAAATTACCATGTAAGTTGTTTTCATATGGCCTTCAACAAATTCAGATAACTTATTTTTATGAACCGGAAAATGCCGACGGTATGCATAACTAGGCTTAGCACTGATCATGTGAAGGTTTGTTAAAAACAGCCGAACGATGTAAGAAGAATTGCGCGGACAAACTTAGGGTTAGGGTTAACGAAAATGGACAATAACTACGCAAAGGATTACTTAACCGGAAAATGCCAACGAAATGTACAACTGCATTTGGTACCAATCATTTCTACGAAGTTCCAGTAAAATTTATACATGCGTGTTGGAGGAGTTGCTTAGACAAACTTTTGAGACAGATACAATGTAGACAGATACCACAACTAGGTAGGAGACATAATAAATGATAATACCTCTAAGAAATGATATCGATTAAACGCAAAGACCATCTGTATTAGGAGCTAAAATAGCTGTTTATCTTCCACATGTTTTACGGAAAAACAAAAGAACGATAACATATGATCGTTTCCATTCGTCAGCTCCGTAAATTTCAAGCAAATCTTTACAAGTGTATACACATAAAATTACGGAATTCGATTCCAAAATGACTAATTTTGTCTGAACAGAAAAAGTTGACGTTAGATTTAATCAATATAAATAAATAACTTGAAGAGAATTTAGCTAATTGCAGATTGTAAGCTCTGAACCCTTTTCGTTAAGAAATTGTGTAAGAATTTTAGACAAATGTATTTAAATGTACATTGTAATAGTCAAATAAAACATGAATGGCATTATATGATGCATGGTCGAAAAAGAATTAAGATGTCTACGTATCCTCCCCAGCATGTTCACTGTACATACCTCTTTAATACCTTTTTAATTCATAGCGAGTGTTGTTTTATGAATGTTTGGTTGAGTTTGATATCATTTAAGGACTACATCATGTACATGTAGTTCGGTAAATACGACAGTGTTTATCAAAACATTCATTATTTCCAGTAAGCTCAAGATATATACGATATGTTCTATACAAGAATGACATTACACAGGAGGGCGTATCAGCATAAAACTACCAATATAATCGGAACAATGTACGTGAGAGTATATTATTTAGATATTTTTCAAAAGGGACTTATTTCAGTATGTTGTATAGATACTGATCTGATCCTGTTTCTTGTACTGACACGTATTTTAACCTATTTCATTGAGTCGTAAAGGAGAGAACAATTGAACACAATTTTTCAGTTTCTGTTTGAATCCGTAAATTTTTGTGTGTTACATGTTAACCACACAGAGAAAACAAACTGATAAGCTACATAAACTATGAATATAGCTATGGATTTATATACGGGTACTGAATTAATTTGTAATTACATGCTACTACAATGTATATGCTATACTTTTCCGAACGTGTTAGCACTTTTTTTTCAGGATTTGCGAAGCGTTGCAATTGGCCAATAATAATCTTACATTCAAAGGAAAAAAGGGGTAACTTTGTCTTAGATATAATCAGAGAAACTCCAAGAGCTTGACTAACAGTAAAATACTTTGAATGTATAAAAGAAAATATGTTGCAATTCATAATTTTTTGTTTTATTAAGTAGAAGAATTTGGTTACGGGTTTAATTTAGAATTGAGTTATACTAAAGTGGCAAACGTTTATAGAAGTTTTGCTAAAATCTGGTCGTATAAGTGCTTAAAAGTTGCAAAATTGTTCGTAAGTCTTTCGTAAGTAATCGGTATTCCCATGGGAACAAATTGTGCACCCCTTGTCGCAGATTTGTTTTTATATTGTTATGAAAGAGACTTTATGTTGAGTCTTTCTCCAGATACGCAGGCAGACATTATCACTGCTTTTAATAATACATCACGCTATCTGGATGATATTCTTAATATGGATAACCCGTTTTTTGGTCAATTGGTGGACACTATTCACCCCGGGAACTCCAGTTAATTAAAACTAACAATTCGGATACTGGTGCTTCATTTTTAGATTTACATCTCTCTATTTATAACCATATTATACATACCAAAATTTATGACAAGAGGGATGATTTTAATTTTAGTATTGTAAATTTCCCCCATTTGGATGGGGATGTACCTCATGCTACATCTTATGGGGTATACATTTCTCAGTTAATTCGGTTTGCCAGAGCGTGTAGTCATGTTGAGGATTTCAATGAACGTAATCAATATATTACAAATAAACTTCTTCAACAGGGCTACCGTTATTACAAATTGCGTAAATATTTTGCTAAATTTTACTATCGTAATTCTGATTTGGTTTTGAAATTCAATAGTAATCTAAAGACTCTTCTGCGAGAAGGTATTTCAAAACCCGATTTTTATGGGGATGTGGTTTACAAACTTCGTAAGATTTTGGGTTTTGGCAATTTTCCAACTGTATTTGCTAAAATTATAAAACGTTTTGTTAAAAGAGGTTACGACCCAACTGTTTTGAGACACACCGCATGTTTGGTGTTCAACCCGTTTACAGTTGGACGCTATGCTTCCCTCTTTGATTGTTTCTGACGGAAGAGGGGGAGGACTCTGTGATGGGCAGCTTTTAAATCCCGCTGGGACGAAACTGTTTTGATTTCTGTCCTCTGGCCTGTTTCGTCGGGCCCTTAAGGGTGTTTCTCTTGGTGCTCTGCCTTCTGCAAAGGCATTGAGTACATACGTTTTTTGGTTCTCAAGGTTTGCTTTTTATATATTTATACACGAGCATTTTTGTGTTTTACATACCATGCCTTTTGTTTCCATTGCGTGTGTTAGAGATTCACCTAGCAGGGATTACTTTTATTTACACTGTCCTGTGACTTTGGAACATGGTGGGGGTAAGAGTGAGGTTGGGTGCGCACCATAAACCGGTTGTCCCCAGTGGTGTTTTTGCCACTGACCGTTCCAAGGCGGTGCCCCACTGCGTTCCTTTAATTGTTCGTTTTGTCCTCGTGTGTTTGCTTTGTGTGCTGGTATGTGTTATCGGTGTGTGTGTGTGTGTACATGGTTGTGTGTGTGTGTCGTGTGTGTGTGCGTGCGTGCGTGCGTGCGTGCGTGCGTGCGTGCGTGTGTGTGTGTTGGTGGTGTGCACTTCTGGGTGCTGTGGGGCTCGTTTTGGGGAGGCTGCGTTTTTGGTACGTGGCATTCCCTGTTTGATATTATTTTTGTTTTTTTTTTCCTTTATTTGTACACCTGATTCTTCAATGAAACTTATCGTCACGCCCATGTACAAAAATGTACATTTCTTTTCAATTTGATTTAATGAGAAAGTTAGAAAATAATTACATTATTATAAATAAAAAATATTGAAATATACTACGAATTTAAATTATTTATTCTAAAAGTCCAAGGAACAGACTGAATTTACTGTGTGCCTGTTTATCATAAACCATAGTTTAGGTTTGTTGTCTTTTCTTTCGTGAAGATGGTGGTGAAAAACGCTTCATAATATCTTCGAAAAAAACGGTTTGATAGTTCCAAATTATTTTAAAGCAAAATGGTTACCCTTGCAAACACCATTGATGACATGGAATCATACTGAAAGGTAACGGACGATGTGCTGTACACTATCATACAGTCCCCAGATCCACAACTGAAAAACTCTAGGGATATTCTCAACCTTATCATGACTAGAAAACTCTACAAATGCGTTGGGCAGACCCAGGTGAAACACGACCAGGTACATGTACATTATTAAGAATTTACATTACTTCTGGAATGTAGTCACGGTAACTTTTCTCAATGGACAACATCAAAAAGCGTTAAATTAGGGCTACATATGAATAATATGTACATTGCTGTTTTTGTAGAGGGCGATATGCTTAATGGTGTTTGGAAATTCCTTTTTTGTTTTTAGATTTATTTTAATTTCTTCAGTTTATTGTAGCTACAATACTTTTATTACTTTTATGTAGAATCTGAAATGGCTTGTCCTCTGGCCTGTTTCGTCGGGCCCTTAAGGGTGTTTCTCTTGGTGCTCTGCCTTCTGCAAAGGCATTGAGTACATACGTTTTTTGGTTCTCAAGGTTTGCTTTTTATATATTTATACACGAGCATTTTTGTGTTTTACATACCATGCCTTTTGTTTCCATTGCGTGTGTTAGAGATTCACCTAGCAGGGATTACTTTTATTTACACTGTCCTGTGACTTTGGAACATGGTGGGGGTAAGAGTGAGGTTGGGTGCGCACCATAAACCGGTTTAAGCTCCCCAGTGGTGTTTTTGCCACTGACCGTTCCAAGGCGGTGCCCCACTGTGTTCCTTTAATTGTTCGTTTTGTCCTCGTGTGTTTGCTTTGTATGCTAGTGTGTGTTGGTAGTGTATATATGTGTGTGTACATGATTGTGTGTGTGTGTCGTGTGTGTGTGTTGGTGGTGTGCACTTCTGGGTGCTGTGGGGCTCGTTTTGGGGAGGCTGCGTTTTTGGTACGTGGCATTCCCTGTTTGATATTATTTTTGTTTTTTTGTTTAGATACAATGACCTATCATTTTTTGTCAAAATAGAAGATTATATATTTTCGTCTCCTTAATGGCTTAGTTGTGCCATTTTTTGTGTCCTATCAAATTAATTTCACACTAACCAAAGTATCACCCTGTATGATCGCAATCATGTATGCAAATTTGAATGTACGGAAACTTCCAGAACGCAGTATTGAATGAGGCGGACTTTGAAGAAGATCTTCTAAGAAAAATAACAGAGAAACAGCAGAATTCCACAGCTGTAGTTGAAAACTGTGTAGAAATCGATGTATGTAACAATTCAACATATATATATATATATATATATATATATATATATATATATATATATATATATATATATATTTATATTTCAAAGTCGTGTATGATTGATGGTCAGTTATATGAAATTATGTACTGTCCACTATACAAACTATGAAAAATAAATCAAATCCTAGTCCGCGAATTTCAATTGAATTGATAACTCTGTTTTATCCCTCGCCGCGTAGCGGGATAGGATATAGGAATGGTCTCTATCCGTCCTTCCGTTCGCCCGTAACATTTCCTGTCCGCTCCAAATCTCCTTAATCCCTTGTTTGATTTTGATGAAACTTAGGTCAGACGCTCACCTTATCCAGACGATGTGCAGAATGTATGAGCCGAAGGTCACAACTTAAGGTAAAATATTTGCGCCTTACTTTTCCTGTCGTTACATATCTCCTTAACCCCTAGAAGGATATTAATGAAATTTAGGTCAGATATTCATCTTATCAAGACAACGTTCAGAACCTATGAGCAGGTGTCTAGTTCACAACTGAAGGTCACAATTTAAGGTCAAACGTTTCAGTCTAACATGTCCTATCCGCTACATATCTTCTTAACCCCTTGAAGAATTTTAATGAAACTCAGATCAGAACGATTAGCAAAAACCATGATCTGGTCAACTTGGGTCAAGGCGAAAGTCACAACTTGAAGTCAAAGGTTTGAGTCTTAGATTTTCTCTCCGCTCCATATCGCCATAAGCCTTTTTAGGATTTTGGGGAAACTGTGGTCAAATGTTTACCTCATCAAATTAATGTGCAGAACCCATAATCTGGCCACGCCGACTCACGGTCAAGGTCACAACTTAATGTCAAGTATCTGAGCCTATCCGCTCAGTATCTCCTAAACTCTTTCAAAGATTTTGACGAAACTCCAGTCAAATGATCATTTCATCGAGACAATGTGAAGTAGAACCCAATAAACCGGTCACACTAGCTCCAGGTCAAGGACACAACTGAACGTCAACTGTTTGAGTGTTGAATTTGTGTCCGCTTCGTACATTTATCTCCTAAACCGCGTGATGGATTTAAATGAAACTCTGGCCTTTAAAAATCCACGCTGTGCACCTCTGAGAGAAAACTTCACTCAGTAACATCAATTTATTCAACGTTCCTATTTGTGGTGGGAGATATAACTGTCTTTTAGACTACCTTGTAGAAGGTAATGTGTAACTGTTTTAGCAGGGCTTTAGTATTTAGTCAATTCTAGCGTAGCAAAAATTACATTTAAATAATATTTCTATCCAGCAGCGTCATACTTGGTATCATTATTATAAGCTATAAATAAACATTAGCTAAAAGGCCCACAGCACGACCGGCGAAGCAAAATAATTATACATTTGATGATATTTTGTTAACCCTCTGTAATCTGTATTTAGGAAAGGTATTGGTACGATGTTTACTCGTCTAGCGTCTTGTATTTAGTAGAACTTCATTGGTACCGAATTCAAAACTGGATTTCGTTTCAGTCAGTATTCCCCTGTTTGCAGAATATCACTATTGTATAACGCAAACATTGCAATGTAGTTTCATCGGTAAACCTTCAAATCTTACGAAAACGATGATTTCCTTTACATTCAAGATTCAGTTTATGTAGCCGTAATTTGTATTTTAGAGGTAGTAAATCTAAGCTATGGAATGAAGGACAAAGACCCGATTAAAAATGTAAAATTCTATAGCAAGGTCGACGAAAATGAACCATTGAACATCAGCAAGGACCAGGTATAATATTCAGGGATATTCTACATGTATATCAATAGTAAAGACCATTTACGTTCACGATTGTCTTAAAATAACAAACAGTTTATTGGATATAATACAGAGGCTATTCTATAATTCTTTGACATATTACTGTTTTATAATGGATGAGATATCTTACGTTAACGTTTTACAAAATGTACTTATACAATATATTTCCAAGCGTGTTGTGTTTTGACATATTTCATACGTTTTACCTGAAACATTTTCTGAGCAGATTGTGCGCGTGTATTGTAAATTGTCGTCAGCGGAAGAAAAAAGGATTGTTAAAGATTCATTTGCAGAATGGTGTGAAGATAAAGGGTATCCATAACCGAAGGTGAACGCATAATTTTGTCGTTTGCATAATCCGATATGCTGATAACAAAACGTAACCGGTAAATAACGAAAATTTTCAAATAGATTAGGACCTTTATTTCCTTATTGGATTTTTTTCCTTCTGATTACCAAATGAAATTTATATTTTTATTTGTAATTACTATGACCTATTAAATACTCTTACATGTAAGCATGATAACCACGCCCTTTTCTGGCCTACAAATGTAGATCTACTAGAAATTTTCAAAATATACAATCATATTAACAGAGCTTTATCACAAATGTTTCATATCGATACTCTACAGATACAAAGATGACTGTAAAAGTGAGTAAAGTTGATGAACATGTACGCTAAACTACTAACCATCCAAACCTTAGTTATCGTGGTCTAGCGGATGATGGCATTTTTGATGCATCCTTTTATCTTTACAATATTTCTATTTCATCCAGGGTATCTGTATAAAAGATTATTCTTTATAATATATTTCGGGACAGGTAAACTGAAGAATAAAGAAACTGTGAAACAGAAATGAACCAAAAATATAACAATCACATATCCATGTTACCGTTCTTAATGCAGTCTGGTGACATGTTGGTCGTACATGTATCAGTATGTTTCTGTTCTGAGATGAACAGAAATATGTTTAAATTGTAATTGTTAGTTTTAGACAAAAGATGAATTAGACTTATCTTTCACTGACAAAAAAAAACGGTTAACTTTTATTATTGTATTCTTTAAATGTACTACTATCATTTGGAGTATATTGATAAATGCCAAATATCCTGTCAACAACACATTGCTTTATTATAACATTTATACAATTAGTATTCATGGTATGTGAACATACCTGTAACAGTTATCTGTGAATATGTTTTTATTGTATTATTGTTACTTTAAACAGCTCTTTGAAATTGTCTTATTTCTTTCCTCTTGGTTATTTATTTGAAATGTCTATTTGTACTTAAAGCACAATGTGATTTCCGTCCACAGCTATCAGAATAAGTAAAAATAAAATGAAATAAAAATAAAGAAGTCAAGAGCCTTGACGCAAAATTTTTGTCGACATTCCTGTTCATAACATAGTTACCGACCATGTAACATGTCTAGTAAATACTAAACTCACCGACTGAGCACGTGCATTAACCTCTTTTGGTAAATATCATTTAAAGGCCATGTTTCTATCGCCGTCCGTCCACCTAAACAATAATGAAAATATTATTTTACAGTTAATGAAACCTGGTGTTGATAATCCAAATACATTGCTGAAAAGAACTGGATTTTTGGATAGCACTAGTTTCCTTATCAACAAAAATAACGGCCCGAAACCGAGTATGGCCATGTCTCTCCTATTGTCACGTGGACCAAGTGCGCAACGACTTTCGGTTCTGGTTCATATGATGTGACTTAACACACCTTTTATTCTGTCTTAGGTACTTTTCGCATTTAACTAGAAATGTCAGTCAATCAGTAAATCATCTTACAGATCTAGCTTGTTAATGTTTCATGATGTAAAAGCAGGAACTTAAAGCTGCTCGCTCTCAGAATTTTATGAAAAAATAAAGCTCTCTGAAAATAACATATTTTAGAACTTATAGTAAAATAAAATGGTTCCAGTATACATTTAAGACCTGTGAAGTATACCTGTAAATACGAAATTATACGCTACCAAATTATAAAGCGTTACAAACGCTTTCGAAATTCCAATATAAACATATTGCGTAGCGGTGCCGTTAACCCTAGTTCACCAACATTTTCGATGGATTTTTGCAAATTCCTACCTAGATTTGTACTTATATTGTTGATGCAAGCCATTCATTTTACATTTTATGTACATGTATTAGTATATCATTGCTGAAAAAAATAAATTCAACGGCAACTGAGAGCGAGCAGCTTTAAAGTCAGGTCTCAAAATGTTTTATTGTTGCACCGTCTTTTATTTGAATAAACTGAATGAATATTGCAACTTTATGCTCATCGATTTCTTTCATTATCTATTCTGGATTAAAGCTACTCGCTCTCAGATTTTACTGAAAAAATAAAGTGTCACACCTCCATTAGTTTATGTCTCTTTTGATCCATATAAATATTAAATCAACAACGTCAATTACAAGTCTCTGTTTATTAATCATCTGTGTACAATTCATATTTAATTGTTATTTAGGAACTTTCTGTGAAGTGATGTGTGGGATAGTGCCAAAGTCCAATAAAAGCCAAAACATAATCCACACTAGGCTAGCATCAGCATTCATATCGTTTATCACGTGACTTAAAAGGAGAGGCCCTATATATTACAATTACGTATATAGGTTGTATAGGAAAAGATAACCAATTTCCTAAAAATAAGCCCAGATCTCATTTCGAAGTTGGATTATAATAGAACACGGAAAATGCGCAACTATGATAGTCCCCGGGAAAATGTAGGGTCTTACATCCCACCCTTCTTAATTATTAAGTCATCACCTGTTAAATAGATAAATCTATCGACTAAAGAGACAGGTACACAATTAATCCTGGTGTAAATTACTCCATTCGAATACACTTTTCTCCTACAGAGAAAATGACAGTCATATCAGTCATCTTACTACTGGACAGGGTCATTGTGCTACAAAAGTTCTTCAAACTCTCTGAAAATATAAAATATTTTACAATAAATAGTCAAGTATATTCTGTCAAGTATATTTGAAAGTATACGCTATCAAAGTATAAAGCGTTACAAATGCTTTCGAAAACCCAGTATAACAATACAGCGTAGCGGTGCCGTGTACCAAACCGTTCTTACATTTTCAATCGATTTTTATATATATGGTGCAAAAGCGTCTATCACGAGGTAAGTTATAATAAAATGACACACACACACGCGAGCGCACAAATCGTACATAGATGAGTTATAAATTAATGTGTTTGGACGAGGATTTTAGAAAAACATCTAGAGAAAAGGACAAGCTACAGGAAGTGTTTAAAGGTAAGAAATTGATTTGTGAATTTAAGCAATGTAATAATACATATGAATTTGACCGGAGCATCATGTTGAATGTTTGTTTAGTTAATCATGTTTTATTGTTTATGTACAATTTATGAGAATACATATAAATGTATAATAATTAATAGTTATGTGATATAGAGAATCTGTTTATATATATTGATGTTACGTCATAGCAAAATGGTTGGGCCACAAGTTATTACAACATTAGAGACGGCCATTCCTTGTAGTCAGACGTTTGAGCAAAATGCGCACATTATGACAGCTTTGTCTAATGACTATTAACAAAAAGGGCTAAATTAAAACAAAACTTTTAAACATGTATAATGACGAACAATGCTTTGGATTATTATATTTCCCAACGTTAAGGTAATGAATTACAAAAAGATGTAAGCATTAAATTAAGTCACAGTGATTTAATTGAAACTCATAAGAAGATAAAAAAAAACAGTTGTTCTGACCACACCCAAGACGTGTCCAATCCTATTCAAATTAGCGTCAGTAAAGTGTAATTATAATTGTGATCATAGGAAAATTAAATTTGCTTATCACGAAATTCAAAGCGCTTCGTTGGTTTTTACCTTTCATTATTTAATGTATCTATTCAAAAGACAAGTTTTGGTACAATGAGTGGAATACTGCGGTATGCATTTTACACTTGAAATCTTCTCTGAGGTTTCTAAATCAACACACAAAATATGTACGTAAGTGATTATCAATGAATCTGTTTAAAGATAACTGCATTTTGGCGCAATCAAATATGATGGACCTGCAGAAATCTGTCAAAACCAAGGAAATATATAGGATTCGGCTTTTATAATTGTTTTAGTTTGTGTTTATTTAAAGTATATGCGACCTTAACCGACGTCAGACATCCAACAGCGAGTTTTCTCAGATTGTTATGAAATTTTGCAAAATGGTAGTATAACGTGTTGTCCGTATCTAATTAGTTTAAATCTTCTTTTTTTCACTTCGTTTTCCCAATGCCACGTCGAATGTCAAAGGTGTAAAATCAACGTTTTAAACATGCAAACTTGCTTCAAATATGCCCCTATTGTTATTTAAAAATCACCACAAAATGCTAGCTCTCTATCTGCGAAATACGCACATATAAAATTTGGATTATGACGATTAGAAAGATTTCAAGTCAACGTGATAGACATAAGAAAAAAACAATCTATAATAAATGTTTCCTAGGCATATTTTGTATATAGTTTACTTTACTACGAAGTATTTTGTAAGATTTTCAGTCTTTTTATTTCCCGCTATAGATTGCTTTTTTCTTCCGCCTATCGCCTTGACGTGAAATCTTCCTAATAATCATATTCAAGAAAATATCTTTAACATATGCAACCTCGAATATTTTTATGGAAAAGTATCATAATTTCATTGTTTCATGTCGGTCCTGTATTTTCTCTATGTCAACGCATAAAAGCAAATACTTGAAGAAAAGTACATAGTACAAGTTATCTTCCCAGTGTGTGATCGGATTTTTTTCACCTGCACTGTATATTGTGTCTCATATTAACCACACTGCAGTAAAAACAAAGTTTTCATTTAAAATTCAATAAAGTCGCGGACAGAAACATGAAAAGTGTAAAAGAATGTAAATTCGTTCTTATGTTTGAATAACGTAAAGCTTAAACTTTTAAAACAATATAAAGACAGTAATATGAGGGAAAACGTTGTATTATATTGCTATTTATATAAAAAAAAGTTCAAGGCCATACTGCAAACACGAGTGCGAAAAAATTGAATGATTAATATATTTGCTGATAAGAAGAATATAGACAAAGTACAAAAATGTACAAACAAATACAAGTTCAAACTGGTACTGCCAATAAAATACATAAAATCATATCAATTCAACACAAGCATTGAAAATTACAAACAAACGCTAGAACATGGTAACAGTTTTACAATCTAGTATCTATAAGTAAATAAAATGTTACTGAATCTATTGTGATGTTTGATTTAAATTATATTATAGAAAATTGAATAATTCCAATAATATCGTTTTGATTCGCATTACTACTCGTTTTTAACAGAATTATGTTGAAGTGAAAGCAACATGGTTGTATAAACTAGTCATACCTTCAAAATGTTACATTTCTGTGTCACTTTAAAAATGCTGCGCCATATTGCCACAAACGATAACTCCTTTTATAATGATTTAGCGAAGAAAGTACGAGCAATAAGACGACAGCAATTTACCGATATTGGTAAAATTTACTGACGTAACATCAAACATTGTGATACACACATGTAACATAAAAACCTCGTGCTAAGGTTTGATTTCAAAACAGTTAAATTTGATTTGAACTGAATTACAATTCAAGAAGGAAAGTACATCCGTTCCAGCCGTATTTTGGTCGTTCTAACGGACGGGCAGTTTACCTTATTACAGTCAAATCCGTATATAGCGACTCCGGATATATCGTAACTTCGGCTATAACGAACAGTTCTTTTGGGCCCGATTTTCCCCTTTTTTTTTGTTAAATGTAATAAGATGCGGTTATATCGTACTCCGTTTATAAGGAAACTTCGGATATAGTCTTCTACATTTCACATGTATAACCTTTTGATAAACTAGTTAAAAGAGAATACCAACACAATTGCTAAGTACGATGTTCAAGTGATAATATTTTTCGTAAACAATTATGAGCGTTTCTTTAAAAGCATGCAGACCGGGTGAAATCCCATTTTGGGAGAAAAAAAAACCATGTTAAATATTCAAGTTTTGGCTATTGAGCGAATATCGGCTTCATTCAGTTGTATCAAATACAAAATTATTTGTTTCAGTATTGTCAATGAAAACATGAACCGTCTTTTTTATGCTTTATTAATCTTTTCAATTATTTTACATACGGATATAGAAAAGGATAACAGTTATAGATAAAAGGTGGTAGAAAAAATCAAAAGCAACTGTAAGTTGGGATTTGACTATAAAAATACTTGTTCGATATGTATTTTAGTTCGATATATATAAGGAACGTCGATATATGGATATAAGGAACTCAAGGATATTAGGAACACATTTGATTGATCCTGGAGAGTTCGTTATAAGCAGAATTTACTATATACCGGTACTACGTTTTCATCTACGAGATACAAAGTTCCACCCAATACCGGTGATAGATAACCTTATACTTAACTGCTGCAATGATCTCTCATCGCTGCCGGGCTATTTTTACGTAAATTAAAAGCAGCAAGCACATCACATACATACGAAAAAATGACTGTAAAACTATTAAAAAAAATAAACATAGGGTTGTGGGTATTCTTTTTCTTAGTTAGATCATTTTCTATCCATTTATAGCAGTTTTGAAGTAGAATTCGAGAAAAAGCTGATTATTAATTTTTTCATCCCCATTCTGTATTTACACTTATTTCTGCTTACTTGCGTGAAAATAAATCTACCATGTCCGTTAAGTAGTGGGTGGATAAGGAAATCCCATTCTTATGTATTTCAGCGTTAATTTACAGTAAATACTTAGTTCTGTCGTGATTCTTTTAAGCATCCTTTTTTTCAATTATCAACATTTAAAGTGATCACGATGCTTTAATATTATTCTTAACATTTGTCTTCTTGGTCGTACTCTGTCATTCAATGTAGTATTTGTCGATCTCTGCATTAAGATAATTCATTAAAAATAATCGTATGGGTTGAGGTATTTCTTTTTCATCTCACAGTTCTAAAACACGTTTCTACATACATTGTACATGTTTTTATGGTTACTAAAACTTACTGGTATACACATGTAATTACTAAAAACATTTAAGACTGACATTTTATTGGTTACAATATGGAATACATTGTACACCATTATTGAAAAACACAGTTTTATACGTGCGTACAATACAATATAGTACATATTGTTTATTTCATCGCTTTTACCTGTATAGAAAATGACATGCCGCATAACGTCGCGACACGCGGCATCACGTGGCGGGACTCGTTGTCGCGCTTGAATGCGCTTGATTGCTATTTTGTCTTTCAGATGCGGCAATTGAATGCCGCATACAATTTGCGATGTCGCGTCACGCGTTTGATTTCCCGCCGCATCTCCATGCTTTCAGACTCTTATTTACATGCCGCATGGACGCATATGCGTGGGGTTTCGCCTGTGCTGTACTGTACTATTCAATGAAATTGTTATCTGCACCAACTCGATCCTCCGTATTCGAATATGTATTTAAAGCAATTCAGCCATTCAGATGTGCGCGTTCTATAATTTCGTTTTATTTCTCACATTCAAATAGAAAAGTTAGGAAACTAGGCAGCGAAGCATATTGTTTTAGCAACATTAGTATTATATTGACCTTTGAATATATTTTACAAATATAAATGACGTAGTCAATACCAACAGCATACACCGAGGCGTCATTTACGCACGTTTATTTCCGGCACCTTTTTTGGTGAATGGATTGTCTATAAGCAGTGTAATTAATCGTAAATTCAGAATATTTATCATCAGCATTCATTCCAAAACCACTTACATGCATCTGAGTTGTAGAAGTATAAACAGAAAGGAAATAAAACAAATGGTATAAACCGATGAAGTGATTTTTGCGATGTTTGAAGCTACATGTATAATTGCGACACATCATGCTTTTTCATCTTAACTTTTCGCGTCGCCATCGTAGCGTCGCAACTCGGCATCAAATTATATCGTTCGACATCGTTGTTACTTCTGGCATCGCCATTGCTCATTAAATCATTTTAAAGAAGTCGATGACCCTTAATGAACACAAATAGAAGCTACATTTACACAGTTTTCTTATGATGAAGCATGCGAACATTTAATTGTGATTTCACTGAAAAGCTTAAAATAAAGATCAATATTGTGATTAGAACGATATTACGGGCTATGAGTATAAAAAAGTTAGAGATTTTAAGTCAAATCAATTGAAGCTATTAAGACAGATAAGGAAGACCAATGTAAGATATAACTAAAGACGAAGGAGTGAGACCTGTTTAGAAAAGTAATAGTAGCTGTTCTGACCAATAAATTAATAACTTTTAAGGCAGGTATGAGCTGTTAGTGAAAACTGTTAAGAAAAAAAGGTGATAAGACAAAATGTCATTGAGTGATAACTGTTACGACTGTTAAGATAAAAATCTGTATGTGGGCAACGTTGTCGGTACTTCCCGTATATTCCATGCTTGCGGAGGTACGTGACTGTGTTTAAAACTTAAATGTATGCTTTATCACCACGTTTTCAGCATACAAATAACGCATGGACAAGAAACAATACACAAGTGTGTAGGAAAAAAAGTAGGATTTTAGTAGAAAATAACATTATTGTAGAGGTTAAATAATACAGTGATTTTAAATGTTTACATGTTAAGCTTATTAAATTAAATGAACAAGTTTGTCGGAAAATAATACAGGGCAATGTCATTAAAACACTTTTCCGTGCAATGCTATTAATGAAATATATCGACTTATATCGGATTCGCAAAGAAGTCCAGGCAGAATGGCATAGTTCTAGGAAGAAAGCTTTTTTTCATGGAAAAATAAATAAGAATTAATGATAAGAAAAGTGCTCTTTATCTATCATTTTTTTATATTTAAAAACTCGAACCACCACTTCAGGGCACTAGAAATAAATTCATTTTACATTATATCAAACATTACTCTTGAACTCTTCAACGTGTTAAGCCGTTGACTGCTTTATACGCCTATAAATAACTTTAGTTTTTCATAAGTTGTTCAGGGACAAAAGTTCAAAAGGTACTACTTAAGGAAGCGTACTAAGGTACCATATAATAAATTGTTACCTTTTTAACTATAATAATACATGTATAATATTGTTGAGACACATCAAAGAGAAATAAAAAGAACTCAATAAGAAAGACGACAAAAATATAAGTTTCATAAACAGTTTAACCTATATTAGCTGTCACCCTGCTTGTAACGGCCACCTTCAGGTACGGTGGTCGAAAAATCTATTCAAAGTACCTGTGCCAACAATAAACTCTTAGATAGACATCTCACATATGATTTAAATTATTTGCCTGAACGTGAATGACAAGATTTGACGGATCAAATTTTCTTGTACTTGAGAAGCAACCGTTTAGTAACTGTACTTAAGTCCTTGTGGAATATACGTGAATTTTGAACTTTTCAAGTGTTTTGACAGTTAATTATGCAAAGGTAAAAAACAAAGTTGTATATATCTTAAAGTCCTTCATTCATTAAACACTTGTAAACAATATCGAATGATAAAACTGAGTTCTATTCTGATTTTGCTTGCCTAACAGAATGCCTGAATATGGAAACTTGGATATAGTTATCACCTGCTTATTGCGACCACTTTCATTCAGTCCCTGCGGCGATCGCTATAAGCACTGTCGTGAAAAACAAAAATAATTTTATAATTCAACCTTATAAAATAAGAAAAGAAGAGTTCTCTTTTTAAGTATACATTGTCGATCACGGCTAAAGTTTTACTTTAAAAGTTATGTAAATGTGTTAAGCTGAACAACTACTACGCAAGCTTTTCAAAATCTGAACTTACGATTTAGATCTCGAAAATGTTTTGTTTAGAATTTACTAGCAAACAAAAATAACTGCCCGGATGTGGCAGTTTATGGTAGAGGAATGTTTGCCTTATGCGATCAGCAATTTATTATATATTGTTATCAGTGGATTGTAATCTCTCACGTGTAATTTGATTTCGATATACCTGTACCTAATACATGTCCACATAATATTAATCGCGTGATTTAAGTTACATATACCACCCGCTTACCTTTACAATATACTACGTTACATAGACTGCCATAATCATTTTAAATACGTATGTCTACTTGGAATCAGGTCTCTCTTCGCGATTGATCCCACGAGATTATTGAAAGTGTAAGAACTTGTTTTGATAAGTTATACTTATTTATTTGTATGTGTCATATTTAATTTTAGATTAGACAACCAGCCTGGTGTTTCACTTGTTATAACCGAATAGGCAGCACAATATTGAATGACCGCATAAAACAAGTTTACACAATTATGAAAAAGAGCTTTCGTCAACCATTTCTATATATCGACATAAATATCTTTTGTTCACATGTTCGCCAAGAAACCATAGAGTCATACAATTTTCCCATGTGCTGCTCTACATCTTCAAAAAAATAACTTGGAATATTCTTTATGTTTGACCATGCTAAATTTTAAAAAAGTATTTAGCTCATTTATAACCTATTTAAATTATATTAACATAGTAAATTGACACATAACTATGGAGATTACATGTTTCGTAGCTCCAGATAGGTATGAAACTATCAAGTAACGATATGTAATTTCAGTGCTCAAGAAAGTTTAAATTTATGTGTACAGTATAGTTGTCAGACTGGGAAGCATGAATTCTGAAGCTTCAGAGGACCAACAAACACACTCAGATGGAACGAATGAGGACCCAGCATGTGCGGCGGCAAATTACAAATTTATGAATTCAAATGTACAATCTTACTGTACTTATACAGAAGTTATCTAGAAATTTTAAGGAGTTTGATTATTTATATACATTATATTATCCTTCCGAAGATGGGTATCGCTGTGTCAAAACTGAGATTGATATTCAACTGTAGAAAACATTTTTTGAACTATGTGGAAAATATGTGATATCAGTAAGCACAATTATAACTGGAGCGATGTAAAGGGTTTTAAATGATTAAAACACTTTAATTTCTCCTAATATTTCCGAAGTTTCCTTTTCCTTTCATATTTATGTTACCGCATGTATATTTGCATACTTATGAGAAGGCGGACCTTACCTCGCCTGTGTATAACAAGGAAATAGAGCAATTATCTTCATTAGATGAGTCTAATAGACTTAGTTTCTTTCACCGAATATCATCAGATATTTCCTGTCAATTGTTTTCACAGGATTGGCGTCAACCTTGTTCTTTGTTCAATCAAAAGGAGGTAATATCAGATTATGGAATATTTGGCATGATATTTCTCCAAACTTACATGTAATTGTGAAAATTTCTTTTCGTATTTCATCACTGATGGAATTGTTTACCCGTCTTCACAACGAATATATTAGAATTATTCCATCATTGACATAAATTATGTTTTGTTAAGAGGGTCCATACCACCACAACATTATTTTTGTCTCAGCAATTGGTAGAAATAAGCTTATAAAGAGATTGTTAAGCAAAATAAAGATTCCGCCTTAGCTTAAAATTGTTTATCGCAAGACTAAGTTACTGACTTAACTTTTATGAAATAACATCCATTCCAGCGGTGTTCATCGTTTAATAAACAATGATTTGGAGTACTGATACGCTGTAATTAGCCACGAAGGCAGGAGGCCTGAGAGGTTAATAACTGCGCATCAGTACGACAAATTAGTGTTTATTAGACGATAACAACGCTGAAAAGGATGTTATTTCGATTCTAACATGACCAGATATTACAAAAGGTGAATAAATGCAAAGCATTATTTTCTACCCGAACGCTCATTTAACGTCATGCGGCGCAATATGACGTCTTTTCACAGCATATCGGTTCACACGTTGGTTATGGTTTGATATAACATAATTTTTCTACAGTACTCTTTGTATATAGAGACAAAATCGTGAGTTATGCTAGAATGAAAGGTTTTAAATATAATACTTAGTCTCATAGCCTACGGTATGAAAACATTAGTCTACTGTATAAAAAAGCATATTTGTTTAAGGATTATCGTGCTTGAATGCTCTGTTTTTTCTCATATGCTCTGTCATATGTTTTAGTGGTCAATTGAATACATTATTTTCTTTCGTCAGTTTGCCCAACAGCGCAAGAGAAGAATACGTCTAAAGCACCATTCGATGTCTGAAAAGTGTTAAAGGAACATACCCTATAACTGATGTGAAACTTAATAACCTCCAAAACATAAATAAAAGAATCTTTGGAAGTTTTATAACTTAACCTGAAAGTTTCAGCTATGCATTCCCAGTCAATATCGATAAACTCAGCGGTTTAAATATACTGCAGTACCGTAAACTATTCAACATTCATTGTAGAGTTGTTGTACAATTAATGAATGGATGCAATTTATTCCAAAACGCCTCTATATTGATCAATTGTGGTAAAAATGAGCCATTTTTCGACATAAGTTCTTCTATGAAATTGAATTTATTTATCATTGAACACATAATCTATGTTTCGATAATATAATCTGCTAGATGTAGGGAGTGCCCCTTTAACTTACAATTTTGTTTCAAACTGACAGCAGATTAAACAAGAGGGCAAAGATGGCCCTATATCGCTCACCTTGGAACAAGTCCACTTGCCTGGTGGAAGATCACTAGATAATGTTATATACCAAATAGGTTTTCTTATATACGTCTTGAGGTTTGAGGGGTGGGAGAGGCGGAGGGGGTGTCATTTATGAAGGAACTTTCAATTGTCATTAAAACAAATTCAATATTTATTCTATTGAATATCACTACCCTAACCTCACATAGATAATCCATCTATTTTCTTTTTATTTTTACTTAACTAAGTATAATTTAATTCTCGCATGTTTTCAAGATATTTTTTTTGCGTTTAAAGTATCTAATGGACCATAGTGCAGCAAGTGTCAGCAGAAATATAACTTTAAGGGTAATATATATATGTATTATCAGCTAGATATAGGGAGTGCTCTTTAAAGTGTCATGCATGTTAGAAAACACTGTCAATTTATCATTTCATAAGTTCATCAAGTAGCTTTTATTCAAGGCAAACATTGTAACTTGGATGAATTGTGTATTGCCTTGGCGTTTTACATCTGTTCTTTTCTGTCCATTAACAATAAGAAAAAATGTTGATCTTCGTGTTGCATGTATAACATTTTTCACAATTGATTTGGTCTCTTCATAGGTCAAGCTCCATGCAGTAATGATGTGCACCTGCATTACAGTTTTGATTATGCACAACAGGTCCTTTACCCCCATTACGCTCAGTAAGTTGGACCACTCTTTTTCAAAACGCCAAGAAAATGCCAGTGTTTTGGAGTTTGCTGTGAGCCATCAGGTATGTTACTTTTAGATTTTACTTTATTTTTTTCACAAATACGTATGTAATAATGTGACATTGTATACAATATAACTTAAGTAAATGATTAATGAGTTCTAATTATAACTGCCCTATTTTTCACAACTGGTTATTGTAATTTACATTTTGCTGCTTATATTAAATTTATTATGTGCAGCTATCTTTAAAGAAGTCATCTAACAGCTTCATCCTCAATTATGTCTCATCAGTACTCGTGCTATAAGAATAATACTCCTCATATAATTGTATAAAATGTAATCTGAACATACAGATTTCAAGACTGACATTGAAATATGTATTCCAGGTAGTCAGATCTTCAGTATGTGCAGTATAGTGCTGGCAAGGGTACAAATAGTGTAACGTCAATGTTACATCACCATTTCATGTATCATGGGTATGGGGAGAAAAGTGTTACACTTCATATGGATAATTGCAGTAGACAAAATAAGAACAACATTGTGTTAGGGCTAACTGTCAGCCGCTTAAATATTTTAAATTTGCAGAATTTCATAAAATTAATGAAGTACATGTATTTTTTGCATAAAAGATTACTCACTTGAAAGCCTAAATTATACATTTATATGTAAGCATTTCTGTAATAGATGAAACGCCAAGGAAACTATTCAAAATTGGTTATATTTTGCTGTTTAATTAACTTTGGATTATGACTTGAAAGTTTATTTAAGTGCATAAAAATCTATAAATTGCATGAATTATTTGATTTTTCAGCTATGGAATGTGGCGGGTTATGACTGGACTCCATAATGATATTACATTTAGCTTGATGGAGGCAGGCCATACAAAGTTCAGTCCTGACTGGCACTTTGGTTTATGGAAGGTAAATGAAAACTGTTAATTGGTTAAAATAAGCTATAAACATGTATGTTTTACATCAAAACAGTGTAATACATGTATGATATTAATGCATTTGGCTTGATATAACTTATTCAATATTTAGATTTTTACCTTGAGCTAGGGTTTCTATAAAAGTTTATCCTTTTATGAAAATAAAACTGCTTGCAGAATGATAAAGAAACCAATATTGAAGTTTTAGCTCACCTCAGCATTAAGTGCTCAAGGTTAGCTTTGTCTACCAGTGTCCAGTCTCTTATTTTAAATAATTCATATTGTATGTTATAGATCAGATGGAAACATTGCGACACTGAAAGCTTAGATGACATCGCAAAAACAGTACAACGGTCATCACGTAAGGGTCATAACATCCCACAAGTTGTAGATGATCCGGAAAAGCCAGTTGTTTTCTCTGATTGGGCATCATTTACAAAGAAGCTCTTTAGGCCTCTGCCAAATTTGAAAAGATACCATCATTTCAGGTTTGATTGTGTTATAATTATAAACTTTATCAATTCATCAATGCATATAACATTAAGCTGACTTGTTTTACATAAATTGATAAAGGAAAAACTGAACAAAATCTTTTGCAAGGCCTAAAGCTTAGATATTTGTTGAGTATATTTGTTGGCCTCTTAGTCTAGCAAGTTTGTTTACATTATGGCTTTTGAGCAATCGTTTTAGGTGAATGATATCGAGCAATTATTGTCCTGTTGTTTATTTGTCTATTTATTACATCCTAACCAGTAAGGGTACGTGTGGATTGAGCATTGGCTGCAATTGCCCGCATAATGGAGCTATCACTATCTTGTAGTGTACATGTACATGTATTTTGAAAGCAGTTTGTTTAAATTTGTTTAAGACATTGGATTCATTTCACATATCATACTCTCTTTATTTTACCTTTGACAGTTACTAGTGTGTACATACATCTTATTCGAATCTAGAGAATTAATTCTCTGATTGCTTCTTTTCAGAATGTCCTCGGCCAGACCAGGTATTGTGTTTACCCGTCAGTATGCACAGGATGAGGAAGAAGAAATAAGCATTTTAAAGAAAAATGTTGATATGTCTGGTTTCCCTGACAGGATGCAAATAACAGGGATGGATGCAACAAGACAGTGGTACTTTTTTGATGAAATTGCCGCACTGTGCCATAATAGTGACTTTGCTTATCCAATGCCAGATGTTGCTAAACCGTGTAAGCGGATTAAATTGGACAAATCTTAAAAAATGTCAGTTAACCGGTTTTCAAAACAGTTGCAGATAACATGTTTTAGTTTCTATGGCGTTAAAATATATGATTTGCATATTTTGATTAAGAAGATAGTACCACACTTTTACAGTTATTAATGAACTGGTTGTCATAGCAACCATTAAATTTGGTTCATGTAAATGGTGAACACAAATAACATTTTTGTAAGTTACTTTTTACGACAGTGCAGTGATGTTTCTTTTAAATGTTTTAAACAAATTATGAAGATGAACAATTTCTGTGCTTAGTTTTTAGCTCGTCTGACACTAAGTGCCAGAATGCTCACTGTTGTCTGTTAACCATTTTCTTCAAATGACATCTCTTCTGTTACCACTCTGCAAATGTTGATGCTACTGTGCAGGTATTATTTTTGCATAACACTGCACCAGAGATATTTTTAAATAATTTCATGCAGAACTCTGGTTACCATCATACCATTGCAACCAAACAGAATTGTTTCTAAATTTACTTGTTCAATACAGCAATGCACATGACTAAGATAGTTGGTGTGGGCATAGCTTAGTGGACCTCCATAATATTGTTCAAAGAATGCATGCATTCTGCAATTAAACCATACTGTGGGAAAACCAACCATACTACAGTTGATAATTGTAAAACCTTGATAGCACTTGTTAACATTTTATTTTTTTTAAATTCACAAACATACTCAGATGATTGGATGTAGCCTGTAGATGATATGTATTGAATTAACCACACTGTGAAAAAAATCAAACATGCTATAGCCAAATATTCACCAAACCATGATAACGGGTCATATTTTCCAGTAGAGTTTAACAAAGTTTAAAGCAGTCCATTCAGTCCTGTACAATGATGCTTGCCCTTCTGGGCCTGTTGTTTGACATGTGTTACCATAGGAACATCCTTTTATTTATTCATTTCATCTGAATTTGTGTTGAATTTTTTTATTGCCAATCTTCAAATGACATTTATTGTTACCAATAATTACTCACTTCTAGATGAATTAGGTTTTCAATGCATGCTCTGAGTTATCAGACTGAAAATTGAATTTCTAATAAAAGTCTATGTCAACAATGAATGTGTCATTATTCCATCAAAAACTGGGAATTTTGACTTCAAATTTGAAATTGTTACTCTAGAGTTACAGGCCGACCAAAGTGAAAATGTATAGCGAGTATGTATAGAGTAGAGAAAAAAAATGTTTTTTTTGCCATTTGTTACCATGGTAACTATTTTTGATTGATTTTTGATGTCTGATTTTAGGGTTATTTTATCAATTAACCTAAAGTGATGTTAAATGTGAACAATTTAGAATGTTCTGGATCAAAAATAATTGTTAATAATACTTACAATGCATGCACTGTGACACAAGATAATTGATTTCAGAACGCGAACGTTGTCTTTTTTGTAACTGTTAGTAACAATACTGAATGTGTCACAATCAATCAAAACAGGGAATTTTGACTTCAGGTTTGAAATTGTTACTCTAGAGTTAAAGGCCGACCAGAAATTAGTATAAAATTAGGTTTGCCAATATGAAAATGTGTAGTGTGTATGTATAAAGTAGAGAAAATGTGTTTTTTGGCCATTTGTTACCATGGCAACAATTTTTTATTGATTTTTGATGTCTGATTTACGGGGTTATTTTATCAATTAACCTAAAGTGATGTTAAATGTGAATAATTTAGAATGTTCTGGATCAAAATTAATTGTTAATAAGATTTACAATGCATGCACTGTGACACAAGATAATTGATTTCAGAACGCGAACGTTGTCTTTTTTTGTAACTGATAGTAGCAATACTTATTGTGTCACTATTCAATCAAAACAGGGAATTTTGACTTCAAATTTGAAATTGTTACTCTAGAATTACAGGTCAACTAGAAATTAATATAGTCTCAGTTTTCCCAGTATGAAAATATGTAGTGTGTATGTATAAGATAAAGAAAATCTGATATTTTGGCGATGTGTTACCATGGCAACCATTTTCGAATGATTCCTCAAATCGTATTATGTTTGATAGCACTTAGTAATCTTCGATGATATTTATTCAATGTTAAGAATAATACAGTATAGTAGTTAATAACTGTTTTCTTATTTTCACTTGCAACACACGAATTATTGAATGAATAAATAACATTCTGACAGTGAAAACTTTCTTTTTCATTTCTGTTACTAACAAGACTTACAAGTGCCGTAATTCCATAAAAAAATGGAATTTTGCCTTCAAATTTTGGGATCTAACTCTCGAAAGACATACCCACAAGAAAATGATAATATAACTCATTTTCGGCCAAGTAGCGCATTTGGACCAAAAATCCCATGGCTTGTCACATTTGCAATCTCGTCTATTCTTTTAACGATCTTTATATCGGCTTCGATAACACAGTTACAGAGCGTCCACTTTTGTGTACTGAAAGCCGCGGGTTCAATCTTTGGCCACAGCTATAGCTATAGCTGTTGTTTTGCCTTATTAGAAGAATCTATTTACCTTTACATTAAAATTGATATTTCGGCCGCTTATTCAGTAAGAAGTATCTTGTTTTTGGTACAGTAACACAATAGTTTTTCCTGTTGAAGGAAAACATGTTTGAAAACGGTAACAATGACATAACACACGGCTTAAAATAGTAGCAATTTCGAGTATATGAAAGCGATTGATAGCTAGATTTTATAGTAAAAAAATCTGCTGATGCATTTTCTCCCTTCTTGTGATTAAGTCCGTCCCGTTATATGTGCATCAGGAAAACAAACCTAATTCTTGTTTATCTTATCACATATGTTACTCGAAATATTGACTGTTACTCACTGGCCGAGGAAGGATGATTACTCTACACTTAAAATTAATATTAGTTTGGCGGTAACAACATATGATGTTGATAGATATGAACTATTTGCGTACTAAAATTATAAAATCATGCAAAAAAGACTGAAAACGAGTATTTTATTGGCCTTTTTCATTTGGTTTAACCAATTTAAAGGTGCCTTACAGAGTAAATTTCTAAATTTAAAAAATGTTATACATTCTACTTGACATTTCATTTGCGGTTGAAATGTTACCAAACTCCGGCCAAAAGCGAGCTTAATACGGCTGCGCCGACAAATTGCCATTAACAAACTCGAATTGTAAAATAGTTTATAAATACTGCCGCTGTTAACCTGATAGATTATGATCACACTGTTTGTTTGAATTTTAAAGAAAATACCTGTATTTACAGTTATGTTTTCCCTTACATACCTTAAAAAGATTGTTGTCTATTATATAATGACGATTTGTAAAACACAAGCTGCGATAAAAGATTTTTTATCTTCTTTTTATCTCAATTTTACACAGTCTTTATTGTTGTATGTATTTTTATTTTATCGTATTCAGTAATCGGTTTTTATTACCCATACGTAAAATATTGGCGCCTGATTCATTTTGACGATCCAGACTACGCAAATATGAATAACCGCCATTTTTCAACACTTAATTTGTTACAAACACCTGTAATCATGGTCATATTTCCAGAATGGTCTCCCTTCACTGTACTGACCTATCATATTGTACATGTATAGTATATTTAGTTCTATTTATTCGTGATTCCAGATACGGGATACGTTTTAGTTTATACTAATTTATTTTAGCTCGATTGTGAAGAAAGCTTGTAGCCTTTCGAGTCACTCTCGAGTCCACTTCCTGGAAAAACCAGTACATGTACTGGTGTCATATGAGGAAGTACGGTCGTGACCCCAGTGGGGCTCGAACCCGCAACCTCCGGGATACGTTTTATAACTGACTTGTTATTAAAGACATGAAATTACAAATGTATTATACATTTACGTCATTAATTGACAGCATCTGCAATGCCCATGTTATCTGTACGGAAAACAGTACATTGTATATAACACATACTATGTAGTGATAGTTTATTTCATTATTCTTCCGTTGTGTCCAGTAAAATTGTATTGCTGCTGCTACGTAGGATCGATTAGCATCATTAACATGATTTTGTTCGTATTTGGATATTTTAGAATAATATGCAAGTTGATGTTCTTGCAGTTGTGTCCAGAATATTATCAGACATACATTTAATAACAAGATAAACATCAGCAACAATTTGAGGATAGTCCCTTTTAACAAAGCTATTAAAATATCAAAGGTTATGTTTTTAGTTCTAATTACAATTATTTGTACTTGTTTAGACACTTGCAATTTACATGCCTACGACTCGTTGTATACATTGTTTCACTGCAAAATAACTCGGGTGTAAAACACCCATACTTCTGTTTGAAGCTGATTGTATGTAGCTGCTAACGGCATAAAAACACTGTATTAGAAGACTGTCACAGTACAGAGTCATTTTGTTTTAACTCGGACAAAATGGTTACACTCTGACTTCTTATGAGTTTATAAAATGAGGTTTTCGAAAACTAAATTTGTTTTCTCATTTGGCGGAACCGCAACGATCCCTCAATTTCAGACCACGCCAATTTAAAAACATATCGAAAACGCCACATTTTGACCCCACCGATTTAAAATGTGTATACATGATTTAATATTATAATCTCAATACGAAAGAAGACTCAATTTACCTACCTTGGGTATTATGGGGTAATTATACTTTGTTGAATATCACACTAAATTCGACAGGTCAAGTACAAAGCTGTGGCACTTATATTTAGTTTATACTAATTTATTTTAGCTCGATTGTGAAAAACGAGTCCCTTCCTAGAAAAACCAGTACTGGTGTCATATGAGGAGGTACGGTCGTGAAACCAGTGATGAGCGGCAGACACCTGAACCTCTACAAGACCGCTCCCGCTTGCCGAGTCAAAGCTAAGAGACCTGTCTTCTCTCAGGCAATAAATCAATGGTCATTACAATAATACATACATATATGTAGAAACTGTTTATTTTCTAAAGGTTCTATTTTAAAACAATTTGACAAAATAACAAAGATAAAAAGCAAGAGGCACATAGGGACAGTGTCGCTCTACTGGACTGATTGGTCTGTTAAGTTTTTTGAAAATCTGTTGTAAATTGTATCAAGGACAAGCTAACAGAGGTCACTGTGACATTGACATTGACCCAGTGAACCCATAAACTGTAGGAATCATCTACTCAGTTAGACCAATCATCCAAGACTAGTGTTGATTATTAGATCTCAAAATATTGAGCTGAAATGATGGTAAAATGTGGGTCACTGTGACCTTGACATTTGTCCATTGACCCAAAAAACAAATGGTCATTAATATTCTTGAATAATTCCAAAGACAATACAAATGTAAATGAAAATGTAAATTCAAATTATTGATTAGACAGATAGAGAAAGATTATACAATGTATTCTGTATAAAATGTTTTATTACCCTTCCATGAAATATGCGGTCTTCTGATTGGTCAACGATCCGTAAATAGATATTGATATTTACGGGCAAGCCAGTAATATACACTTGACATATCCGGTTACTGTACCCCATGCTAAACGTCAGCTTGTTCGCCGCGTACAGTACGTCAATGTTTAAGTCCGTACTGATTTGTGACGTCACAAAAAGACATTGAGGTATCATAAGGGGATCTGAAGGCCTGCTTACGTTCAGCAGTTAAATAAATAAAACATAAAGGGAATGCTTCAATATTTAAGAAAGGGAAGGGTAATAAAATTGTTATTTGTTTTTTGACGTGATATATTGGGATATGTTACCCGCCTCGACATAATATTACCCTCGCCTATGGGCTCGGGTAACATAATTCTAGACGGGTAATATATCCCCATATACCACTTCTAAAACCAATTAACATACAATATGGCACAATATTATATTTAATATATCATACATATTTAAAGCTATCTTATCATGTCATGCTAAATATATTAAATAATAATGTAATGACTAAATACTAGTAACGATGCACGCATGATATACGCACGGCAAATACAAACTACGCGATTCAGAACGATACACAATACTCACGATGTACGAAGCACACGCTACACGATAAACAGGGTACACGTTATACGATTACTTTTACAATTAGTTGTCCTAGATGTTTTAACGTAACAGAAAGGATCAGATTAATTAAAGGCTTCGCATCTTCACAATAGAAAATAGACTTCGATAGATTTTAAAGACCCACAGTTTTCATAGGACTGGTGCGAAATAATTGCACAGTAAATGTCAGATTTGAACACGTGTGAGTAACTTTGGCATGACATTGAATCCGAATGGCGAGGAAGCAGGCATGATTTAAGTTAACTTCCATCAACACGCTTCGCTTAATCAACTCTGCACGAAGACACTGACCCGTTGTCTTGCTGACAGTGAATAGAAATATTATTCTTATCAGTCAGTATCAGCCATAGTTTTAACTCAATGTCGGTTTTCAAAAGGATTACCCTAAACAAGAAGGTAACAATAATTATTATTACTTATTTTTTGCTTGTACTTTAACTGATGTTTTAAAATATTGTTGATTCGTCCTATTTTTTCACCTAGCCAATAAAAAGCTTGGTAACATCATACCCCCATATGGTTTTTCGGTGCAGGCATACCTTTTATACAGTATTTTAGAGAATGCCCTAATAACAGCAGTTTAGACATTTATGAAAAATTACGTTCTTTCCTTTAAATTTCGAATATTAGGTGTACACTTTCTTTGACCTGTCCTGGAACTCATTCTCGCCCGTAACTACACTAACGAATTCAACACTATAATGTGCAGTCAGCTTTTTGAAACGATTCAAGACTGAATACAACATCGAATCGTATACCGTATATGCCTATCGTGCATCGGGAAATCTAAAAGCAGGAATCGTTTGCCGTGTGTAGAACATGATACACGTTGTACAATGAATGATATGATATGATACACGATATACGATTTACAAAATACACGAAGCTATACGCACGTTACCCGCACGTTATACGCACTGTATACGCAAATCTTATTTTGACAATTGTTACGTTCCGACAGTCATATGATCATAACTAAACACTCAACCACTATTCTAAGTATACACCTCAACTATGTGTAATATCAAAACCATTTTTAAAGATACGCTCATCAAAATTGGTCAACAAATTATTAGATTCATTCTTCTAATACTCGGTAGAAAGTTGATGATAAGGAATGGCAACTTCATTGTCTTACTGAGTTTACATCACCGCACACATGAATGCGAAATTCACAAAACCGTAAATTACGGTAATTAGAAATTTGTTCCTAATTATCTAGAAAAGTTCAGTTTTTGTCACAAAAACGGTTTTAATACCAATTCCAGATACATTATATCCTACCTTGATCAAAATATCCTCTAAATACAAAATTTAATGATGGATTTGATCGTTCTAACCTTACTGGAATTTTCTTTCCAATGAATGTATCCAACAAACTTCGTTAATTGATTCCATACAGTGCTGTATTTTCTCCAAATTTAAATTTTCACACACCAAACTGACCATGAGTGATACATGAGAAATACCGAATACAATTCTTGAACACGGGTACGTCGAAGCGACAAATGAGTTGAAAATGAAGTCAGGGTACTCGTGTTCTATCAAATCTTCATCCGGTTGAAATGCAGTTGAGGATTAAAATCTGTTAAAACTGTCAAAATTCCTTTTTACACTTTACATCTGCCCAAGAACATCTTCTAAAATGATTTGAATGAGCGAACATTGCCACAAGTCTGCTAATTTCATATTAGTGAATCAAAAACGAGTGTCTGTTTTAGGTGCAGATTGATCACAGTCTGGTAATTTTAACGTTTTTGTGACTTTTGAATATTTGGGTTACTGTGTTTACAGCGCTGCGGATCATAGTGTTTGGTACCTATCTTTATAAATCTGGTGGAATGTTAAATATCTATCTTTGATCTTAGAATTTTGAAATATTCATCAAAATATCTTAAAAATTGAATAAACTACAAGACTTCTTTTTGGTGTATACTTAGAAAAGTGGTTGAGTGTAGAATGACAATCAGCTGAAAATTGGCTTATTTCGGAAATTGATGACAACAAAAGTAAAACGAGCAATGATATATACAAGCATATTGGGCAGGGCCTAAGTATATGGAAATGCCGGCATAAATTGCTAACTTGTGGTGCTGCCATGGTGATCCAGCATGATGTCAAAGTCGGTGGCCATAAATTACCCAATCAATGAAAATATTATTTCAAATTGTGGCAGTTTTATTTATTAACATAATGCCAGGTAATTGCATGGGAATTATTTTTTATAATGTACATCTAATTGACATAAAACATTGACTAGTTCAAGACCAAGGTCAATGTGATTTCAAGGTCAAAATACAAACGATTTGGTATTTCCTCACTACTTTCCTTATTTAAAAATTAATTAACATTCAGTTTGGTTTAAAAGTAATAATAGTGTTATAGTGAACTGTTTGCATCACTGTTCAAGTGCAAAATCAACTGACATATTAAATGCAGTATACGTAGACCTGTTAAGATAAAATATCACCATCTCTGTATGAGTGTAAGCGAAACTAATAACCATGTGTAATTGAATAAAGCAGTATGTAGTACTGTCAACCAGCATTATCAAACACGTGACCGATAAAGTATGCAACAAGATAGTGATATTTGTTCATTTTTAAACACCATGAAGTTTGCTGCAATACATGTGAGAAACACGAGCTTTAAACAAACATATCTACAAAGTATATCGTCTACATAGATAATGATTTGATACTTTAAAATATTTGCGTATTTTGACGGTCTGTCTGATGCTGCAGATCAGCTACATCATACCTTAATAGTTGTATTCTTTCTGATACAATCCCGTACCCTAAAACAACACTGATATAGCATTACAGTACGAAAAACCTACTAAAAAGGTGTCTCTTGTACTGCTCACACTTTAGGTTGTGTATATTTTCATTCCCCGAGTTAACGAATATTCTTAACTTGATTAACATAATAAAACGAAAAACACCTGCCTCTTAGGTGACTGATAGCAGCATGCCACATTAACTCTTGATGAAGTGAAAATAAGAAACATAAACCCGATATGTTCTGCAAAGAAATAGAAGAATAAAATCTAAACAAGTTAAAATAAACATTCGATAAACATTAGGATTTGTAAATATATGTAACATTAAAACCTAAAATGACACGATTTTGTTTAACACAAACTTATATATCATTACAGCACGAAACACTTCATGCGAAAGCTACAAAACCTATTTACAAAACCAAAGAATAAATACATTGACTATGAGACTTTAAACATCAAACGCAATAAAGCCTTAACTGATGACAAACGTCAATTATTTCTAAACATGTACATTTTATGCAAATTATCACAAAACATATTGATACCATTTCAAAACACAAGTTATTCCAAAGAAGAAAAACGGGAACTTGGTGACCCTGTTTCGCTCACCAGAATACTATAGCTTAAAAACATAATACAGTAGGCCTAGGTGTCATGATCAACGTCAGCCGACGGCAATAGTGAAATAGGCTTGCAAAAGTATAAATACAATCAAAATTTCATACCTGTGGTTAAAAAAACCCAACCAAAAAGTAGGTAATAGATCATCATACCTGGTGACCTTAGTTTTGACCCACGTTACACTGCTTTGATGTAAACCTTGATATTCTTAACCCACATTACGACTAATTTTCAAGATGACTGGATACAACATATGGCTTCTGGAGTATTAATGATGTTTTCAATGATTTAACTTGATGCCATAGATTTGGATCCTTGGCGATATATGTTCAGTTATAAACTTGACCTTAAGTTTATCAAGACAACATTCTTTCCATTTTGTATGATGAGTTGGTGTCAAATGCGACCTCTGAAGTGTTTACGGTGTTTTGATGATGTTTTTCATTTGACCTGGTGTTCTTGTGTTTGATCCAAGGTAAACAATTTTCGTTTGACCCAGAGTTCGCGAGAACAACCATTCCGTCTAATATTCAAGAAGATTGGTTCTAGAATGTTGACAACGTATTTTGGACAACATGTGATCAAGTTTCATACTTTACATAGACTTTATCATTGCAAATTTTCTGATAAACGTTCAGGATGGTTTGGTATGAAAACAGCTTATAGAGCGTTTCTATGATTTGACCTGGTGACCTAGTTACATGTATTGACCCAAAGTTATCCACCTTTCCACATGACAGAACTCATCAATACAAATATTCCGCCAAATTGGTGTGCAGATTGAATATCAAATGTGGCCTCTAGAATATTAACAAGGCTTTCCTTTGATTTTACATTGTGGAGTAGGGTTTGACCAATGTAACCAAGTTTCTAACTCGGGCCTATGAATCGATGAGACAAAAAATCTGACATATTTTCATGATGGCTGATGATCAAACGTGACAGCTGGAGTATTAACAAGGTTTTTCTTTGATTTGACCTTGTGACCACATGAGACCTAGTTTCGAATGTTGTCTAGAGATCAACGAGACAATATTCTGACCTACTTGATGATTAGGTTCAAATGTGACCTCTAGAGAGTAAAGGATGTTGAATGATCACGTATTTGCGGTTAACGGAAACCGGTGTATGTCGTAATATATATATATATATATATATATATATATATATATATATATATATATATATATATATATATATATTCTCCTTTTATAAGAGTATAATTTTGTTTTCAGTATTTAAGTCGGTCACTGGTCACTGGAATAGAAATATAGATGATGTTCTGATAAGCTCTTTAGTAACAAGTTACACTATCAGGACGATCATGACATAAACAGATGACGTCTCGCGTAATTTTAAGTATCTTGTCAATAGAATATGCAATATTATGTCTGTAACAGCAGATATCTTTTCGTGAAAGGAGCAAAATATTTCCACATTTCTGAACACCAATTGCAAACCTAGTTGCGGTTATTTTCGCTTCTACGTAACTTTGCACACATTAAATCACAAATATATACATGTAGCTCTATTTCTTTTGTGAGAACAGGAGCATGGGAAAGCCCTTGCTGTATTGCATTTATTGATGTTGAATAATGGGATAATTAACATACCAAAATAAAAATAAAAAATTACTTCAGCACGGGCATCCAACACATCAACAGGGTCAAGTGTGAACAAACCGACACCGGGTAATCACAAAACTTCCCCTCGAGCTCAAAGGGGCTATAAGAAAGTGGTAGTTTAAGTTGACATCGACTTCTGTTTTCTGTAGGGAGTCTGGATGTTGCAGGTATAGTCAGTCTAGAGCTGCCTGTCCCACATAAGCATTTTCACCTTATACATCGGACATTGGTATTTGGCGACCCTGCAAATTGAAAATAAGTCTGAAATTAAAATGTATATTACCCTTTAAAATAACTATATGCTTCGAAAACATGTAATATAATTTATACTAATTTATTCCTCTTAATGCAATGCATAATCTAGAATTGTCTTTTGAAACAAAAACATATGTATACCATATGCCCCTGTCCCTTTCAAAGGAAATAATGAACTGGGCAAAAGTGACTTCTTACTATAATATTCACAACTACACTTCATACTGATACTTCACACCAAGTTTGATGAAAATCCAACAAGGGATTTTGAAGATGAAAAACGGACAATATTCTCTCCTATTTCAGGCCCTGTGACCTTGACCTTCGATAATATGATCTTGAATTTTAACATGCACAACTAGACTTCATAGTGATGCTTTCCTGAAAGTTTGATGCAAATTCAACAAGGAGTTTTAAAGATGAATAGCGAAAAAGATTTTCGATTGTCATGCCCTTGTGACCCTGACCTTTTACTTTATCCCCCAGTTTGTAATACATGCAACTAGACTTGATACTGATGCTTCCCTGAAAGTTTGATGCAAATCCAACAAGGGGTTTTGGAGACGAATAGCGAACAAGATTTTCAAGTTTGTAAGATAAGAGTTTCCAGCACTGGTAAAAACTGAAGGTATGCCGATCTGGTATGCAAGAATTGGATATCTTCATTTAAATAACGCTACTTTTACTTTTCAAGAAGATGAAATTGTGTTTTCTTCGTTTACCTAGGTATTCTTAGACACGTGTTTTGAAAAAAAGTAAAAATAAAATAAAATAATATGTTGCATATTTAAAGCGATTTATTCGTATCAGTATTCTCAGCACACTGAAAGTTTTAGAAACAAATGACCGATGTTCATTGTCTAATTCTTCTCAATTTAAAAGCTTGCTTACGTTAAACTTTCATTTACTTTTGTTTAATCTTCGGCCAACATTGAAAGCTATTTATTTAAGGAAAGCTCGTAGTGAGTCATGTTACCATACATGCTTACCTTCTTGACAACTCGTTGTTGTTTTAGAGCCAAGGCGACAAGGCCAATCCTATATAATCCTATTTGTTATGTTCTAATAAATGTTATGTGAAGATTAAGCATTCATTTAATCATTTAATACGGTCTAACATAAATAAAAGTGTATGTATGTATGTACCATATACAAAGTAGCCTTATGTGTAAGTGTGCATCCAATTATTGCTCCATAGTACAATGGTTGATTCAGGAATACACATGACGTTAAACATGTCGCGTTTGATTGGGTCGTTATCACTAATTTAAACGATAAAGTCAACAAAATGACGTCGCATACAAGGCCTGTTTTGCCCGAATAGGATTTTGTGGTCAATTTCATGCTTAAAATGCCATTTTAATTCTGTTTATTCAAATGAGATGTAACAGAAGAGTCATTATCATAGAAATATGATCCAGAATCAAGATTGGCTCTCGTCGCTCCGCGCTCGTTTGATCCGACGCAATACTCGAGCAAATCTTTCATTCTGAATCACATTACCATACTAATAAGTAAACCCGATTTTATTCTGTATAAAATTCTTATTGTTCTGAAATTCCTATACATGTAAATTCCTATATTTTGCGTGTAAACAAGAAATGCAGGATTTTAAGAGAAATAACTTGTTTTGGTACTGTTTTATCAAATTTAAAAAAAACAATTGAACTGTTTTATTCAAATTTCAAACGTTTTGGTGCTGTGTTTGCTCTTTCAAAATTTACATGTCTTTTATGTCCAGCCAAGCCTGTCCAGCGTTGCTTGTTGGATTCTTCTTAAAAAAAAACATGAGTAAAGCTGCGGCACACTATGACATCAATGTTAATCATTTTAATGCTCTCGTATCGCTCGGCGCATAAAAGCGTTGTTTATTGGTAATTTAAGTTTTTTCTTTGTTTAACTTAACAATGTTAGAGCCATGCTATACTGAAAAGCATTACATAAATAACATTGTCATAATGGCGTCCTGTAAAACAGTTAAGGGCATCATTAGAATTGATAGAAATGCATGTACACATTAGAAAATCCCCAAATGATTTTAAAATCTTTTCAGCACCTTCGCAAACGAAAAACACTCAATATAAATTTTAAGCGTGATGCAGTGATTCAAGATATGTGTCACTGCATGTAGTAGAAAATATAGGTCCCCGCCTCGGTTTAGAAGTACTTTATATATCGCCATTAAAATGAACTAATTTGTGACTGATCTTTTTACAGATAATGAAATATTATCTCTTAATTCCTGTGTTGTTGTTAGTGAAGCTTATTTTCATGTAAGTTGTGTGATAAGTTGTAGACAGAAGATTCTGTAGATAATCTGAACGTTATTGATAAGCCTTTTAATCAAAAATATAATCTGGTTTAGAAATATACATGTACTTTGGTGCATATTTATAAATATGTTTAGTCATTTGTTTCATTAAAAAAGGAACAAGATATCTGTAAAGCAAACATCACAAAAGATTGTTGTGCTAAAAGCAATTTGAAAGGAGTGTGAGATATATGGCTTACACAATATTGCAATTTTTAACATGTATGCCAAGTAGATCCTACAAGTAAATTAAAATGAAACTTTCGGAGATAAGCAGTAAACTAAAATGATAATAGCTTAAAATTACGTAATTCTCCCATAAAACTGGGTAAATTGTTGAGTTATGTGAATAAATTTCGAACGGCTTGAACACCAAATAGTGCACACGAAACAATCAAGTATAACTAACAATGTCCACATCGTCTAATTTGCTATCTGTTAAATTAATTCCAACGTTCTGATACTTGTTCACCAGTGGCAGTTTTCTAAAACAAGAAATAATAACAGTATGTCAAAGTGATACCAAAATCTGTATTTATGTTGTATTTTGATGCATTGTGGTATTTTAGTCGTACATATTAACTACATCTTTTTGATTTACCAGGTTAGAACTTAAGAAATACCTTTGGTTGCGCAATATCATTTTCTGTGCACCATTCTGAGAATGACTCTTCGACAGCATCAAACAGCTGTTGATCTATTACACTGCTATACACACGAATGAACTGTTCAGCAAAGGTATCGGGGAGCACGTAGGAGACCTTTGAAAAAAGGATATTTTATCAAAGAAAGCGAGATAACAAATTAGTTTTTAGCTCACCTCTGCATGTCACACTTTAAGTCTATTGTCAGAATGTTTGTCTTGATGATTTCTACGTTAAGGTTGAAATTGGGTAACGTAGGATCAAAACCAGGTCACCAAGTCAAATAAAAGCAAAACATCGTGCATAAGGAAAAATATTGTTAGAAGCCACATGTTATACCTAACTATCTTAAAAATTTATCAGAATGTACGTGGGCCGTTCAATAAGTATTGCAACTTTGCCTGTAAAACACAAAATAACACAAGCATAGGAGATTTTTTTATTTCATACCTTCGAAGTATTCACTCTTTACCTTTATGCAAAGTTTTAACCTTCTGGCCCAATTCTGAAAAGCACCTTCATAATCTTTGCTTGGTTTAGTCCGGAGATACTGGGAAATGGCTGACCCTATAGCATTTCTGTTGTGATATCTGCAACCCTTGAGGAATTATTTTAGTTTCGGAAATAAAAAGAAGTCACAAGGGGCAAGATCGAGCGAGTAGGGATGGTGTGGTAGAACACACATGCCTTTGTGCTTCAAAATCTGTGTCACTATTAAACTCTTGTGAGCCGGAGCATTGTCATGCAGTTAGGTCATACCTGATAAACCAAGCACTGGGCTTCTCTTTTTCAACTTTTTTCAACTTCAAAGCTTTTTCAGTACGATGTCACAATACACTTTGCCAGTAATTGTCCTACCACGCGGAATCGCCACCTGAACAGTTTCTCTACGACTATTGGAGAAAGCGGCGTACATGACCTTCTTTACACTTAGAACTATTTTAGCTACGGAAGGTCTCCTTGCATGTTTTGTGGCCCATATTTTGTTACTGCACTCTCTGGTTGGCTGGAAATAATGCACCCATGTCTCGTCACCAGTCACAAGGTTAGAAAATGATCGCTGATTGAATTAGGGTACAGTTTCAACAATTTTCGGTAAGCAAATGGGGTATCCATCTGGCAGCAATACGCCGTTCTTTCAAATCGCGCTTCAGGATCGTAAAAGCTGATCCTGTCGAAATGCCGACAGCCTTAGCTATCTGACGCGTGGTCAAACGTGCATCCTTTTTCAGAAGAGTTTGTAATTTTTTGATTATTTGAGTGACAAATGCACAAGGTGGCCTTTCTTGCCTTGGGGCACTTTCAACTGACTCAATCCCACTTTAAAAGCGCTTAAACCATCTAGGACACAATGCGATGTTCATATGCAACACACAATTCATCAAATATTGTTTTTCCACGTTTCCTTATTTTTAAACGGGTTTTTATATACCCTCTTATTTCTTTACTTATTTCTTTTGCCATGACAAACACCGTGCATACCAGTGCACTCACTTTAAATGACTGTAAAATAAAAACCAATAGACTGATTTCAAAGTGTGTTAAATCAACAGGTAGCCAATGAATTGAACCACACTATAAAATGATTTTCATGGGAAAAGCGTGAAAATTAGGGATTTCGTACCAAAAATTGTAACACTTATTGAACGGCCCTCGTATGTTTTGATGAACTCTAGGTCAAGTTCGAAAAGTAGGTGACATGGGGTACAGCTCACCAGATCAGATCATAGAAAAATCTTTTGAGCACTATTAAGGCTTTTAAGTCAATTCAGCGTGAAAATTGGTCTAAATGTTTGTCTTTATCATCTAACTGAAGTTTAAATCTGGATCTCGCGGATCAAAACCCAAATCACCAGGTCAACTAATAGAAAAATCTTGTGAACACTCTAAAGAGGCCACATTTGATCCCCAATCATCCGAAACGTTGGTCAGAATGTTTGTCTAGATAATTTCTAGATTTCTTAATGATAGAGTTTTTCAATTAAAATGACGTCTTATTTATACAATGTAAATATAAAACAGATGACTATATAACATGCATACGGAAGTTCTCGTCAGTAGGTGTGTTAAAATAAAAGTAAAAACCAATCACAGCAACGTTATAAACGCTACTTCATTCTATGAAAATAGAATTATAGCAACACTATTTAACCATTTTAAAACACAACGTTAGCAGAAACACAATATGTATACAAATAAACTCATTTTTTATCATTTTTGAAAATGTGTAAATAGAACCTAAATCGCACGCTTACGTTTTACGGAGATACGTAGTTTCTTATTTTAGATATATATAACTGCTGTTTAGCAAACTTCTTATTATACAATGTAATTATAAAACTTTAATTAGAATAACAACATAGTTTTAGAAAAAAAAATTGCTTTTATTTAAGTCACTTTTAATTTTTACAACAAACTAAAGAAAATAAACACGAGCGTAGTTCAATAAAGTTTCGATAAAAAGTTGTTAAACCACACTTTCGGCAAAATTTATAAACCACTTAGACTGATAAAAGAGTTTTTTCATATCCACATCTTTTTTTGTCTCATTTAGGAAACAATAACTACCCCGTCATTGGAAATTAAAACCTGTCAAATATAAATTTAAAGCGTTAATTGACCTTAAATTGGAACCTGTGCTACGTGAATATTGATTTAAATAACTAACCTGTTCTTTACTGATCCTTATTGCTCTGTCTTCCTCCCCTTTTCTGTAAAACCAAACTTTGCTAACGGGATCTTCTTCTTTCCTTCCATAGTCTACACTCACCACCTGAAACAATTTTCTTGGTCCTTTTAAAACAAAACATGTAACTCTACATTAAGTTATTTCGTCTAAAAAGATTCTTTGAAGAGAAAAGATCTGCTTTTAAACTGACCAATCAGACAAGAAGGTACGGGTGACTTAGTTATATAGTCCCATATGATCCCAAGATAGTAGTGTTCTCGAGTCTTTTCTTTTGATCACGTAGAACAACAAGAGCTGTCAGTAGGACAGCGTGCTCGACTTTTTTAGTGCTTGCCAATAAAACAAAACTTTGACAGTTAATAGCACACAAGACTTCAACTAGGAATTTATAAGTACAAATCAAGAAGAGTTATCTTCTTTTGCTTACAGATAGGTCTTACGATGGTACATAAGTACTCCAACTTTCAAAGTAATATCTCTATTGGTTAAGTTAACAAGTGGAAATTTTAACTGAGTTTCTAAGTCAAAAAGGGCCATAATTCAAATAAAATCCTTGACAGAATTACCTTCTCCTCCCCATGTTTGGGAATCATGATGGTAAACAAGTATTCCAACTTTCAAATTAATATCTCAAACAGTTCAGTCAAAAAGTGGACTGGTACGAAAAACTTAACCAAGATTCTAAGTTGATAAAAGGCCTTAATTTTTAAAACAAATCCCTGACAGAGTTACCTTCTCTTGCGTACAGATGGGGGTAATGATGTGAAATAGCATTAAAAGTTTCAAAGCAATATCTCAAAGGGTTAGGGTAATAAGTGGATTTTACCCATATTCAATGTATTTTCTAAGTCAAAAAGGGGCATAATTCTGTCAAAAACCTTGACAGAGTTATGTCCTCTTGTCTGTTGATGAAGGTTGTGATGGTAAACAAGTACGGTTAGTTTCAAAGCAATACCTCCAGTGGTTTTGAAATAAAGTGAGGTGGTACGAAAAACTTAACCAAGCTCAATACACTTTCTAAGTCAAAAAAGGGCCATAATTCTGTCAAAAACCTTGACAGAGTTATGTACTCTTGTCTGTAGATGGAGGTTATGATGGTAAACAAGTATGGTAAGTTTCAAAGCCATACCTCTAATACTTTTGAAATAAAGTGGGGTGGTACGAAAAACTTAACCAAGGTGTGACGCCAACGCCGACGCCGACGCAGACGCCGACGCCGGGGCGAGTAGGATAGCTCCCCTTTTCATAGAAAAGTCGAGCTAAAAACCACGACGTCTGGATGTGATTCTAACGGTAATGCACACTAAAATATGTCTGGCCGTTTTGGAGGATAACACACCGCCAACTGTTTTAATTGAAAATGTTTTCTCCTTACGTATAATATTTTGGACACTTATATATTAAGAAGCCTACAAGTACGTATATCATTTAGGTCAACAAATATGATATATTGTTGTGATCCGATCATCCAGTTTGTAAATAAATGTTGTAAATAAGTTAATACAGTACTCACATCTATTTCAATAACGTGTTCTAATTCCAATTCAATTCCTTTTTGTTTAACTTTGTTGAACAAATTTTCTTGCACGGCCTTTTTCTTTATCCAGCCTCTCTGTAAATTAAAACCATTTAAAGGCAGTTGAATGTTTCGAGTGTAAAATACCGTTGCTAAATGCTTGATTTCTACAGACACTATCTGATTTTCAAAGTTCATTCGAACATATTATCATGAATACATTCTTGTATCTTGCAGAGCCTTACGAAAGTTAAATGGTAATGATGGAAAAGACATTTCTGTAACAACAGATGTGTAAACATACCTTCTTAACATCGACTTGAGTCTGAGTAATGCATTTGTATAATTCCCGTTCATATACTTTGCTAATTTTATCTCTTGAATCTTTGAGTTCATTGTCCGTGGAACGCATTATTTCTTGTAAAATATCATCCGTCAGTTTCGTAAAAGCCTCCATGTCGTCGATGGTGTCTGATATTCGCTTCCCCTCTCTTAAAAGTGAATATAATAATGAATTAAACTTAAATTCATCGATCGTTTGCTTAATATCAAATTGTAGTTATGAGTTAAATAAAATCATACTAATTCATATTTCGTGTAGATTTGTTCAGCAATGAAATACAATATGACAGAACGATGTAAAGCTGTTACAGTAGTGACTACGCTATACGTGCTCTCATAATTTATCAATACAAACTGGAAACGTATGGACTGGATCTTAACCACAGGCTTACGAGTTTTTGCTCACAGGTTTGTGATCATACCATGATATACATGTGTCACAATATTTAGTGCATGCAAAATGTCCTTACCAGGTATGCAGGGAATAACAGCATTGTGTAATGTAAGAACTAAACTTTCGGGGAAGTTCTATCCGACCGGGCAAAGATCTTTCAAAACAAAGGAAACGAATGTGTATGAGTTGAATTTCTTATGACATACGGCTCTTTTCTCATATTTTAACATCAATAAGCTCAGTGTCATACAGTAAAATTAAAACTGCTATAACTATTTACCCTTTTTCTCCGAAGATACGGAAGTTTTCGTTTGCCAAACGCATTGCATCACATATCCTAAATTTTAAAACAAATCGACAACTTGAAACAAAACAACATACAGCAAGCTTAGAAGTATCAAGTTTTCAAATCACCCAGTTTTATACATTTGTGTTGCTTAAAAAAACGACAACATATTTTACATATAAATAAGCATGTGAATTTTCAGAAAAACGGAACTGTTTTCATTGATTAGGTCTACGCATACTGATTATTGTTATTAAATTACGAGATATGAGAGCTTTCAAGCAATGTTCCGAACGCCCTTCGTATTTTAGAAATCTTCTAGGCGGGCTTCTCTAGGAAGACAAAGAGCTTGAAAAATAACGTTCTGATAGATTGCAGTAAAGTCAAATTTTTGTAGACTTGTTGGGTCTTAATGTTTGGCTCACCTGCTATGTTTGAAGGTAAAAATATTCTATATCAACGAAACATTGATAATGATTGCAACGGAGGAACGGTAACAAATCATACAATTTTCTCTTTGGCTTGTTTTCTAAGATTGACGGTCCAACATAATTTGACGCTTTGTTTCTGAACTAATTGAAATGCAGCAGCATTTGCTAGTTGTCTTGTCATATCGCCGGTAAGAAGTGTAGAAATATCTTACATTTAGCATTTTTATCAACTGTTTATCCCTTTATTTCAGTAAATTTATATGTTTTTTTTGTGAGTATGCCTTTCGTGTGTACTAACAGTTCAGCAATTTACTTTGCTGTGTTCATTGTTTTGACAGAAATACTTACATAGTCCCAATGATATTGTGCGTTTTGTGTTGATAAGCTCTCCTGTGTAGTGTCATCCTGGTGTAAAACATATCATACAAGTCTTGAGCCGACTGAAAGAAGCGTGTTATGATACCTTAGTTTATACAATAATAAATTTTAAAGACAAATCACAATACATCGAAATAGGAGAAATAAATGTTACATGTAGCATCTTAAAATGGTATATCAAGTAGGCAAAACATTTCCTAGTGCACGTTAACACTAAAATATTTCAATCGTTTGTTCGATCATAATCCCTGATTTTACGAAATATCTTAAGCGATGTTTCACGTTTCAATCTAGAAACCATTACCCTAGGTGCATATATAATAACATTTATAATATGCTTTGCATCAGACTCAAGTAAGTAAACACAGGTAAGTTTCTGTAAAACAAAACCCACAAATATCACACAAGACTGCAGTCCCCTAGCTTTACGGTATAAAGTTCAAATGTACGAAAAAATATATTTTAAAACAAGAGCTTGCGCATTGATGTTCAAATGAGTACCTTGTCTCTGTAACAGATCTGTTTCCGTCCACCGGCCTTAATTACCCTGGCGCTGTGAATACATCTGTCGTGGTCAAAATTGGTTTTCATTCCCAGCATCAGACTGTCACGAGAGAGATAATCCCATTTATCTACGTCGATCCCATTTTCTCCGTTAGCTACAATCTGTAAAGGAAATGTTTCTCGTAAAAGTAGGAATGACAAACATTGAAAGTATATATGACAAATTATTCTTAAGTGCTTTCTGCTTCAGATCATTTCAATTCTATTTAATAAAAGATATCGATCAAAAGCAGAATATGACGCTCAGCTGTTTAATGTATCTTATTAGCAATGCTCTACCAGACGAAATACTGGGAGTATTCATCACACTAAGTTTCTAATAAATGTCTTTTATACATTACTAAAGCCACAACTTTTCTCTTCATAACTGTATTTTAAGATCCATCTAATAATCTATTACATAACATCTTTTCAAATGAATAGTAGTTATACTTGAAAAGGTGTTTAAAATGTTAGATATTGTATTATTTGGCGGTACCACCGAAATAATAAGTTCCAAGTTGACTGCAGTAGTAAAGGGCTGCATTTCAAAGAAACCTGTTTCGATCCAACAGATTAATATTAATAATATAATACGTATGCACTTAATGACATCAAAATCGACGAATTTCTTAATTATTGCATTTAATCTAATATTTATGGGAATCATTATTACAGTTGAAATGTAGTAGAAAATGACACTTAAACCACTTTATTATTTGTTACATGCAATCAAAACTGATGCAACTTATTTTAAATACTGTTAAATTTACCTCATACAAAAAGCTTTTATTCTTATCTCTTCCTTTGTATGGCCAAATCTGAAGGAATGAAACAGTGTATGAATGAAAGTGTATACATATTCCAATATTTGAAGTAAAGGTGTCTGTAAAATATGTTATGATATGCTGTACAAAATTTAAGATATTTTTAAAATAGATATAAGTTCTTTATGACGATACCATGTTTTCAAAGCATCCGTCGAACAAAGTAATGAAACCACAATGTTATTTTCGGCGTTGTGGAATTATAAAAAACATTATTTATGTCGAACTGTTTAAGCAAACCTATGTTAACAATTGAAACAAGTAAAAAGGAAATGGAATAACTATATATTAAAATATCGGTGGGAGCATATCTTAATGTTAGTCTATGTGTGCATTATACATACATCGGCATTCATGTCTTTTGGCTCGCCAATCACCTCCTTGATGAATTCTATGTCTCTCTCTTCAAAACCTGGCATTAGTCGATTGAAGACCTGTCGTAATGTGCTATTTTTGTCTCGCAACATATAGTCAAACATTGTTACAGCAGCCTGTTCATGCTACAATAATCAAAGTCTCAGTGTGTAACTACTCTAATAGGTAGTCATGTAAAACGTTAATATAACTTGTAACCAAGAGCATATCAGAACATATTAGGTTTGATCAATAAATCTGTCAAATTTTACATTGTTATAAATGGATATTGAATTGTGCTTAATAACACAGGAAGATTGATCCAAAATTTCGAATTGAACTTGAATGACACCAGTACTGTTTTTTTCCAGGAAGCGGACTCGGGAGTGACTCGATAAGCTACAAGCTTTCTTTACAATCAAGCTAAAATAAATTAGTATAAAAAAAAATCATTCAACATTTATACTTATGTATTGAGCACTTTAAAACCAGACTGTATATTTTTGTATTTTAGCTGCAAGGACAAAATATATAATGTATCCCGGTCAAAAAATAATCGGTAACCATCTATATCCGGTCACTTTCGAAAGGTTATTCTCCTAGCCCTATCCTACCGCGACACCGTTTTGCGCCCGTATCATTTGTTTACAGTAGTGCCCTGGACGTAAAATATGTAAACATTTTATGAAATGGAGATACGACAAGCAAAAAACGATTTAAAAAATGTATAAATAAATACATTGTTAAATATTCCAAAATGACTTAAATTTACTATTACTAAAATTTTCATTTATAAACATCGATCCCCCCCCCCTCCAATCAGCTTGTCATACATATTTACATGCCGCATCCTGCAATGGATATTTTTCGGAGCCGTACTACATGTACCGGCGTTAGAAATGATTTTTTGCTGTCATAAATGATGCGCAATTAGAAAAGCACCACAGTCATTTAGTTTTCAAAATTGTAAATATGTTAAAACTTAAAAATGTTATTTCGATAGTTCCAGAACTATACAGTTATCTAAAAAGTTAATAGTTGCAAGTTTTGACAGTTTTGCACTTAATGTGACGCTTATAATTTTATGCAATATTTTTAACATTGTGTGACCGGAAATAGATTGTGAAATGTTTGCACTGGGTGATATTAGGTCAACTTAAATACAGAGCCTTGCAGTGTATTTCCAAAGCAGTAAGTTATGTTTTATTAGCTTATTTATAAAGGTCAGAAGACAAGTAATAAACACAAAAGTATTTAATTTGTACAACTAGCATTGGTGTGTATAAAACTATCCTTACGGGACCAAAATTGATTTGACCGGGTTAATAGTTTTTTGCTTTCAATCCAGTCGCTTTTAAGTCATTTAATTTTGCTAAAATAGTGTTATAACCTCAAACAAAAAACTGCTTAAAATTTTTCTATCCCCTCCGAAATGTGACCTTATACGGCGGGGGATCGCCATTCAACAGAATTATTTGGTTATACTGAATATAATAAGTAATCTTGAGTTTGTGCATTGCCTGTTTTAACATACACGACGAGTCAATCACTGATGCATGTTGGTGCAGCAGTAGTGAGTTCGCCTCAGGATTAGAGGGTCCCGGGTTCGATCCAAACCAGTGCCTAAATAGTGGTAGTGTCCATAGGCAAGACGCAAATAATTCTACATTGCCTCTTTCTCTTCGAGGTTGATTCCATCTGGAATGAGTCTCGAGAGCGATTATTTTAAGTTGTAAGAACTAGTGTCGCAATCGAGAGTAAATCCATTAGTATATATATAAACAATATTTACTGATAACATACTTTCAATGAAATTAAGTAACATGTCTTTTGGAAAATATGAATAAAATTAATCATTACATCATATTCTGTTTGAAAACACATAAATCGGCATTACCTTCCATTTTCTATCGGGCTTTAAAGCTGGTATAAACTTCCTCTCAAACACATGAGAAAATGGTCCTTGGCCTGATCATAAAACGAAATATTTTGGCAATAAAAGACATTCAATTGCAAATAAAATTAATGCAAAATAATAAACTGCAACATCATTACAATTTATAGTTTTATCACTCCAACCATTTCTTTTGTTGGTATCAAGATTTTGACATGTAAACAGTATAAATTTTAGAACTCAAAGCAGACTCTATTCTGTGAATATAGATACCGATATCATGACAAAGTGCAGCTACTTCGACGCACAGGATATCTTTTGATGTAATATCTAACTCCGGCTGGCGTTCTTTTAACTTTCTCAGAAGTTTACCAGCAATATGACAAGTTCTGTAAAAGAGACATAAACAAAGCATACTTTTAATGGGTCAATTTTCTCTGACACACTCACTTTTCTCTGACACACTCACTTTTCTCTGACACACACGGGTAACTTTATTCTGCAGAAAGACTAGTCATTACACAAACAATATAGTTAGCTTGGATATCTGATTTCTAAATTAAAAAGAAACTAGTCTTAGTTTTGATAAAAACGACCACGATTAGAATATGTATCCATCTTATGCATGCACAATGGTTAGATATAAAAACATAAGACACATTTACAATACCCTAGAACGTACAGTGTAAAAAGAACAATTATTGATACAGCTAGGATAAATATTTTGTTAGAATCACTTGTTAATCATACTTACCCAATAGAGTGTTCGAACCTGTTATGACTAGCGCCTGGATAGACTAAATAACATGTATCAAGCTGTTTGATATGCCTTAACCTCTGGAACTGTGGTGTGTCGACGATTCTCAAACACAATGGGTGCAATTCTATTTGACCATGTATAGGATCATTGAAAACCTATTTCCGAGAAACAGTAGAGTTAACAGTGGAGCTTAACCGCTCAAAAGCATATGTGTTATAAACAAAAGGGCCAAGATGGCCCTATATCGCTCACCCGAGACCTACTTATGACAATATGTGACCAAACTATATATCATAAACACAAACATTCTTTTTGACCATGACCAGACAAACCCTCTGAACACTTTACATGATGATTGGGTTGTAAATGTCACCTGTATGGCATACACAAGGCTTTTAACCGGGTGACTTATTTTTTTACCTCAGATTACCCATATTCTAACTTGACCTTAATTTATTTTAGACAATCATACTGATCGAGTTTCATGAAGATACAATGAAAAATACAACCTATATGGCTCACACAAGGTTTTTGTATGATTTGACCCCGTGACCTAGATTCTATCAAGTTAATCATTCTGAACAAGTTTCATGAATATTCATTGAAAACACAGCCTCTATTGCATACACAATACTTTTCTATGATTTGACCCCGTGACTTAGTTTTTGATCCAAGATGACCCATATGCAAATTCAATCTATAATTTATCAAGATAGTCATTCTGAACAAGTTTCATGAAGATCCAATGAAAAATGCAACCTATATTGCATACACAAGGTTTGTCTATGATTTGACCCCATGACCTAGTTTTTGACTTGATGACCCTTATTCAAACTCGTCCTAGACTTCATCAAAGCAGTTATCCTGACCAATTTTCATGAAGATCCAATGAAAAATGTAACCACTTTTGTATACACACGGTTTTTCTATGATCTTGTTTTTGACCCATATTCCAATTTGACCTAGATTTATTCAAGGCAGTTATTCTGACTAAGTGTCATGAAGATCCAGTGAGAAATGCATACACTAGGTTAAGTGTGAACAGACGACGGACAGCAGACAGACAGAAAGACAGACGACGGACACCAGGCGATCACAATAACTCATATTGAGCACTTCGTGCTCAGGTGTTCTAAAAAAGAAAACATATATGTAAACAAAGACACGTAATCTATGAAATTTCTACGGTAAGCACGGTTATCTCATGTAGACATTAAGAACAGTTCATCACACGGAAACGTTGAGATATCCCACATGTTGTGCTGATACAGATTTTACATCTTCCAGAATGTAACAAAAGTCTCTCCCGATGTATGACATTCTATAACATAAAAAGTCCGATTCAAATGCATTTTAGATTTCATGATGATAAACATTTACCCTCTTTTTCGTTCACATGATCACAAACAACGTTTTGGTGAGTTGATAAAATCGAAATTCCCACTTTTTACTGTTGATCCCATTTTATATAACAATAAATGTATCTTCTATGCGTTTGAAACCGTTTCAAGACACACAGTCGAAATATATGTCAAGCAGATGTTTCAAATCATAATTTGGCAAGCAAGACAAGTCTCCTCTCCTCTCCTCAAGTTGCACAATTCCTTGCATTGCAAACTAGGAGGCACTCCATATGTCTTGTCTGTAGAGAGGTTGTGTATTGACAGACAAACTTACGCACTTGGCTTCCTTTTTACCCAAGCTAGCCAGAGGTGGGCGCTGAATGCAGAAGGTTCATAGCGTTCAAAACTTGACTCAATAATAGACCATTTGATACATTTGACCTACATGTATGCATTACTCCAGTAATAAAATATTAGGCTTGCTTATGGACCTTGTCTAAAATTTGTTGGTTGAGTTGGCTTCAGTTATGTTTTTGAGGATTATTAGTTCCCATCACGCAACATCGCAGAAGTACAAAAAGAAAATGAATGATCGGCAAACATATATGTATTAGTCGATCTGATGGTCAGGTTTAAATGAAACAAGTTCTTATACCTTTCCATGAGCCTTTATTTTCTTAGCTTCTGGTCCAAGATTCAACTGTTCTTCTGTAATATATGAAATATATATTGTTTGGTACCAGTGTATAAGTATCATCAAATTAAGAAACGATGCTAATGTTTCAAATTATCTTTGCCTCCTGTTTTGGCAATACTGAATATTTAACAGGGATTCCCGGTCACGTTGTCGCCCCTCGTAAATTGCTAGAATATACTGGTGTAAAGATCTTTTATCGATATATGGTCTGACTTCATGGCCGAGTGTTTAGAGTCGCTGACTTGAAATCACTGTAGCCTCTCACAGATTCAGAGTCATGGGTTAGACCCCTGCTACCGACCATGGCTCTTTATGTGACCAAGTTGGTAGTTGAATCCGGAGGATAGGAGTTTAGTACTGGTTCTTCCCAGGAAAGATGGTAAGGTTAAGTGCCCGCGTGTTAAAAGGACCAAAATACGGTTAGAACGTGCGTAAAAACTTTTACAACAACAAAGATATCTTAATGATAAAAATGTCCCTTTTTGTAAATGACAGGCGAAAAATAAAAAAAATTAACAAAATATTTAACCATAATCAATTATACTCGACATTCAATAGCCTACAGATATAACTTAGTAAATCGTTTACAAATTGTTTCCAATTTATCACATACTTTGCGTATTTGTATATAGACACCGTAAAGGTGCTAGTAAAATTGATAAATGCACAAAAACAATGTCAGTTACAACAATTCCATCTCTGAGTGCTGTGGTTGAATTTAAAGAGTTCATATACATTCTAAAAATAAAGTCCGATTGGGCAGTTCTGGAGTTATAAAAGAAGTCAATGACACAAGTTAAAAACACAATCTATAGATGTATAAAAGACAGTATAAGATTCAGGCCCTTCAGTAACAGCCTTTGTAATTGATGTTCCTTCCATCCTTCTGTAGGAGAAAAGATACAAAGATTATCTGATCTGGGCAACTGAACAGTAACAAAACAATCAGGGGGATGGGGTTAGGGCTTAGCTTTGTCAGCGAAATGAGGGATGAACAATCACTATAAATCAATCATTGCAATGGAAACAAACAGTAGTCGACTTTACAATTACTAAGAAGATTCACTAATCACTCAGCGTATTATAGAGTTTCAGATCCCTGTATGAATAGCTGTGCAGACACAGAGAGAAAGTAGTTACGTTCAAATCTGTTTATTCGACTGCAGTTTAATAAGTGCTTAAAAAGTCAATCGAAGTATCTTTTTTAATGAACAGATTACAACGTTAGTATTTGTTTAGACTGATTAATATGCCGCATTCATCTAGTAAATCCAATAAGTCATCAATGTATTTACATATGAAGTGTGATCGTTTAACTTCGTCATAATAACAATGTTTAAAAAGATCATACAAATTTGTAACCCTAACTTGTTACAACTACGTGTCTTATATGTTTAAGAGGTTAACTTAACACGTTTCTGCTTTTGCCGTTTAGCATTATCACACCGAATACAATGGTAAGAACTACAGATATGTTACAACTGTTGAAACAATATACACACCTAGTGTCTTTATTATATGCTGCTGCGTCTCCGGAGGTATTGTGACCCCAAGTTCAACACGTCCATCTATCATTTTTTCCAATGCATCTGTGATGCCTTGCAGACGTCTGTTTATAGTAGTACTATTGAAGTAGTCGACTAAATATACTAAGGATTTTAATGAGCAACTTGTCAGCTTAAATAGAATGGAACCTCTGGCATGACTTTCGACTTCAAATCCAAGTTGCCGAACGTCGTCACTAATTGTATCCACATACTTTTGAACATTATCAAAAGCTGGTCCAGCGATACCTTCTTCCAGTGACGTCTCAAGAGCATTTTCTGCTTCTGCGTTGTCTCCAATGATGCTTATCTTTACCTCAATGCCTGTAAATAATAATGATTACTACACATGCTTTTGAAATACCAAGTAACTCAATTAACCTTTAGACTTAGGCATAAAGACTGTGAATAGATATTTATTGAGGTAAAAACGCACGTTCATATTTACGTTACCTTAATATATTAAGCAAAGATATTTATATAATAACCTTAGTCATTATTTTGGGAATAAAATAGTATGAAATACTAATATACCATCGAATTTGGAATCACAACCACATCAATTATAACACACAGTGATTAAAATACTGCTCTGGCAGTATGTAAGATGAAACACTTATTGTATATAAAATTTACCTTAAAAGTTCATGGCAACTTCTGATAAATAAAACTTTCAGAAATTAATGATGAAATACAACGTTCCATAGATAAAATATGTGAATTAAATTACCTTGGATTGCCTTATTTCCAATGCGGTCCTTGGTAGGATATATATATAACCGCAACAAAAAACAAAAATTGCGGCAAAGACTTAGGTATAGCTTCAATTTTCAGTAATATATTTGCAATTAAAAGCTGTGAGCAATTATTCAAATCAAATGGATTTGAGATATAACTCTTAAAACGTTAACAAGGTTGCAGCACGTGCTTACATTTCAATGATTTGATTTAATTGTCTTTTTAAATATAAAACAATGTACATCAATAAACGTCGTACAAATGAATGTGTACCTGATTAACAGTCAAACGACTAGTGAAGTTTAAGTGCAATGGTAAGAATGAACTAAACTAAAACTACTTATCAAATGCAAATATCACAATGAATTTTAGTTGAAGACGGTATCTGCTTAAAATCAGCCAAAGCCTTTTCTAGTTGTTGAGCGGAGATCCTATTTCTAACAGGCCAATACTTTCAGGGATATAAAATTGTATTGTTTAAAAGTAATTGGCATATATGATTATTATGTTGATGACATATTTCTGTTTTCTCTTGCAACACTCAAGTATTTCTAAGAAAACAAATTCTTTTGTGAGGGAAATGCGATGAAGGAGGGAAAGAAATGCGTTTGGACAGTAAATAAAATTAATTCGACACTCATATAGAAGCTGTTATAATTAATATTGGCGAAAATATTGCTTTGTGCGATATTTTGGAAAATCCAAAATCCAAAATAAATATGGCGGTATGTTCACCATAAAGATTTTAAAAAGTTAAAATATATCGAAAAATAAATCATACGCATGCCTGTAAAAATGTATTCCTGTCTAAAAAGCGTATAATGTTTTGATTATTAAACAAATAAAAAACAGCATTCTTCTACAATCAATGCTTACGTAATTTAAGATCGGTTGGTTTGTTTCTCTCTTCAAGCTTCTTCATATAGTCGTCTAGTTTTGTCTTCATTTCTTGGAAACCTGAAATACATGACATACATTGCGTTAAGAAGGTTCTAGGATAGCTATTAATGTAAGGAGATGATGACCAAAAAGAGTTCAAACGGCATTAATGTGAGGTACATACAGTGTTCCACGTTCAGAAGTAGCTAATAGACAACATGTCAGGAATGTTAAACTATATGTTAACTTTGATTGAAAAATGCGCAAGGTATATTTTGCAAGCCATAATGTTCCACTAGACATCAAGGTCAGCAGAGAAGTTCTGAATCAAGCACTTCTAAGTTTCTCCAAGGAAAAATTATTCGATCTGGTTGATCTAATACTCACTCCCTAGCATTATACATAAAGAACCATACAGAAGTAAATGAATTCGCTCAAATTTTAGTCAGTTGACAAAGGTTAGGTGGTTCTATTATCTGCTAGTTAAAACGTGTCGGTTGGAGTTTTCTTGGATTTTCGCCCGATTCTATGTATACGACGGAATAGGTTTACGGCAGAACAAGCTAACGTGTCCTGTTGGGGCAGTTTTTGAGTAGGGTAAATAGTTATAGGCCACTACCAAATTGCTTCAGCAATTTAACAAGATTATTCTCCAAAGTAATTTCAAAAACAGGAAGTGCATGAAAGTCGTACAAAGAATACAAATGAATAAACATAGTATTACCGACTGGCGCATTCGCTATGGTTGAATCAACAATGTACCAGGCCTCCAATAATTTATTTTCGTCCATGCTAACATCAGCCATTTGTAGTGTTTTTACTCTTGCATAGTATTTGCATATTTCATCTGAAAGCTCTGGCATATTCATCTCCTTCCCGCACCTGTCGATAGTGCCGGTAAGTCTATCGTAGTATGTTTTATACTTTTCATCAGGTATATCCGGGTTTCCTAAATGGGCTAATTTATTCCTCATTTCTTTTAAGAACTTGATATCCTGGGAAATCATTGGAGGCAGTTTACAGACTTTGAGGAGCAGAAAGCAAAACATGCTCACATCCCATTTATCAAGATCTGTGGACATGTTGTAAGGAAATAGTTTATGTTCATCTCTTTTGTCTGAAAGTTTGTCTAGTATCTTCTTCTTGTTGTGTTTCAGAAAGTCATCTACAGTCCACGGAAAAGGTTCGTGATTTTCAGGGCAAGACTCATGCACATGTTTCAGAAAAAGAGCCTTTGTTACTTCCTTCCCGCACTTACAGAGAATAAGTATTAATCGGCAGTATTTGACATATCTGTTTGTGGACATGTTCCCCAATTATTTAACCTGAAAGAATATTTTCATATTGTTTACCACAAATATATTCCTTAGATTTCTAAATCAGTTTTCTGATTATGAAAACAAATCACATTTCCCTCATCATGTACCCTATAAGAAAAAGAAAAAAGTCCATGAATGAAATGCTTTCAATTGAAATTGCATGAGAGGCGTGTGTTTTTTAATATGGCAGACAAACATATCCAAACTTTGTAGCGCACAATTTGCAAGACTGTCAGTGTTGGATAGGTTCTGTTTTACGGTTTAAGCTGTATAAGTTGAAATATGGCCGACTTAAGGTCTAGAAGTGTAACAGACGAGCCGTGTTTGGGATTCAAATCCTGACGGTTATTTTTGAGTCTAATATTATTTGTATTTTGTTTACATAAATTTTGCACTGCCTCTGAATATGAGACAACAGACACAACCAGTGATTGCATTGATGTTTTGTATCTATTTTGTGCTCTTTGATACATGTATATGTACTATATTTATGACAATGCTTAAAGAGGCACTCCCTATATCGAGCAGATTATATTCTCGAAACATAGATTATGTGTTCAATGAACGTAAAATGATAAATAAATACAATCTCAAAGAAGAACCTATGGCGAAAAATGCTTCATTTTACCACAATTATTCAATATAGAGACTTTCTGTAATGAATCGCCTCCACCCTTTATTGTACAACAACAACTTTGGAAGGTTCTTCTTTGAGATTGTATTTATTTATCAAAGTTTCTCTTACTTTTAACTAAACAGAAACGCACAATTATGCAGACGAATAAAATAACGAAAGGAATACATGAAAGCTAGTCGGCGCAGTGCACACGAAACATAAATCGATTCATAAATAAATCACTTGATCAATATTTATTTCATGCTTAATGACAAATAGTATTTTAGCATACATAAATAGTAAAATCATAATAAGTCAATAAAAACAATATGAATGAATGAACGAATGAATGAATAAATGAATGAATAGAAATTAACGTCACACCAACAAGCAATTAGAAAGGTATGAAGAAGGGAAAATACACCGGTAGTACAAATGTACATGTTAGTAACCCTAACTCCGCCTGCATCTGGCCATGGAGACGAAAACCATATATCTTCGATAACAATTAGACCACCAATCTCGAGCAGTTTTATGGAATCTATGGGCATGGCTATTACATAACAAAAGGTGGCACCACCTCTCCTGAAGAATGATTGGAGATTTCTACATGATTGACCCATCATGAGTCAGACTGTTACGGGATGTAAATTATGGACTTTAATTGGCTCTTAGACATCAACAAGACATAAACAAGAAGGCAGGGCTATTAAGATTATAAGGAACTATCTGTGAAAACTATTGAAAATATCCATGGCAGTCTGACAGTCCTCGATTGAAATTGATTGATAACCATAATTAAAAATGCGCTTATGTAAGATAACCTGCCTAGTGGTCACATGTATTCAGCAGTCGTCTGCCTTTAGAAGCCAAATTATATTATTACTCAATTTGCCATTCATATTAAAACACATTAACTCTGCAGCCACCACTTTTAATGCAAACTGTGTCTGGTCTAATCATACAATTAACTAAAAATAAAATGTTGTTAATGTAATCTTTAAAGTTTTGGAACTGTTTACAAGATACATGCACAGCAAAATAGACAGCGTAACAACATAACTATAATAATCGATACCTACACGTATGCATTATAAACATACGCCCCTTTACATCCAAGACAGCTGAAACGGAAAAACTCAAGTACATGCACATGCATATTATATCAAGTATAGTTTGAAAATGATTCAATTTACGGAACTGATATGATTCAGTCGTATTATTCATGTAACAATCTGCCGCTGGGCGTTCAGCTGGGACATGTCTAGTTGTTCTCACCCAGCCTATGACTTTCATTTGCGGACCGTAGGCCATTTCTTAAAATGCATGAAAACATCACCCTGATTGTCTTTCGTCAGTCTGAAAATATTTGTTAAAATATTAGATGAAATGTTTACAATGTAGTTATTGTATCTATTAAAAGGTAATATTTAACATTATTCTTAACCCTTATGAGAAATAATTTGAAATGCAATATACAAATTGGTTATGTTTTACAAAATATAATACAATCTTGTAGTAATCTCCCTGTCCAGTTACCTAAAAGTCCCAAACAGGTTAACAAGACACGCCCTTAGTCCCCGCCAAACCCATGCAAACTCGGACTTCTGTAATAACACAGTCCTGTGGAATATATTACCCACGCATATTGCGGTCCTGCCTGATCTTGAATCATTCAAGCATGTAGTGGCCCAACTCAGTTATGAATCGTACAACAGTTGTTTTTAAACCTTTTATTATTTTACTATTTTAACAGTGTTAACAATTTTGATTCTCCTAACTGTAAGAACTATCTTGCATTTAACATATTTTATCTTTTATTAACACCCGGCGTGCACCCTCCTGTCCATAATACTCGTGAGAGGTGTGAAGCAGTATGACAGGATGGATGGATGGATGGATGGTATAACACTAGATGATTTCACCGAATAAATATCTCGGAATAATCATCTTAGATCTTACTGTACGTCTGCCTATAAAACATCTTCATTTTAAATGGTTCTTGGAAAAAGCGTGAAGATTTTATTTGCTGTAACCTGCTGGCTATTATCAAATTAGAAAGCTCTTTGGTGGCCGAAATTATATAACTAAACTTTGGCTGACCCAAATTATAGCAAATCAGTACTGGTGGTAATCTGATTTTTCATAAATGACCATGCAAATTATCTAAAGTAGCGTTTGCCACCTTCAGTGTAATGGCAAAGCAATTAACCAGATAATGTGGTCAATTAACCAAACAATATTATACAACAAGCCTGTTACGCTAGCCATATTTTTTAAGTTTGTCTTTTCTGCTCTGAAAACGCCAAAATAGGTCTGTTGGATCTCTTTCTTACAAAACATTTGAATTCTGCACACATAAGGTCAAAAACACATACTAATTTGTTTGGCCTAAACGAAAGAATCCTATAATTTATACATTGACTCTAACATTTTCTGTTGTATGTGTACTATGGATGTCAAAATTGTTCTCACGAGTAGTATTTCTATCCGATTTCATCTCAGATTCAGAGGAGTACATATGTTTTAAAAATGTATATGAAAAAGGTAACATAAAAGACATTAGGTAGAATTATTTGAAAGACTCTAACGACTGTTGCCACTCTAATACATGTATACATCTTATCGAAATCTGACCTGAAAATACAAATTCAAGACAAATAATCCAAGTATTGAGACAGGGTCTGTATATTACAGGGTTATGAAACTGCCGAATATGAAAATATGATGTCCCGGGTCACGTGACCTTTGTCCGAGATATTGAATATTTTTGAAAATTTTGATCGGGAAAGCCTATCAACAAAACACTTATAAACTTGTTATTTGAGCGAGTTTTTATATTATCGTGATATTGAAATGTGAGGTGAGTGTTTAAGATTTTTTTTTTCATCTTTACGTTTTGTTTTCTGTTACCGAATGGTCAAAATAAGCTGTTATAAATGGAAGATTGTTGGGAGATTTTGAAGCGGTAGAGACGCCATTTTTGATACGCAGTGTAAATGGGTATGTTATATGAAGCTTTGTGAACTCTTTGTGATTGATTATTATCTTATTTTTTTCTGATGTTAAAGATCAAGCCGTTGTAGGTCACTAAAAAAAATCGAGTTTTAATTTTCAACTAGATGGGTGTTCAGTAGAACACTTGTGTCGCCCTCTTACGCTTTGTCAGAATAACCAATAATTTTGTGAAAATATCAAAGTACAAAAAGGGGCATAACTCTGTCAAATATGATCTTGACCAACAAAAGTTGGCGGCATCATGACCCTATTGTCATAAGCAATGCATTTTGAAGGTTTGATGAAGAAATCTTAAGAAATGGCAAAGTTATAGCCAACGTTAAGTTTGTGTGACGGACGGACCGAAGGACGGACGGACGGACAAAGCGATCCCAATGTATCGCCTTTTCTCCGAAAGGGCGACACAAAAATGCATTTTCGAGCGACTGAAATTTGATGTAACTGACAAGTTATCCAAAATGGCGGCATTCTTATGTGGCGATAATCATTTACTTATGATTTGTGATTACATAATTAATCGTAACGATATCTTCAAAATAATAATTGTTTTAAAAAGAAAATATGTTGAAAAAATGTGGAAACATGAAAATTTAGCTCGATTTTGTGTAGATATTTTAGTATAAATGGTTGAAAATTGCAATTCTTCAGATTGCGGAAGTGTGAAATTATATTCGTGCTTTTTGTATTCACTTATGCAGTCTACTCTTAAATTCAGTTGTTTGATATGATTTTTTATGTTCAATGGATTTAAATGAAGTTTCACAGAAAAACTAAAGAGAATTCACAGTTTCGAACGTGATATTAATTAAATAATTGCTTTGTTGACATTTTTCAATCCTTTAAAACTACTGTTACTACACAAATAACTATCAAACACAAAGAGGCAATTAAACATGCGTGTTTATTAGCGTAATTAATGTGTGAAGAGGTCTGAAAACAACAATCCTTTAATTAGAAGACGCTAGAAGTGAAAACTACGAAGGCAATTTTAAAAAAGTTAAAACAACGTACAGAATTCCACTTTCTATTAATTTATTTAAATTACATGTACCATCTTAGAAATGTCAGGGAAAACCCCCAAGGGAGAAATAAACACACTTTATCAGAGATCTACACAGCGTTACAATATATTAAAAAGTGTTCATTGTATTCACCTTTCACTTTGCAAATATTATGGAAAAGAAGAGGAAAAATGTTTTAAAAACAAAGCAACTATCGTGTATTTTGTTCGCACATATATTTTTTTTTCAGCATACAAAATATCGTTTTCATCGTGCCAGTTTGCGTTTAACTCGTTTTTTTCATAGTGAATTATATATATTATGATTTTGATATTTATGTCGCTAGAATCTGAATTTTTGCCGAAAATTACGTGAAAATCGTATCAAAATCGAAGAAAATAGCCATTACAGTAACGACATTAGCATTAGTGGGGTGCAATATTTCACGTATGAACACGGTTCCGCTCGATAAAGCCGTCGCGTTCATAAATACAGGTAAATCGGCTGAGAAAAAATCAATAGCGCGACATCATAGTTTAGCTAATTCATCATACATAGTAGAGTTTCATAACCCCCTGCTTGAGGTAATAAAAAAGAAAATGTGCTGCAGCATGAGGTCAATTATTAGGTCACTTAAGGTAATCTAGTTACATATTTACAACATATGTCAAACATGTTATCCAGGGTTATTAATATCGGACAACTCAGACCACATGGTAGTCCTTCATGAAATAACAAGTTTGCATGAAACTTCTTTATGTAATTAACTTGATCTTGACCTTAAAGATCTGCATTTACGTCCCCCATAAAACATTTCTAAATGTTTTGTTAATAAACTACTAGTCTGATAAATATATATTCGTCGCACGTAAGTATTTAGTGTACATAACTCCAGCCCTGCATGATGTAGGTTCAAGTCATGTGAACATTCATTTTCTCATTCAACTTTTTATACTTGAATGTATTATATTTATATGGAATGTACCCGAACGCACAAGGAACGTTGATTATAGCGATTATTTTGTCTTTGATGTATAATTTTGAAGTATAATATTTTTTATATTGATAATGCTTACAGAGCTAGTAAAAATAACACTGGCACGTATAGGGATTCCTTTTCTAGTAGTGTAAACGTGACGGATATAAGCCTATTGTACTCTAAGCCTTTATTTAAAATAAATGATAAATATTGAGAAAAGTCTATACATTACCTATCAAAGTTTGAAATATTCATTTAGCTAAAACAAGCCACTTACATTTACTAGCGTTCGCAGTGCTGGAGCACTAGGTACAGATTATCAAATTAGCATTAAAATGTACGCTTATAACTGAGCTACGAAACAAATCGATTTGTTTCTAGTGTGTAAAATTAATTTATATATTTATAAAGTCCATATACGTACAAATGTAAATGAAAGCCGAACATACCTTAGTGAAGCAAATTCGTTTTAGTCTGATCCATACCATCGAGGTTAGCATCACTAATGGCAATATCTCGTCGTATGGAACGTCGTAGCTGCCTTCCATACACACTTCTTAAATGGTGATGTCCTTTTGATAGATGGTGCTGTGGTTTTGATAAATGGTGATGTCGTTTTGATATATGGTGCTGTGGTTAAAATAGATGGTGCTGTTATTTTAGTAAATGGTGCTGTCATTTTGATAGATGGTGCTGTGGTTTCGATATATGGTGCTGTCATTTTGATAGATGGTGCTGTGGTTTTGACAAATGGTGCTGTGAGGTTGATATATGGTGCTGGCATATTTATATATGGTGAAGTGGTTTTGATATATGGTGATGTCCTTTCTATATATGGTGATGCTATTTTGATATATGGTTCTGTCATTTTTTATTACGATGATGTTGAACTATTTATAGATGTCCTAGTTGTTGACCGGATCAGGTTGATGAGGATAAAACTGTTCTGACACCGTAAAAATGGAGGCAATTTTGTCGTCAGATGGTATGAGACGCCTAAATACATTTCCATAGACTTATATTTTAAGGGTTTCTTCCGGTGCGACTACCCAAAATCTCACCATTTATCAAAACCGCAGCACCATCTATCAAAACGATATCACCAATTATCAAAACCACAGCACCATCTATCAAAACGACATCACAATATATCAAAACTACAGCACCATCTATCAAAACGACATCACCATTTATCAAAACATCAGCACCATTTATCATAACCACAGCACCATCTATCAAAACGACATCACCATCTATCAAAACGACATCACCATATATCAAAACCACAGCACAATCTATCAAAACGACATCACCATCTATCAAAACCACAACACCATCTATCAAAACGACATCACCATATACCCAAACGACATCACCATATATCCAAACGACATCACCATCTATCAAAAACCACAGCACCATCTATCAAAACCACAGCACCATCTATCAAAACGACATCACCATCTATCAAAACCACAGCATCATCTATCAAAACCAAAGCACCATCTATCAAAAGTACATCACCATATATCAAAAGGACATCACCATATATCAAAACCACAGCACAATCTATCAAAACGACATCACCATATACCCAAACGACATCACCATATATCCAAACGACATCACCATCTATCAAAAACCACAGCACCATCTATCAAAACCACAGCACCATCTATCAAAACCACAGCACCATCTATCAAAACGACATCACCATCTATCAAAACCACAGCATCATCTATCAAAACCAAAGCACCATCTATCAAAAGTACATCACCATATATCAAAAGGACATCACCATATATCAAAACCACAGCACAATCTATCAAAACGACATCACCATATACCCAAACGACATCACCATATATCCAAACGACATCACCATCTATCAAAAACCACAGCACCATCTATCAAAACCACTGCACCATCTATCAAAACCACAGCACCATCTATCAAAACGACATCACCATCTATCAAAACCACAGCATCATCTATCAAAACCAAAGCACCATCTATCAAAAGTACATCACCATATATCAAAATGACATCACCATTTAAGAAGTGTGTATAGAAGGCAGTTATGGCGTTCCATATCGTCGGGCCAAATAATAGTTACTAGCATATCTGAAAGCAAGTAAAAAACTTAATAGTAAAAATGTATGTCCCGCAACTTTTGATATCAATAATAAATTATCTACACGTTATAAATAAGTCATGATAAAATTTGTAATAAAAACTACGAATGCGTATTTGGTCAATTATGTTAAGACAAATATTTCAGAAATAATAAAAGTTACAAACATACAGTTACAAGTTTGTTTTTTTACGGGCGTTCAAAACATATATAAGAGACATGACGATAATATATCAACTAATAACACTTCTGATTATGTAGGTTTTAATAGCAAAATGCATATATCGATGGCATCAAATTATGTTAAAAATAAAAGTAGAAATTTCTTTTACCTTTAAACACAGTTTCCTTCAACAATATGAGAACTCCTCTTCACTGCAGTATTGTGTAGTATTCGAATTATTGTTGTTCAAATTATATATTATACATAAAAGCAAAAATGTCTTACAATCGAGAAAATTCTTCTCCGAGCACATTAGCAAGGTCACTGTTCGTTCATTCATTTTCTCAACACAACTACTTCACATAAAACTCATTGTTAAATGGACTAAATGAACCTTGTAACAAACTGTTGTAATGAGAACCTTGGAATACTTTGGATTTTATATTTATACACATTTTGTACCTTCGAGAAGTGGGAGAGTGTCCGCTTCATTCCCCCATAGGAGCCATTTGGTTGTTGTTATATTTTATGTTTATTTCTTTTTTGTGTGTGTAATCAAATTGGAATACATGAAAATTTATGTCATTTTGCAAGATATGAGAACTGTGACTTAACTGATACCAAACTAAATAACATGCAAAACATAAATAACAGAACCTTTAGAAATATTAAAACTTAACCTAAAAGTGTCAGCTATGCATTCCCAGCATTATCGATAAGATCAGTGGTTTAAAATATACTGCAGTACCGTAAACCATTCAATAATCTATGTAGAGTTGTTGTTGTACAATTAATGGGTGGATGCGATTTATTACAGAAAGCCTCTATATTGATAAATTGTGGTAAAATGAGGTATTTTCGCCACAGGTTCTACTTTTAAATCAGTGTAAACTATATACATTAGAATTATGATTGTCATTTTGAAAGGCGCAGGTAGTTTATGAATCATTATTTTATGCGGCGCGGATATTGCTTTCTTACACACTACTTTGTCAATCAGAAACCTTAACAGATTCAAAGAAGTATAATTTCTTATTAGCCAATTCCCGTCGGCGGAATTTGACCAGGACCTCCAAGGGCGGGTACTGGTGAGAACTCCAGGAAGCAGTAATCGAGAATATTTAGTTAAGTTGTAAGAACTTACACTTTAAGCCTCTGATCATATAATAATAAATTACAGTCAAACCTGCGTTAAAGACCAACTCCAAATAAAGACCACCCTGCGAATAAAGACCAGCAGGATGACCACAGTGCACTTTTCATATATAGTAGAAACGCCTGTGAATAAAGACCACCTACAATCAAAGACATAATTAATAGCTTCCCAGCAGTGGTCTTTGTTCACAAGTTTGACTGTATGTAGAAATTATTAATTTTTCTATGTTTCATACATCGCAGAACTTGCGAACGATATGTATTGGTTACTAACCGAGTAATTCAGATATCCGCGCTCGTGTGAATCGGGCTACCCAGTACCGGTTACATGTATCAGTTCACTTTCTCCATCTTTTAACGCAAATGTTCAGGCAACACTTATATTTCCTAGCTTAATGTATAATTTACTGTTTTCAGAATGTGCTAATACAGCTATACTTCACTGTATTGTAAGACTTTCTTTTTAGAAGAATTATTGCAACTCGCGTATTACATTTTTATTTTTTCTTTGCGTGTCGCGTTGATTTTGTCCTGGTTGAAAAGCTTACAATTTGAGGCCTGTCGCGTAACACCTGTTTACTTTTGGCAGTTAACATGCCATCACTACTGTGAACGGCCAGTTCTAAAATCTCCAGAAGAAACTGCCATTTTTTTCAAATAAAGCATCATTTAGGGAACTTGGTCAATGACCTCAACTTCGGTGATAGTTTCAGTGATTACAAGTCAACAACAGTATAGGCCAGTCTGAGGCCGCAAGTAAGGGATGTTATTTAGTATAATAAATGTCTTACATACTATTGGCATTTAACTTTCAGAAAAGGTAGTAGTTGCACTGGCACAGGTATGGTCGGATACCTACGCACGTGCGCATGTATAGTATGGTACCTGTTCACGTGCGCGGGTATGGTATATAATTATGTATTAATTTTGGATAATAACCCATTGAGAACAAAAGGCAGTTGTGTGAAAGACAAGCATGACCTCATATTCAAATGATTGCTGCTGTCAAAACTAACATTTGTAGTCATTAATTACGGAGGTAATTTTATATTTACATGTACTCTATTGTATCTATAGACGATTTGCCATATGACCAAAATAAGAACTCAAGCTTATATTAGTCAGATCTAGTTTATTTTGTATCAGCTGAGTATTAAATACAACATATAAAGCACAAAGATGGCAGTAAATAGGTCGTAGTAACATTAAAGGGGCACTACCTACATGTAGCAAGTTAAATTCTCCAAACATAAATAATGTGTTCAATAAACGTAAAATGATAACCGAGTAGTAAGAGTCGCTGACTTGAAATCACTATAACCTCTCATACATTGAGCGTCACCGTTTCGAGCCCTGCTGTGAGAGACTTTCTTGCGGAGGATATGAGTCTAGTACAGGTTCTTCCCAGGAAAGTTGGTTAAGTAAACTGCCTGCCTATTAAAATGACCAAATGCGGTTAGAACGGGCATACAATTCCTACAACAATAAATTTAAAAAATATATATATATAAAAATGCCTCATTTTGTCACAATATTTGAGATAGATCGCTATCAACCCATTAATTGTACAATGACAACTTTACATAGATTATTGGATGTTTTATGGTATTGTAACATATTGTATAACGCTGATTTTACTGATGACGGCTGGGCTGTATATTATAAGCCTTTAAGTTATATGTAAGTAATAATACTTGCAAACATTCTATGATTTTGAAGTTATTTAATTTGACACCAGTTTTAAGTACCGAAGTATTATTTACGTCACAAAACAAAACAAACATTATTGAGAGCTTTGTTTGATTCGATTCAAGGGCGCGTCATGGCAAAGACGTGCAGAAATGTTAATGATTGGTTTCGGCCTTTTATTAATTTTACAACTGATTGTCGAAGAATGCTATCATCATTTGCAGTCACGCCGTTTGAAAAACGTTTAAAAACTACTAACAAAAGAAAAACGCATGGCGCCATACTGTAGGGGGTGGGGTTGGGGGATTGGGTAGAGCATCACACAACTAACCCGGAGGCCACGGGTTCGAATGCCATTATCCTTCTTTCCGGTGCAAGCACTGGTTCCCGCAAACATATTAAATAAATAACTAATATAAGTTTAGAATCTTAAAGGTGGATGACCAATTGAAATATATGTGAAAAGGCATATTATATGATGAAATGTTTTTGACAACACTGGTGAAACAATGGGTAGCAAAATGAAAAGTTATTAATTTGTGCTTAGACTTCGTGACCAGAATCTTTAACAAGAGCTGTCCATAAGACAGCATGCTCGACTATTGTGGGTGTTTGCTAATAAAACAAAACTTTTATCAGTGTAATAGCAAAACAAAATTCTGCTAACTATTAAGTATAAACTAGGAAAGTTGAATCATAAAAAAGTCAAAATCTATAACTATAGATTTAATTTTTGGTAAATTAATTGTTTGATACAAAATTTACCCTGAACACTATTGCAAGGTTTGATATAACTACCATAAGTGGTTACTGTGATATGTGCATGATAGTACCTTGCATGCAAAACTTTACCAAATTTTCAAAGTCAAACAAGGGCCATAATTTGCACTAAATTTAAACAAGAGTTATCTGTCTTGACTGTGTGACACCTCTTAAGACATTAAAAAAGTTTCAAGTCAATATCATAAGTGGTTACTGAGATATGTGCATGATAGTACCTAAGCAGGCAAAACTTTAACCAAATTTTCAAAGTCAAACAAGGGCCATTATTAGTACTAAATTTATACAAGAGTTATCTGACTTGACTGTGTGACACCCCTAGAGACATTAACGAAGTTTCAAGTCAATATCACAAGTGGTTACTGAGATATGTGCATGATAGTACCTAGCAGGCAAAACTTTAACCAAATTTTCAAAGTCAAACAAGGGCCATAATTTGTACTAAATTTTTTCAAGAGTTATATGCCTTGATTGTATGACACCCCTAAAGACATGAACAAAGTTTCAAGTCAATATCATAAGTGGTTACTGAGATATGTGCATGATAGTACAGTGGCGCTCACGTTTTTGTTCCGTTTTTCGGCAGGAAAACGCGAGCAGCGCCCGTTTTTCGCCCGTTTACCGAACGGGGCGTTTTTCGGCTCGCACCGTTTAAAAAACGCGTTTTTCTGCCCGCCCCGTGAAAAAAAACGGCTGGTTGCACTGCACATGCGTGAAAAGCGAGTTCCTGCGTTTTTTCCCGTTTTTTTACCGGAGTATCAAATGCGCATGCGTGAAAAGCGAGTTCCTCCGTTTTTCGCCGTTTTTCCGGGGTAGCAAATGCGCATGCGCCACATGTTTTTCTTCACTGTTTTAATTTTTTGTAAAATTATGCCTATCCGTTCAAACTATTAAAAATCGCGAGTATAATTATAGATGTTAAGTTTATAATGTGGTCCGATTAAGATTGTTTTTTTTGTTTCTTATTTTCAAAAACAAAGTATAACTACCACCAGCCTGTTAGATCATTACTCCCGCGTTTTCATCATAACATAAAATAAGCGGGTACATATCCGACAAGATGGAGAGCGAGGGGAAGGCCTTGTAATAGATAGAAATAATTTAGCACCTCCACTGTCCCTATTATGTTACTATGAAAAATCTATAACCAGTAGATATACATTTAATTAAATTAAACCTGCTCGATCATATGATTTCAGTTATCAAAATAAAACTATAACATCGGCAGTTGAGAATATTCATGGCCATGCTTCTGGTTCAATTAACATAGATTCTTTAATTTGTCCATGTACAATATTTCCATATTCTTGTTCACAACTTAATCGCTCTCGAGACTAACTACTATAGGAATCGCTCTTGTCAGACTTTTCATATCCTGATAAATTGCAAAACGTATAGTAATATCACGGACCTATATACACATATGTGTATATAGGTCCGTGGTAATATATTTAGGAAATAGATTTCACTTTTGAGTGATATACCGGTAAGTATATCACTGCGGGGTGTGTAAATGCGTAGTAATCTAATTACGAAGGCCTGAGTGATTAATTTGAAGCATCTACCAACACACAGTGATATAATAACCGGTATATCACTTAAAAATAAAATCTATTTCCACTCTAAACCGTTAATCTAAACAAAAACATGTTCGATGGGGTACTATTTGCTGCATTTTCATGAAGTCGCTGTCTTGAAAGTTGTAGTTTTCCCTGCATTCCATGCATTTCGTGAAATTTTGGCTGTTCTTTTTTACTTCTCAAAAAAGCGTATACGTCTTATTTTTGTTGTGTCTGATATTGCTGGCGATACCGGAAGTGTAGAAAATTTTACTGCAATTTTTTTTACATCACGTGAATTCATTAACAACAATACCAATCCAAGCGTATTAGCACAGGCACACTCGTAGATTTCGTGTGAAAATTACAAGGGAGGTAATTTCAGCAGTCAAAAATAGTTCCGGACCCCTAGCGTGATATACTTAATAGTTTTATCACGCTCAAATCCTTCTTTGTGTATATAGGAGAAATTTCCAATCGTGTTAGAATATGAGTTATACTAACACAAGTGGCATAAACATAATAAGGTTGTTTATTATTTTACGATAAAATACAGTACTTTTATCAAAGGCCGGCAAGGTGCCAAAAAGGAAGTATTTGCAAGACGTATGTAAACAACCTGTCCAATTGCATTTTGTGTTTTCAAGTTACAATGATGTACTGCTACAAGTTGAATATAGACGTGCAAGAAAAATTGTAATAATAAATATGTGCCATCATTTCATCGTTTATTCTAAAATGATTCATGGTTTTGTCTCTATGTACAAAGAATTGAAAAATTATGCTATATTAAATCATAAACAATGCAGGAACTGATATGCTGTAAACATTACGTCATATTGCACCGCATGACGTTAAATGAGTGTTCGCATAGAAAACGCTTTGCATTTATTAACCTTTTGAAATATCTGGTCATGTGAGAATCAAAATATATCCTTCTCGCTTTGTAATAGTCTTATAAACAATGATCTGTCGTACTGATGCGCTGTTAAAAATGGTAAATTACTGTGTATTAGTGCTCCAATTCATTGTTTTTTAAACGATGAACACCGCTAGAACGGATGTTATTTCATAAATAAAATAGTTATTCGTTCAAATGCAAAAAAAAAAATCACTTGTGCTATGTACTCATTTTTTAAAAATTACTAAGCATTTGAACTCCTGTGTTTTATTCAACAACAAATACAGGGACACATTATTACTTCATAAATAAAATTTACTTTGAAGTATTCACACTTCCTTGGCAAAGTCATTAAATTCTATTTGTTAACAATTGAATTATATACCGACAGTTATTAGTTACTGTCTGTCATTGCCGTGACAAAAAAAGCACGCAGCTAAGAAATGACAGAGAAATTGCAGCTTTTTGCTTACTTGAAAATACCACAGTACGGGTGTAACCATACCGGTATGTATCGCATCTCAAGGAAATTGCAATATACCGGTCTTATCGCGCACCCCTACTCATTGCACATGTTACAAATGGACTGCCTATTTTACTTGCCATAAGGATACTTCTTCCTTAATTTGGCATTAAAGTGATCAAACCCATGACTCTTGTATTGATGCAAACACGCAATTACTGCCCCATAGCAGCTCTACCATTTAGCTAAAACTAGAATTAAGGCAAGTATTACTTTTAACTTTGGATTTTATCTCAAGGCATTTAAACGAAAGCAGTGGTAAGGTAGCCGGATACAGCTTCATAGACTTTGTATAACTGTGAAAAATAATCGATCAAGTGGAACACGCCAGTAGTTACTGTGAAATAGGTCCCGAACAAATGTGGGAGAAAAGAATGGATAAACACACCATAGTCAAAGCGGCAACTATAACAATGCCCCACACCCCCACCTCAAGGTAGCATAATAAAATAGAACTATCACTGAAGGTAATGAATACCCCAAAAAAAACCCATCTCTGAACGCCATACTGACACAGTATTCTTAATTATATCACATTTGATGCTTATAATTGGACTATGCACAATGACTGTAGGCATGCTATTTATCTCTTCTGTGTATCATTATTTTGACCAGAGGGTTAAGAAAATCAGAGTGCACAATATTTAATTATCTTAAACACCTGTCACCTTGACGTAGTGACCCAAAACATTGACAAAGTCCAACAAGGCATGATATTTATTACTTTGTGAAATATCATTAATTTGTGATAAGGGGTTTTGGAGATAGAGTGCAAAATATTTTACTATCAAAAGCCCGTTAATGTGACCTTTGACCTAGTTACCAGAAATATGGACCATGCACATCAAGGCATGGAACGTATCATTTCTGAGAATAATAATTTAATTATAACCAAGAGTTTTTCAGGGATTGAGTTCCGTAAGTCTACGGATAGACGGACAGACAGTCAAGCTGAATCCAGTATACCCCCTTACACTTTGTGCAACTGGGGTATAGAAACATTTCCGCAGGTCGAGACATTGGTAAATTGTTTTGAAGGTGACTGAATAAAAATTAGCCACTACAATAAACAGTCCTGTTCTTTCAGTTTTTCCTATTTTTTATTTTTGTTTTTCATACACAAGAATATTATGACTGAAAGCTGCAATGAAGATTCATTCTTCAAGAGAACTGAGTTCCATTTAAGTTGCTCATCTGAGCAACCAATAACATTGTTATTAATGTCATTGTCGTACTCTAGTTCTGTAGTAACCAAAACTGTATGTACTGCAGTACTAAATAGTATTCTATTAAATTGCTAAAGCACTGCATTTCTGCATTGTCCAAATCAATTCAAAATCTCTCGATGCATTAAAAAGTTACAACCTGAAAAAAATTGAAAAAAGTTCTCATGCGTCCATTTGTTATCAAAGTGCGACCTTGATATTTGAGCTTGCATTCACCATGCTGTGATTACAATTATATATATAAATTACTAAGGTTATTTCGCATGCTATATTCTTCATCACCAGCTACTGTTCTAGAGTTTCAATGACTTCTCTTATAAGAACAAAAATTCACAGCTAGCGTAGCATTATCACTTCAGCTGCAACTTGGGATTGTATCCAATATGGATGTTGTCTGGCCAAATGATGTTTCTTGTGAGCTATCAATTTGCTGATTTTACTGTTGTTCTTTCCTTATCTTCATCTTCAAAAAATCAATGTACATGAATTCCAAATATGAGTAAACTCAGCGAAGTTCTTCTTTAATGTTAACTGCATGTTGTCAATACATCAAGTGTTCCATTGTCTCACCTCAATTATCAATTCTTTTCATTTGATGCTTTTGTTTTCCTGTTTTGTTTATTCCGTTGAAACTGAAAAATCTACTTTTATGCATATGATGTCAAGTCTCATCACCAAGGTAATATGATGAATAAAAAAAGAACTTCATCTTCTAAACTGATACAGCCATCTGGATCACCACAGAATCCTTCAGTTAACAATTGCAATGATAGACTGTTTTCTGTTGTTTTCATATCTTGGTCTATTGAACTTCCCTCAGCACTGCATGTACATGACGCTTTTTTCTACAATAAATTAAGAAGAAAAATTATCAATTGCATTTTGTTTTAAGTCTTACAACTAATAACTGATACACATACTGAAAATTTACTGACTGAATAGTTAACAGTGCAGGTTATGATCAGACTACATGATTTTGATCTGCACAAGAGGCAAAAGTGTAAGCAAATTGCTAAAAACTAAACTAGATGCCCACGTGCAACATGTCATCCCCTGCCAGCTGTCAAAAGGACTAACTCCTTACCAAATAGAGATAGGTCAAAATTCACCAAAATATTGGATGTAACATGCATGTTGTACCACATAAAGGTAGTCTTGATTTTTCTCTACGGCGAGTAATAAAAATGTTACAATATAAGCTATTTATAGTAAAACAAAGGGAAGAAATTCTAAAAACAAAGGAAGCTCATGGTGGTGAACATTTGTGCAAGGTAACATCAAAATCCCTCCATACATGAAGAGGAAATGCTGTGGACAAAGATATTTTTGAATTTGACCTTTAACCTCTAAGTGTGACCTTGACCTTAGACCTAGGGACCTGGTTCTTGCACATGACACTAAGTCTCATGGTGGTGAACATTTGTGCCAAGTAACATCAAAATCCTTTCATGCATAAAGAAGAAATGCTCCGAACAGTCATTCTTGAGTTTGACCTTTAACCTCTAAGTGTGACCTTGACCTTAGACCTAGGGACCTGGTTCTTGCACAGACAACCGTCTTGATGGTGAACATTTGTGAAAATTAACATCAAAATCCTTTCATGCATGAAGAAGAAATGCCCCGGACAGTCATTCTTGAGTTTGACCTTTAACCTCTAAGTGTGACCTTGACTTTAGACTTAGGGACCTGGTTCTTGCGCATGGCAGTACGTCTCATGATGTTGAACATTTGTGCCAAGTAATTTAATAATCCTTTGATCCATGGATAAGTTACAGCCGAGTCAAACTAAATTCAGACAGACGCAAGCTCGCTCACAAGGACACACGCATGCACATGTATACACCGAACCATTTTTTGGACACCTATATTGAGCTTTCGTAAGCTGCTTGGCAAAAATGGTTATGATGTTTAACAAATATGTTGACCCAGGAATCAAAATGTACAGGATTTACAGTAGATTGTCTATGTAGTGTATTAGGATTTGTTTAATGCAACGTAATTTATCAAACTTGTAATGTTTGCTAAATATAAAATATTTTTAAGCTAAAATGAATTAGTATGAACTAATGACTTTTCGAGCTGAAGGCTGATTCTGGCTGCCTGGCCATCATTTTGAAGTAAAATCTTTTTATTTTGTGTGATTTATTGTTAAATGTCTTAATATTATTAAACTCCCTAAATGACAGATGTAATATCACAGATCTATAAACCTTGAGCAGCATTTTATAGATTCAAATCAAAATACTCTGTGTTTAAACTTTGTGTACTTAGTGAAATCCTAGACATTTCTAATTCTTTGAGACTCTTAAACATATCTGGACTTAAATTGCCTGAATGATTGAACTGTTATTTAAATAAAAAAAGATTGTCATATTTTACATAGTGTCTAACTTGGAACTCATTTAAAAAGACTTTACTACTTGATATCTGATATTTACTCAAAATTTCCCATAGAACAACACTTCTTTAGTTTAGTTTTTAAACTTCCAAAAATGATTTTCAATCAGAAACTTCCAATTTGAAAAATAATTCTACAATTCCAACTATGGTTCAATCAACTGATTATGAAATACAGCTGTTAAATGCATTTCAATAAAACTGAACAAATGGTGCGAATATAAAATAAAAGCGTCCCGCTGACCAATAGTTCTTCAGTATAGCCTGAATTTTGACCTTGAATATTGAATAACTATAAGTATAAACTAAACTAATTACAGTAAGATCTCAGTAAAACCATGGTTCAGTGCTCAAAATTGAGACTATAGTGTACTTTATGGCCCCTCTGACATAGCTATGTTATGTAATCTTACATAACATACTGATAAGGAGAAATTGAAGCAAAGGTTTAAGTACTGCCTAAGGCAATAAAACAACTTGAATAGGCTGTGGATTAATGAGGGACCAGCTTCTTTCTTAAAACAAGAGAATAAGATTAATTGTTACAATGAATAATGTACAGACCACTTTTTTCTACTAGTTTTTTAATGAAAATGACAGCTATCAGAACTGCAGCATTTTGTTGAAAATCCCAAGTTCTTTAATAATACCAGACATTAATTTCTGCCTTTCTGATTCAAATGCAGAAAATGATAAAAATATTTCACTTTTAAAATTGTGATCTTTTTCAACAGTGCACACTATTGGCAAATAAGTATTGTTTAATAATCAACTGTTACATACCATCAAGTCCAAAATGTACAGGGTGACTGCATGTATATTGAATTTAGGGGTTAAAAGCTGTGGACAACACACAAAGTTAAGGAAACCTAAAGCAATATGCAATAAGACCATCACTTAAATAAAGACTGTTTCAGAAAATATCAAGTATATTATTGGTCATGTTGGTACATTAACCTAATACCACTGGCACTGGACACTAAATCAATAGAAAAGTAAAGGACATACACTGGTAACTTTGTTTATAACAAACTCATTGGTACCATATCATTATCCGGAGTTTGTTATATCCATATAACATTTTCATAAGAAAAGTAAAATAAAGAAAGAATCTCGGGCAGAGAAAATATATTCCTTATATCCTGATTTCGCTATATCCACAGTCTTACATACAAATTTTACTATAAATCAAATATCATTTCTTAATAAAATATCATAAAAACCAGAATACACAAAATTTAATAAACGGTTTTAAGAAAAACATGTAGCACTGATTTCTGTGAATGCTCTTTAAGAATGGTGTTGATTACCGGTAATGTTATTTTACACTGAAAGGAAGAGTCACCCAACCTTCTGGCCGGTCAGGGAGAGAGGGATAACATGTACATGACGCCATGCAATCCTTCTACAATTGGCTTCCTTCCATCATTTCGAAAACAAATTTCAGTATAGCATCGCCCCTACTTAAAGGACCAACCATTTCTGACTTTTGTAACACTTTCTTAAAGCGCATTTACCTGCCGAACTCTATACTTTAACACCAGACACTGGTCAGTCAGGACTATATAGATGCATACGTTAACCATTATTTAACTAGCTGTCGGTTCAGCAACCGGCCAATCAGATCTAACCACTGCTGGGATTCAAAACTTTGACCCTCACCCTACTCCCAAGGCAGATGCCACTATACCAAAAGTGACAGTATGTATGCATTGGCAAAGTGGGCGGGAGGGGGCGGGTTAGAGAACCAGACCTTTTCATTCTAACATGTGGGAGCAATTGAAATTGCAAGTGAAAATCTATCAGACACTTTTCACCCATGTACAGCTATTTCATTGTTTATCCAAGGTCGGAATAGAAAAACTTGCTACAGTAAAGTTATCTGCTTTCATATTAAAAAAATTATATGATGAAAATTTGATTTAAATTGCTTCTTAGAAGGACGCTTGTTGGTAAACAGAGAAGTAACTTTTACATGTTTCATTAACCCTTAAGTCCCTGTCTCAAAAATACATGGTTATTTCATTGTCGATATATACCAACAAAAATGCTTTAAATTTGTATTTGTGCATATAAATGTTAAATACTGCAATGTACAGCTGTTTCTCTTCCTCAGTAACCAACACGCCAGTTTGAGCCCCCAGAAAGAAATACCTGGCAGTGACGGTCAATTTTTTATAGGCTTTTTTTGTCATGTAAGTACTTATGTCGCTTAAAGGGGCACTCCCTACAAAGTACATCTAGCAGATTAAATTCTCGAAACAAAGATTATGTGTTCAATGAACGCAAAATGATAAATAAATACAATTTCAAAAAAAGAACCTATGGCAAAAAATGCCTATTTTGCCACAATTAATCAGGTAAGGTGACTCATCAGCTGTCATCGCTGGTCTCTATGCATCTATAACTTTTAATAATTATAATAACCAAGAAGTTGACGATCTTTGTTTACCTTGAAACTAGATTGTTTTTATAATAGCTCTATGTTTTCAAAAGTATGACATCACGGCAAAGCCAAGAATAGGTAAAACTGCAAAAATTATCAGTACCCGGATGTGCGAGCTGAGAATTATTTTTATGAAAATTAAGGGAAATCGTACATGCACAACTTAAGGACTACGCACCACGTTAGAACAACAAACCACAGTACCAGTAGTACCATGAGTACTGTACAGGGATACAATTGTTTATGAACTGTTAACTTAAAGTCTATTAAAACCTGACATTTTACCATAGACCGGTATCTGACGGTCTGATCATAAGATATAGATATGTAGGTTATATCCCTTACCCGAAAAGACAACAAGAAAATTTGTAAATTTATCATGTTTATATCATTATGCCTCAATGTTTTATCAATGTTTCACGCCCATAATAACACAAACTGAGTTAGCATTCTACTGATTCTGTAACAGCAGCATGTGACCACTGGAATTATACTGTCAGATATGTAGCGTGGTGTCTATTTTCGTGTTTTCCTTGTGATGAACCCTAATGTCCATAACAGTTTGTCAAATACCAAATTATAATTTTCAGCTCTGCATTGTGTGATAGCATTTTCCTGAAGTTGAATTTTTCATACCAGTACTGGTTGAAGTCCTACATCCGGACGCTGTTTAAACATATTTTACGATAACTCTGGTAATTTTTGTATCTAGTAAACTTTTAACAGAAGTAAGTTAGGTCTTCTCCCAAAAGAAAACTTCTAGGAAAAGATCATTTATATATTTTTGCGGCCAGGTAGTGAGGTCACCAAATTGCTTAATTATACTGCCCAACTGTACCATGTATCCGGACAGCATTTTTAAAAAGATTTTATTTTTTGTGATGTTAGCTTTTGAATTGTGTAAAATGTTTCAATCATTTGACCCATAAATGAAATTTCATGAAAAAAGTTAAACTTGTGATTTTTTATTTGCCGGGCCTCACAGAAATATTGAGCATGCACAGTATGTCATTTTCAATTTCCTCTCGACAATGTTAACATGCTTTCAGTGACTAACAAAATAGTGAGATTTCTTGATCAAATTATTAATACTTACATTATACTGTCATTTTTGCACTTTGATGATTGAAATCAAGTGTCTGTTTGATCAACAATATATATGACTGTAAATATTAATTAGAAATAATCTATGACTTTGAGTGCTTTATCGGAATTGAAGCATTCCACCGCAAGGCGATGTGCCTGGCGGAATAATTCACTAGGACAAAGCCATAAATCATTTTGATTCTTATTATCTTATAAGCCGAAATGTTTTAAAATGATCGTAACTACTACGGACCTTTTTCAGTTCGGCAGTAATGTGTAAAATTGCATACATAGTGGCTGTTGGAATTCACTCATCTATACAGGCAACCATTCAAGATAACACACTATATTATACAAACTTATTTTAGTTTTAATCATCTAATACATGAAATATAAAAAATAACTGACTGTGACATTATGCAGAAGATGTAAGATTCAGAACCGAACAAAGGAGACAATCAATTAAATGCATACTGTAATTTAAACTTTTGAACGTTTTAATGTGGAGTAATGACGTCAGTGTGATGACATAAACGTTTTCATTCTTTTGTTTTGTCTCCCGGAATCAAAACAATGCACGACTGACTGTGAATGCTGAATTTCTTGACTTTTTGAAAGGAAAGCAATGGGACGGTACTCTAAGGGCTACTTGACGTAATCAAAAATGATATTTAGGCTCTTAAACAAAACTTTTTCATGTGACTGATGTACTTATACAATATTATTCCTCTTTCTATATATTTGATTTAATTTAGTGCACAGGAGTAAAGTAGAAAAGTCGGAAGGAGCTACTTTCCATGTCCGAAACTCTGCCTACATAAAGCACTCGAATTGACTTATAGAAATAAACCATACAGTAGGCATATTAGAACAATAAATCACGATTTTCGCAAGTGTCCGGTTTGATTGTCGTCCTTGTCTGGTGGTCTCCAACCAGTATAGTAGAAATTATTATTTTCAATGCTTTCCAAATATTTTGTAAACATAACATGAGCTTAATATCAGTAATAAATGCAAGACACCTACATTTCTGGCTGTAGTGACCATTTTTTGTGTACTCTATGTCTAGAGTGGTGGAACCTTTGCTGGCGGTATCCTTATGCTGGTGAAAAAAAATGCTATTTACAGAAAAACAGATGAAGAAATAATTTTCAAGGTATATTCAGCATTGATAGTCGATGAAATGCTTTTACAGCAAACGAGTGATAGCCGCGCATGCAGCTCCGTGACCCCACAGCAGCAGATACATTTGTTCTGGATCCATTTCGCTAGAAAAATTCTTTAATAATAAACTTCAAAATCAACCAGTTAAAGTTAGCATTTTTGATAAAACTTGTTCTTTTTGTATAAAAATATATTTTCTATGGAAACTGTCATTTCTTTTTAGTTAATATTTAGGCTCTAAAAACTGTTTCCCACCTGTTGATTGTCAAATATCACATACCACCAACATTGGTTCCCTTCATGGTTAAAGTTTTGACGTGTGTCATGTCAATAGCTCCCAGAATGACATAGTCACCTGACGACGCACATCAACATCTTGTTTCAATTTAGCAGGATAACATTGTGTTTTCGCTGAGGCAAATCAAAATGGTTAGGATTTCCTGCTTTCTCAACAGCCGATATACAGTTAAACTTCATTCGCTGGAACTCGAAGGGTCTGGCGATTTCGGTTTGAGGGATCGGTAGTTCGAGCAATCGAGGTTTGTCAGCATGGTCAGTCACGGGGGTCGTCATACATCTTTTTATCGAGACCACATCGGGAGTTATTGCACATACAATGGTACACACATGTAAATGTGCATGTATATTATAAACTTGTAGCTTACCCTTGATTAAAGACAAATTAAAAAGTGTTGTAATGTAAAAGTATGAAACGTTTGTCATTCATTAAATAATTTATTCAATTTTCTGAAAAAAAAAACAAACTTAAAATTAAAGCCAATCTGCTACTTATATATATATATTGCTATATAAACATCGTGAGCGACTTTCAGTCTGTTTGTACATCATAACCTTTAATTGCAAATTTAAGTGTGAATAACACACGCCAGCGCTTGTGTCTGACAGCTGATTATCAATGCATTGTTTGCTCGATAATTGAGATTATCACCTTTTTATTGTTCGAGCCAAAGGATGTACTTTACAATGAAATAGATCTGAAGGGACCGGGGTACAGGTTCGAGAGATCGTTGTTCGAGGTTTTGGTGGTGGAACAATATGATTTATATTGAGCTTTAGCCGGGACCGCTGGTCGGGTCCATTCGGTAGTGTTCGAGCGAACGAAGTTTAACTGTACATTCAAAATACCTCGAGCATAGGTTCCCCCACTCTAAGCACCCCTTGTATGGTCCTGCTAAACCGATACTTACTCAAAAATTATTTCCACAAACGCACAGGTAGTCGAACCATAGCCACACACCTTAATACCATATAGGTGGGTGGGGTATGGTTCGACCTCCTGTGCACAAACGGAGTCCATATGGATAAGATTTGCAAAATAGTCACCGTTCGTATTCTGTCCCATCTATTTCTAAATTAAACAAAAAAGCATGCAAATTTCACCAGCTTTTCCTTGCTTACCAGTAAATACTTTTGTTAAGATATTTGTCTAACACAACCTTTTGTCGTTGTTGTTCATGTCGAGATCCGGCAAAATACCGCAACGAATTAATCACTGACTTTGTTGTTATAATCTACAACCCATCTTGCGAAATAATGTACTGGACTGCAGTTAACAAAAACTTGAACGGGACATAGTGTCACATATATCAAAATTAAAATATCCGGGGCCAGGATACTGATAAATTAATCATAAAATTTGTCCGGTAGTTTAAACATTGCCTCTAAATTGTTTCTCTGCAATAATTGATCAGGAACGGTCTACGCAACGTATGAATTCCTGCTCTACTGTATAGATTATTATTTTATTATTTATATTTATTATTATTATAAAGCGGTCAGCAATAACATCGGCACTTAAAGTACATTTCAATGTTATTCTGACAAAGATATGGTTCATTGATTAGTGAAACGACAACAGCCGTGAAAAAAAAACGGGCTGGGAATCTTCTGATTGGCTGCTGGTTTGGACACGCCTCTTTACCGGGGTACTGCTTCCATATTTGGAGTGACCCGTTTTTTTAATCTTTTTTTACCGGCTGTTCTTTCCATATTTGGAAATGAGCCGTGAAACCGCGGTAAACGCGTGAAATTGCCCGCGTTTACCGGGCGTTTACCACGCGGTAACAACCATGAGGTAAACGGAACAAAAACGTGAGCGCCACTGTACCTAGCTGGCAAAACTTTAACCAAATTTTCAAAGTCAAACAAGGGCCATAATTTGTACTAAATTTTTTCAAGAGTTATATGCCTTGATTGTATGACACCCCTAAAGACATGAACAAAGTTTCAAGTCAATATTATAAGTGGTTACTGAGATATGTGCATGATAGTACCTAGCAGGCAAAACTTTAACCAAATTTTCAAAGTCAAACAACGGCCATAATTTGTACTAAATTTTTTCAAGAGTTATCTGCCTTGATTGTATGACACCCCTTAAGACATGAACAAAGTTTCAAGTCAATATCATAAGTGGTTACTGAGATATGTGCATGATAGTACCTAGCAGGCAAAACTTTAACCAAATTTTCAAAGTCAAACAACGGCCATAATTTGTACTAAATTTTTTCAAGAGTTATCTGCCTTGATTGTATGACACCCCTAAAGACATGAACAAAGTTTCAAGTCAATATCATAAGTGGTTACTGAGATATGTGCATGATAGTACCTAGCAGGCAAAACTTTAACCAAATTTTCAAAGTCAAACAAGGGCCATAATTTGTACTAAATTTTTTCAAGAGTTACCTGCCTTGATTGTATGACACCCCTAAAGACATGCACAAAGTTTCAAGTCAATATCATAAGTGGTTACTGAGATATGTGCATGATAGTACTTAGCAGGCAAAACTTTAACCAAAGAAGCAACGCCGACGCCGACGCCGACACACAAGTGACTGTAATAGCTCTCCATATTCTCCGAATAGTCGAGCTAAAAAATGGCACCTGGCGAGAGCAATAGTTCCAAATTTTCTGTATGTAAATTACAAGTTAGCTACTGAACATGAGCTACTTCGACTGTATACTAGTAGTAAGAAAACTTTAAACAAATTTGGTAAATTACAGAATTCCTCACATGAATAAGAAATAAAGAGAATGACTTATTTAAATATTGGGGAAAAAAACAGGGAATGTGTAAGCTTTGTAGTACTGAAATTGAAACTACATTTCACTTTGTATTGAAATGTCCAAATTTAATTTCAGCTAGAGAGGGATACATTCCAAGAACGTTCTATACTGGTATTCTTGCTAACCTTAGTTTATGTTCCTGACTCTGCATCATATTGTATATGTGTGCTATTTAAGATATATTGATATGGACTGGAGACCAAAATCAAATAAATTTATTGTTATTGTAAAACGAATATTTTTAAATCAAGGAAAGAACGTTACGGTTGATAAGTGAACAAAATTAAGGCTTATGTTGCAGCAGATTTATTTTATACAAGAGCTGTCAGTAGGACAGCGCGCTCGACTTTTTTAGTGCTTGCCTATAAAACAAAACTTTGACAGTTAAGGGCACACAAGACTTTAACTAGGAATTTCTAAGTACAAATCAAGAAACATTTTCACAGAGTTATCTTCTCTTGCTTACAGATAGGTCTCATGATGGTACATAAGAACTCCAACTTCCAAAGTAATATCTCAAATGGTTAAGTCAACAAGTGGACAAGAATGAAAATTTTAACTGAGTTTCTAAGTCAAAAAGGGCCATAATTCAAATAAAATCCTTGACAGAATTACCATCTCCTGCCCATGTTTTGGGACCATGATGGTAAACAAGTATTCCAACTTTCAAATTAATATCTCAAACAGTTCAGTCAAAAAGTGGACTGGTACGAAAAACTTAACCAAGATTCTAAGTTGATAAAAGGCCTTAATTTTTAAAACAAATCCCTGACAGAGTTACCTTCTCTTGCGTACAGATGGGGGTAATGATGTGAAATAGCATTAAAAGTTTCAAAGCAATATTTCAAGGGGTTAAGGCAATAAGTGGATTTTACCCATATTCAATGTATTTTCTAAGTCATAAAGGGGCATAATTCTGTCAAAAACCTTGACAGAGTTATGTCCTCTTGTCTGTTGATGAAGGTCGTGATGGTAAACAAGTATGGTTAGTTTCAAAGCAATACCTCCAATGGTTTTGAAATAAAGTGAGGTGGTACGAAAAACTTAACCAAGCTCAATACACTTTTAAGTAAAAAAAGGGCCATAATTCTGTCAAAAACCTTGACAGAGTTATGTACTCTTGTCTGTAGATGGAGGTTATGATGGTAAACAAGTATAGTAAGTTTCAAAGCCATACCTCTAATACTTCTGAAATAAAGTGGGGTGGTACGAAAAACTTAACCAAGGTGTGACGCCAACGCCGACGCCGACACCGACGCCGACGCCGACGCCGGGGCGAGTAGGATAGCTCCCCTTTTCATAGAAAAGTCGAGCTAAAAATGATTTTAAAATGATGAATTTGATGATGAAGATTGTGGTGATGATGATTATGATGATGCTCGTGTTGCTAGTGATATAGTTAAATAAGCATCTAATTGAATTAACCAATGGAGGCAGAGGAGCGTCTCAGCAGATGAAAACATTATTTTCCTGCCTTATCACTTGTTGTGAGATTCGCAGGTAGTTGTTAAAATGGTTTTGTTGTGTTGTATTTTAAATAGTACCATGCGGTGCTGACATGTTCTGACACTTTTTCCATCCTGAGTCCTCAAATTGGCAAGCGATGATGAGGTGCTAATTGTGTATGAAAAATTGAAAACTGTTAATTATTTGACCATTATGTCCTATGTATTTCATCAATATTATAGAACCGGCATTTAATAAAGCAGAACTGAACAGAACATAAATTTCATTAGATTTAAACGGAATGTTTTTCAACAATGGCATGCGTCTGGATGTACGTTATATCAAAACAAAACATGCATGCATGAAAATACACAAATCGTTATTGAAACTGTTATACATGTACAAAGTTGTCAATTACGAAAGAAGAACTTAGTTTGCAAAAACAGTTTCTCCAAAGGCATATCGTACAAAAAATATCAGTTTTTACGAAGTGTGTGATCCTTTATTCTAGCAATATTAATTATATTTCGTTTAATTTGACAAGAAAGTTATTTTCTTCTGAAATATTACATTGTCCACATAAAAAGAAAAACTCACGGAGCTCTTCAATCTGCATATTTTCGTTAATTGCTATAGAGCCTGCTTACGCTTCTCCTCATTCTACTCATTTAAGACTTTATGCTACGAATTTGTGAGTAAATGCTTAAACGGTATAACTACAACAGCAACTCAGTTTGTTCGATTGGACTTATTTTAGCGCGTTTTGCTTTAACTGCTTTTGTTTTTTATTCATTCTACAAGGCATGCGTATCTTCAACAATTATGTTTTCTAATTAAATTGAATTTCTATATCTAAAATATTAATTAAATAACCTGTTACCAAGCGATTGCAGCGCAGGCCAGACGTCGCCGCTGTACGATTGTAAATGACGCGATGTGTAATCAGATTATGCACGCACGTATGATCTAAACCAAACAGTTATATTATTATTTTGATTTTTCGCAAAATTATTTCGAGAGTTGAATTATGCAAGACCCATAAACGTTTCCGTATGTAGCACCTAACTGTCAAAGAAAGATGTATTACCAGCATGTACTAAAGCAGGGCACTTGTTGAGGACTTAAGGTAGTATGCGACCTTTGTCAGACGTCAGACGTCAAAAAGCGAGTTATTTTCTGTGATCGTTATGAAAGTTTTCCTAATGGTACTATAACATATTGCTCGAATTTTGTTCCTTTTATTTGTTCTATTTTTTATTTCGTTTCCTAGCAACGTTACGTCAAATGTCGGTGTTCTAAAATCGAGGTTTTACATGCATAACTGGTTCAAATATTTCCTCATTTTAATTTTAAAACCACTACATGCTAGCGCTCTATCTGTGAAATACGCATATATAAAATTTTGATGTTTTTGTCGTCATATTTTCCAACGCAAAGCGTTTAATATTGAAAATCCACCCATTTTTTCACCCGAAATTGTGACCCCCCGACTTACGTTAAAGTTAGTTTTGGTCAACGGAACGAGATTCAATCAACTAATGACTAATATGGTGATTTAGAGTAGATCGTAACGAATAGCACTGAAAATCAAAAAAGAAGGTTGTTCGCGCAATTTTTTTCACAAAATGTCAATTAAGTAAAGTTCGGACATCAAGAAGAATGATAACGTCGCCTACTGTCATTGAGAGCATTTCAACGCCATACGTGATCTTAAGGTCCGCGTAGACCAAGAGGAACGTTAAAACAGCCATCCCTTGATACAAATGTAAGATAATCATTACGGTGCAAATAAAACAGATATCGATACCCATAATTTACATAATTATATTGAAGAGTCACATTGAATAACTGTCTCTAGATTAAAATACTTAAATTATGTTTATCTATATCGTATGTATTTATGATAGCTCATGAACTCATGCGCGTCTCGAACGCAAGCAACGTGCGTTTCATAAAAAAACACTTCTATTCACTAGTATTGATTCAAAGTTATATAATTTATATTGTTTGATAGCTCGTTCGTTGTTATTGACATCCTACTGTTTGATATCATAGGAGGTTTATCAAAGAATGCGCATAATCATGTATACTATTCTACATGATATAAAGGTATTATCATTGAACAATATCATTAGCTGTAACTTTTCCTGCTAGAGTTTGAAGGATGCTGCAGTCTTCATAAAAGTATTAATTACTTTTAGTGTAAATATGTCAATCACAGATAATACGGTACCAGGTGATAGGAAAATGGGCAGGTAAACCCCCTGTTAAAGAAATGTGATAATCTTGAGGTAGGCAATTATAAACCAGTTTCTTATGTATTGTGGCATGAGAACTAATGATACCAAAGGATTATGATACAGGAATGGTTATGTTAGATTTACAAAAAGTTTTGATACTGTTTATCATTTATCTTATGTAGTAGACTAATTCCAATGTGCCTCAAAATATTTATTGGTTTATGTCTTATCTAAAAGGAAATAAAAAAAACTGTAATTGGCAGCAATTATACTCTGAATCTAAACATGTTTTTCTGTGATGACAGCTTTGGTGAGTTTAATACGAATTAATACATTTTCTTTTTATAAAGGTAAACGGCTTTCTAATGTTAGAAAGTATGAAATTGTCGGCATGAGAAAACCCGAGGATTACGGTTGGAATATTTTAGCAAAGCACGCATGTTACATAATCATATAAGAGTTCTTGTTACTTTATTTGTAGTTACCACACAAGTTGTTCAGTGCCGCACTTGAACATGATTAATATGGCTTGAATATGCTATCTAAAGTAACTAATCTAGAAATCTTTGCCGTTATCATCGGGCAAAAAGCGTTTTAAGTGCAAACCAATCTTTTGTCTGTCTAGGCCTGTATCGAAATTTCATATTAAAGACCTACCTGAAAGAAATATCTGTAGGATTGTGACCGAGTATTCTTTGTCCCCACTTTTACAAGTTGAATGCATACTTAACACTTTTAGTTATCGCTTAATACCCTCTTGACGTCGCTTTTTATCTTTATGATAGAGTCGAATTGAGTACATTTACATGCACTTTTATCAGAAAACAGACAGTTTGGCTAAAACATGCGACGACGATCGGGATTTTTTAGCAAAGGCCGACGTTAGCACAATGACTTCTATGAATAATAAAAAATAAATATGCACCACAAAAACTATAGCTATTATCGCCGTACTTTATATACTATAGCTTCAAATCGTTTTCAGTGTCTCGAAATTTAAATATTATATTGAATATGCATATCATATATTATAACGTATTATTGTTGTATATGATTATGTTGAACCTTGATTTACGAAGGAGCTTTTAAGTCCGTTTACATCAAAGATTTTTTTGTGTCAGGTTCCTACGACGTGTCATATATACGATCATGCAAAGATGAAGGGATTGGTTACAAATGTATATCCCATACGAACGGTATGTTTCGGGACAGAACACAAATAATAACTATCTAAATCACCACATTAAGAACCACCAAATAATTTTAACCCATAACTACTGTTTGGTATCAACAATATTTTACACTTAATACTGTAGAAGAAAAGTTGGCTAACGGGAATCATCACCATGCAGGTATAATTCGAGACTGCCAATAAAAAAGTAAGGTGCCCTCAAAAAGGGACAGGGTTAATAATAATAATAATGAGTGAATACATTTATTTTACATCCAGTATCGGTGAATTTCCATGTGTTGTATATCATATTATTTAGCCAAATTCGGCTAGCTTCTTATTTTGTTCACGAAAAAACAGTCATTGGTTTCAGTGTTTCGGTTGTTTTCAAAATTTTAGGAAAGTGAAAACAGAAATAACTTAATTCTATCAGATACAATTTTAGCCTAATTGGAATTCAGTCACTGTCAGCCTTGCTTCTTACTTTGTTTACCTACAAACTTTCATTGCTTCTTCAGTTGCAGATTATGAAATCAGAAATGACTGAAATTCAGTCACATGTCATTTCAATCATATTCAAATCGTCTTGGAGTACAGATTCTCCGATTATGCTATAAATGTGTGGTCAGTCAATGACTGAATTCAGTCAATGTTTTGTGCATCTAGTTGTTTAACTGATATTTTGTATAAGCAAGTACGTTTGTAATATTATTATCATGTCTGTACTCCATATGAACAAGTAATAAAATATTTAGTATCAATAACACGTCTTTGTTCTATGTAACGCAAACATGATTGTTCTTATTGGAAAAAAACGTTAATTCTAACGAAATTATACATGGGTATTGATAGTTGAAAAAAAAAACATGTTGAAAATGGCATAGTTAAGACACAATCAGAAACGTGACTTTTCTCATCAGAACGTGTTCATAACTGAAAAATCCGTCAAAAGTAATCTAAAGATAGGAACTCCTCAGATAAACTCGTCCGTTTCAATCCCGTTCAGTATTTTATATCGTTTAACCAGACGTATGTATATTTGTATTGCACATATACTGAATAAACATGTTTGAATGAAGTAACCTGCCGCAGAGATATAAATCTTTCAATCGATTTTATTAACCCAGAATATTTATTGCAAGTCTGATAACGTCAGTTTTCAAGATTATATTCATAACCTTTCAAACTGACCTTTGTTTAAGTGACAGCTATTTACCTTATATAAAATAAATGATCAGTACATTTGATCTCAACATGTTTCTATAGTAAACTAGAACTGTCACAAGAGTGACGAATTATACCCCCACAATACAGCTTTGTCACAGAAGTATGGCAACCATAGCAAAGGAATGGCCACAAGGACATACATTTCAGTTATTATACAATAAGTTGTGTAAATGTATTGTTTTAATAGCACACAAAATATGTAAGGTTGGAAAGTATGGATTATTATTAAATTTAATAGGTTTATTTCAAACATGTTAATATCACTAACCTCCCTATCAAATTTCATGATCCTAGCCCCAAGCGTTCTTAAGTTATCATCCGGAAACCGTTTAACTGTTCCGAGTCATGTGACCTTGACCTACAGACCTCAAAGTCAAACCTGACCTGTATTTCATGATGTTACACCTGTGTACCAAAAATAATATAAATCGCTCAAGTCGTTCAGGAGTTATCATCCGAAACCGTTTTACTATTCCGAGTCACTGTGACCTTGACCTACAGACCTCAAAGTCAAACTTGACCTGTATTTCATGATGTAACGTCTGTGTACCAAAAATTATTTAAATCGGTCAAGTCTTTCATGAGTTATCATCCGGAAACCGTTTTACTGTTCAGGGTCACTGTGACCTTTACCTTTGACCTACTGACCCCAAAGTCGAACTTGACCTGTATTTTCTGATGATGCACCTGTGTACCAAAAATTATTTAAATCGGTCAAGTCGTTCATGAGTTACCATCCGGAAACCGTTTTACTGTTCAAGGTCACTGTGACCTTGACCTTTGGCCTACTGACCCCAAAGTCAAACTTGACCTGTATTTCATGATGTTACAGCTGTGTACCAAAAATTATTTAAATTGGTCCAGTCGTTCATGAGTTATCCGGAAACTGTTTTACTGTTCAGGGTCACTGTGACCTTGACCTTTGACCTACTGACCCCAAAGTCAAACTTGACCTGTATTTTTTTATGTTGCACCTGTGTACCAAATATTATTTAAATCGGTCAAGTCGTTCATGAGTTATCATCCGGAAACCATAAAACCAACAGACCGACCGACCGACCGACCGACCGACCGACAAGCTCACTCCTATATACCCCCCCCCCCCCAAACTTCGTTTTGTGGGGGTATAATAAAATCGTTTTTAATGTCCTTTAAGTTTGAATTGTATTCTTTCAAATGTCACCTTTATACAAAAATGTCATAAAAAATACATACATGTATAACTATCTTCTCATTTTACATTCAAACACACCAAACATCAAAAATACTCCTACAAAACGCCTTATCACACGGAATGGCTTCTGTTTCTTTGCCATAAATTAGTTATAATATAACCATTGTTGAAACATTTGTTTGTAAGAAAAACATTGTATTCATTACCAGCGCAATTTTGTTTTCAAAAGGTAAACTTCTCAAAGAAAGGGTATATATCAAACTATATAAAAGAGTAATGTATGCTATGTAAAACGTTTGTTATGAAAAGGAACTTACCTCTGAACGTTTTAAGTCCTTCATAAGACAGCTTTAAACAAACCAATAGAATATGAAGATACCACAACTGTTTCAATTAAACAATGTTTAAACCAGTACGGGTGATATCATTATAGCTGTGCCTTTATCTTTAAATAACAAGTACATTGTAGTAGCATGTTATAAATACGCGGCAGTATTATTTCGTAATATAATTCGGTATTGTATGAAATAGGGTGAATAGCAGTAAATAATTTTCGGATCTATTTGGTAGATGTTTCGTATTTAAATAAAAAAGCTCATGTCAGTACACTAGCTTTTTTGGAACAATGATACACGTATACAAATATATATAACAAGTTTTTATACAATTTTTTTTTTATAATATAATTGCCGGAAAATATGTTGGCACTGATAACTCATAAAATTTGACTAAAAAAAGGAAAGCAGATTTATTCGGAAGCTCTTTGAGCTGTTGGACATTTAAAATACAACTTTATAGTTATGTTTAAATTTACCAGTTTTTTATTGTTACCGTAGGTGGTCTCACCTGGTGAATTCGCCAAGGCCCCATTAACCAGTTCCGACGGTGTTACCAGTTAACATTAACTGTGTCTGTATAATGATTACAGTTATCATTAAACAACATAAAAAAACCTTGTCACAAGAAATGGATTATCCTACATGTAGTAAATGGTCATGTTTGTTTCTCCTCGCTATATGATGACCACGTCATTTGCTAGCCGGTATGCAGTTCATGATTTATAAACAGGACATGCAATGAACATGAAATGAAGTTACATGGCCTTTGATTTCTGCGCAAAAAAATAAAATTTGATTTAAAGCAAAGTAGCATAAAGTAACACATCTGCAAAAGATGTTCACAAGTTTAGCATATGATTATCAGATTACAGCAATTATTGATTGCTTAACAATTTTTCACGCTTTAAGAAAAGTATGCGTTTACAAAATGTTTTGATACTCGCTTTGGTAGGTACATGACGCATTGCGCATTGGTCCGACCAAATGTACTCAACTCATGACCCTGGTGTCAAAACATACATTGTAGGTATAAAAGAAATCTCTTTTGCGTAAAGACCTCCTCGTTGTTGGTGGGAATAAACCTTTCTCTACAGTTTTCCTTCTCATGGGAATAACATACTTCTGGCTAGAGGTACTTCGTCATCACTCTCGGTATCAGTGTACTCAAGCTAGCTGATTGAATCATCAACAGGACTTACATCAGCTTTAGGCAGCTGTTCGGCTATGGCATCGGTCCCAAAATACTGATCATGATCTTTCACCCCTGACCAGGCATGAAAGGGAGAAGTAAGCTGCGGTATAAAAACAAAAATAATATCAAACAGGGAATGCCACATACCAAAAACGCAGCCTCCCCAAAACGAGCCCCATAGCACCTAGAAGTGCACACCACCAACACACACACACACACACAACACACACACACACACAATCATGTACACACACACACATACACTACCAACACACACTAGCATACAAAGCAAACACACGAGGACAAAACGAACAATTAAAGGAACACAGTCTTTTTTATATATCACAACCTCACATTTGCCTTCGTAGACGGGAAATTCTTCCTTCGGTTGACTGATGACAATATAATTGGTGGTGCTTCCACTTGTCCGCAATATTTCGCTTCCAACGAACAAGGACTCTTGTCATTTGGGAGAACAGAACTTCGAGCCCGCTGATCATACCCTCTTTGTTTGCCTTCCCATAGGCGGACTGGAGACGATCGCGTTGCTTAACCATATACTCCGAGTGTAAGCCTGACGATAAAGTATAGACGAGAAAGATATCAGGGCAGTTCTGGGATGCCGGCCAAACATAAGATAATACGGAGAGTACTAGTATCCAGTACTATCATGACGATTGACGTTGTAGGCTTGAACCAGACTCGACACGTGGGCTTTCCAATCAGTCTTTTGATGTTCCTCGAAGGACTCAAGCATCTTGAATTATGTCTGGTTAAACCGCACGAACATTGATCATCGCACGGTTTAGCGATATGCGAGTCTTGGTAATTCCCGCTATGGTGCAAAGCTCTTTTATGACCTGGACTCGAAGTTCTGCCCCAGGTCACTGTGAATACACGCCTGGAAACCTCAATGAACGACGAAATTATCAAACAGCATTCTGGCTGTAGTCTTGGCCGTTTGGTTTGTTGTATGGTACGCCTGTGCATATCTGCCGGAATGGTCGGTCATTATAAGAATGTGTTCTTACCCTACCATTGACCGCTCTAATGAAAGAAAGTCAACACAAAGGATATCTTCGGGGAACGTTGAATGGATACAATGTAGAAACAAATTCCTACGGACACACTTGCCACAATTTAAGCCGTTTTCTGCATTGAAGACATCCATGCCTTTTAAAACATTCCTTGAATAATAACGTGGTCCGGTCACGTCTGTGGTGGCAAAGGTTACCATATAATGCCTTAATAGCAGTTTAAAATAGTAGGCAACACTTACTGAAATATTTCCTCTCCACTGAAGTTGCACTTCATGTAAAGAATTACATGCGCAAGAATCAATTTTGACCATTTATGCAAGTACGCATTTGTTACGGAAATTGTTGGTCCACTGGCTGAGCCGGTTAGGTACAATGTACAGTTCTGAACATGTCTTGCTATGACTGAAATTATTTGATCCCGATTTTGTGCCTTGATCCAGACATTTCTCGATAGACTTTGAGCATACAAGAGATCATTTGGTACTGGTATAACTCTACATTGATCATTTAGAATAACCATGCAGATTATTTTGGTTCTGAAGAATGCTTGTACAACTTTCAGTGTTGCAACTGATGTACTCTTTAAGCGAAAGAGACCATCCGCATCTGCATCGCTAGAGCCACGTCTGTATTTTGATGTAAAGTTATACAGGAAATACTGTGGCGCTCACGTTTTTGCTCGATTTTTCGGCAGGAAAACCACAGCAGCACCCGTTTTTCGCCCGTTTTCAAAACGGGACGTTTTTCTGTTCGGACCGTTTAAAAAAACGGGTTTTCTGCTCACCCCTTTTAAAACAAGAGCTGTCAGTAGGACGATAGATAGGTCTTACGATGGTACATAAGTACTCCATCTTCCAAAGTAATATCTCAAATGGTTAAGTTAACAAGTGGACAAGAATGAAAATTTTAACTGAGTTTCTAAGTCAAAAAGGGCCATAATTCAAATAAAATCCTTGACAGAATTACCTTCTCCTGCCCATGTTTGGGAATCATGATGGTAAACAAGTATTCCAACTTTCAAATTAATATCTCAAACAGTTCAGTCAAAAAGTGGACTGGTACGAAAAACTTAACCAAGATTCTAAGTCGATAAAAGGCCTTAATTTTTAAAACAAATCCCTGACAGAGTTACCTTCTCTTGCGTACAGATGGGGGTAATGATGTGAAATAGCATTAAAAGTTTCAAAGCAATATCTCAAAGGGTTAAGGCAATAAGTGGATTTTACCCATATTCAATGTATTTTCTAAGTCAAAAAGGGGCATAATTCTGTCAAAAACCTTGACAGAGTTATGTCCTCTTGTCTGTTGATGAAGGTCGTGATGGTAAACAAGTATGGTTAGTTTCAAAGCAATACCTCCAATGGTTTTGAAATAAAGTGAGGTGGTACGAAAAACTAAACCAAGCTCAATACACTTTCTAAGTAAAAAAGGGGCCATAATTCTGTCAAAAACCTTGACAGAGTTATGTACTCTTGTCTGTAGATGGAGGTTATGATGGTAAACAAGTATGGTAAGTTTCAAAGCCATACCTCTAATACTTCTGAAATAAAGTGGGGTGGTACGAAAAACTTAACCAAGGTGTGACGCCAACGCCGACGCCGACGCCGGGGCGAGTAGGATAGCTCCCCTTTTCACAGAAATGTCGAGCTAAAAACGGCTGATCGTACTGCACATGCGTTTAAAGCGAGTTCCGGCGTTTTTTCCGTTTTTTAACCGCGGTAGCGTATGCGCATGCGTGAAAAGCGAGTTACTTCGGGGTTTTTTACCGGCCAGCAAATGCGCATGCATCACTCACCATAGTCGTCTCTTGAATTCTATACTAGGTTCTGGATTAAATCATGTCGTCGCGGAAAAACACAAGTTAAGCTATTAATAGTGCACGATATTATAATTGTTACCACGTGTCAAATCTTTTATAGGTGTTAAGTAACGCAGGTGAAAAATGTAAGTTACGCAGGTAATGCTGAAACTTGGTCTATGTGTAAACGGTGTTGTTTACCTTCTTATTGATATATAAGAACTAGGCTATTTTTAACTAAAATGCACTATTTGGGTCCCAGGTACGCTACAATCACCGGTGTTGAATACCTGTAAAACCACTATTGCAAATTATATCATTCAATTCGTTTCTGAAGAGAGAAAATAATATTGGGCTCAAACTACAGCCTTGACCTGACCCGATTGGACAATAAAATGTGTCGGTATGTCCATACTTTGTTCTAACAACACCTTTTACTTAAGAAATAATCTATGGCTTTGAGTGCTTTATCGAAATTGAAGCATTCCCTGAAGGTGATGTGCCTGGCAGAATAATTCACGAGGGCGAAGCCCGAGTGAATTCTTACGCAGGCATATTACCGACGGGAAATGCTTCAATTTCGATAAAGCACTCCAAGGCATAGATTATTTCGATTTTTTTAAGCCGAATTTTTGAAACTATCGTAACTACTACGGACCTTTTTTTCAGCACGGCGGTAATGTGTAAAATAGCATAAATAGTGGCGATTGGAATACACTTCCCTATTCAGGCAGCCATTCAAGATATCATACATAACTATATTATACATGCACATCATCTAATAATTAAATATAAAAAATACCTGTCTGTGACATTATGCAGAAGACGTCGGATTCAGAACAAAGCAGACAATCGATTTAAATGCGTACCGTTAATTTAAACTGTACAACGTTTTAACGTTAAGTAATGACGTCAATGTGATGACGTAAACGTATTCATTCATTGTTTTGTCTCCCGGAATCAAAACATTGTATGACTGTTAATGCTGAATGTTTTGGTCTTTTTAAAGGAAAACAAGGTGAGGGTATTCTAAAGCTTACTTGACGTAATCCAAATTAATATTTAGGTTCTTAAACAACTTTTTCATGCGACTTATGTATTTATACTGATATTATTTATATTTCTATATTTTATTTACTGCGCGGGAGTAAATTAGAAAAGTCGGAAGGAGCTACTTCCATGTCCGAAACTCCGCCTACTTTTACGAGTGCTTTAATCGTATTGACTATAGAAATATACCATAGGCATATTAGAATGTGTAATAAATTGCTATAATAGAACTGTACAGGTTTTGTTTCAAACATTGTGTCTTTAAAACATAATACAATAGACCGATTGGCAAAAACAAAAGCTTTTTGAAAGTCTACAAAGGCAACATATATTGGCTATATTCCTAAATAAGTATTTGTTAACTATCGCGTCGAGAATAAAAGCATAATCTATTGTTGAATAACCAGCTCGAAAATCGGCTTGAAATTCAGCCAAATTGTTATTAGCCTCGGTGAAAACAGTAACCCGTTTTGTAATGACAGAAATACATGTATATATTTTACTAGGAGTATCGAGTATAGATATGCCTCTATAGTTATCCGGTAAATTCACATTTCCTCTTTTATGCAGAGAAACAATAATAGAAACAGTCCATGAATCTGGCAATTCACCACTATCAAATAATCTATTAAATAATTTATCCATGTATGGTAAACTTTCCAAGCCGTTGTAGCTTTTACTGGGTCATGCATTAAACCGAATACTTCTTGTTTGGAGCATAACTCAAAAAAGTATGTAAGGGATTAAGTTGATATTTCACACAGTGATCGAAGTCATTGAGAAGGAACGCAGTGAACAATGCTTGTCCGAAACGGATTTCCAAAACCATGAAACTGACATTACACGTTGTGAAAGAACATGTTAAGTAGAGGAAGTGCAATGTCTTATAACATTAATTATACATTGCCTCATTTTGAATTATGTCCCTTTATCATGTGAAGTTCAGCTTGTAGGGAACATAGTTTGAAAACCCGTTCAACATATTTATTTAATATTAAACACAATGAAAGAAGATATTGAAAGGTAGTGCAAAGTTTAAGAATCATAACTGTATCCGGCTTAGAATGAATTTATGTACCTGAAGAAATTCAGAAAAACTGAAATGTTGAAATGTAACCTGTGAGTTATTTTCAGAAATTCCCATTTTTTCGTCACCTCAACTTTCAAGGGAGTTATTTCTTTCAGCAAAAGGAAGCAATTTTATTGACAAAATGTTTCAATTATCACTTACTGTAGTTATTTTCAAAATAACTTAAACAAGTTACACCCCTGTCTGATACATAAATTATGATATGATGGTTATACTGATTGTAATACAATGTAAATTGATCAGTTAAAAGTTAGGGCTTCAATTTTGAAGAATACATGGGTTTACAGTTTCAAGACTGTACAACGCAGATATCCAAGTGTACCGAGTGGACTTGATAGTTATCTCCCTTGATTTTTTTCTAAAGATATGCAATTTGATACATTTTATTTAACCACAAACAATGAATCAGTTGCTAAACCTGACCATATATCGGGAATTTTACATAGAAGTAACATACAGTTATTAATAGCCAGTAACATTTACTCGATAAAAAGAAACGGAAAATAGCCCTGTTTGAAACTGTAAACCCGTGTATCAGTCAGATTTTGTGATTTTTCTAACATCAAAATTAGTATAAATTTTAAATGAAAGCCCCTTGTATATAAAACGTAACAGATCCCTGAAAGAAACATTTTCTAGGAAATAACATAAGGTTTTGCTGAAAAGTAAATTATAGTGCAACAGTATTTGTGGAGGCTAGTTTAAAGGTCCACTACTAACACCAGGGGGTGGGGGGTAATCATTCATAATTCACCTGTAGGCATAACAATTGTATGTGTGTGAATTTATCAGAGGCGTAAAAACTGGATTTTTACGCCCATAATTTTTATTTTCCATTGAAAATAATTACGATAAATTTACATAATATTACATGCCATTTGGACGGCCATATTACGGGCGTTAAACTACGTTCTGAAATCTGTCAACTTGCGGCATAATTCTATTATGTACGGGCGTAAAGAAAAAAATATTCCGCCTAATTTACAGCTGTAAAATTATGTACAGGAATACATAACTAGATGCCCACGTGCAACATGTCGAGCCCGCCAGCTATCAAAAGGACTAACTCCTTACTAAGTAGAGATCGGTCAAAATAAACCTAAATATTGAATGTAACATGTATGTTGTACCACAGAAAAGTGGTTTCGATTTTACTCTACGGCAAGTAATAAAACAGTTACAAATATAAGCTATTTATAGTAACAACAAAGGGAAGTTATTCTAAAAACAAGGGTAGCCCATGGTGGTGAACATTTGTACAAAGTAACATCAAAATCCCTCCATGCATAAAGAAGAAATGCTCCGGACAAAGATATTCTTGACTTTGAACTTTAACCTCTAAGTGTGACCTTGACCTTAGACCTAGGGACCTGGTTCTTTCGCATGACACTCCGTCTTATGGTGATGAACATTTGTGCCAAGTAACATCAAAATCCCTCCATGCATGAAAAAAAATGGTCCGGACAAAAACGGACGGAAGGACGACCGCACGGACGGACGCACGCAAATACACCGAACCGCCATAAGTGACAACTATGTCGAGCTCACCGCAGGCGGGCTCAACAAAAATTACATAGCACAGTTTTTTCTCAAATTACAGCACACTTCCTGAGACTGTCATTGTCTGTGAATTGTTTATTAGGGCTGTAACGTCAAACATCCAAACTTTCGAGAGATTTATCTTGTGATAAATTTGGACAACATTGATTTCAGCCCTGAAGGCGAAATGATTCCACAATCTAGACGAATTGTTTGGGGGGAAGGGGGGTCCTTCAGGAACACGACATAACTCAATTTTATTTCACCGGTACAATTATAAGCAACAGGGGAAGTTACTACGGCATGACTAGCGTGGCTAAAGGCCGTGATTCCGGTACTAAATAACGGTTGGGGGAACTGGGGCTTAATAAACGAATCAAATAGAAAATGTCCGGGTCTGAATCGCATATCAGATCTTGGTAGTCGAATTCCGACGTATCACTCCGAATTGTTGCACCTCTTTCTTATAGTAATTGACATGAGTAAACAAAATTGTGGTAATTATGGTTCGTGATTTAATGAAATTAAGTAATGTATAAATCCTACTACAACATTAAGGTCCTCAAATACACTTTGTTCATAAGCAGGGCTTCGATAATCTTCGGTTTTTCGGTTCTGGGCTGAATTTTTACTTCAAAAACAAATTCACAAGTCTGAAAAGCAATTTTAAATCGGTCCGAGAATTTTTACATTTTCGGTCCATAAATGTGTTTAAAATCACAATACACCTGGCTCCTGTAAACACCTACAGGTCTGTTATTTGGCCCCAGGAAGAGCAATAAACGTGTCAGATAATCCGACTGTCACTTCGTTAATCGGTCGGTAATTAGCAATCAGAGGACAAAGCCAAATGCCTCTGGCAATACTTTGATGTTTACAGGTGGCCTACCCACTTTGAAAAGACCGATCCTTGACTGCTTTGTCGATTATTGTAACGGTTATGTTTCATTAACCCGGGACTCCTTAATGAATAAAGAATCGGTCTTTAATGTTTTTGAAAGTAGATGTTTACGTTTATAAATTATTTTGAAAGTAGATGTTCAGTTTTAGAAAATAAATTGAATAACACAATTTGTAAATGCACTTTAATTAAATTCGACAGACATATATGTGGTAGACATATTTATACCCCGGAAACGAAGTTTAGGGGGGTATATAGGAGTCACCTGGTGGTTGGTCGGTCGGGCGTGCAGTCTGTTGCATTTTCCTCGTCCGGAACATAACCTGAAAACTACTAGTTGGAATTCAATACAACTTCATACAATGGTCAAGCACATTGAGAGGAAGTGCAGTGCACAAGAACCATAACTCCATCTTGACTAATCACAGAGTTATTGCCCTTTGTTACTTTTTCTTGTCCGGAGCATAACTTGAAAACTACCGGTTGGAATTTAATACAACTTCATACAATGGTCTAGCACAATGAGAGAAAGTGCAGTGTACAAGAACCATAACTATATCTTGACTAATCACAGAGTTATTGCCCTTTGTTACTTTCCTTGTCCGGAGCATAACTTGAAAACTACTGGTTGGAATTCAATACAACTTCATACAATGGTCAAGCACAATGAGAGGAAGAGTGCAGTGCACAAGAACCATAACTCTATTTTGACTAATTAAAGAGTTATTGCCCTTTGTTACTTTTCCTTGTCCGGAGCATAACTTGAAAACTACTGATTGGAATTCAATACAACTTCATACAATGGTCAAATACAATGAGAGGAAGTGCAGTGCACAGGAACCATAACTCTATCTTGAGTAATCACAGAGTTATTGCCCTTTGTAACTTTTCCTTGTCCGGAGCCAGTAACTTGCAGAGTTATTGCCAATAACAATATCTCTATTTTAGTTTTTTTTTTGCAAAGAATTCTGTTACTACGAACTTCCTCAGTTTATAAAGTCTTTCGGGGGTATAAATCACATTTAGTGATAGGTCTAGTTTTTCCAGAATACGATTGTAATTCGTAAATCGACGACTGGTACATATTTTTGCAGCCTCTTTTCACTTTATCAGCGTTATTGATAGATACTTTAAATACCACCTAATAATATCTTAAATCAGTAAATTCTATAAACTGCGTTTGTAGACTTTTACAGTATTTCAGAAAAAGTCGGGATATAATTTTCAAAATAACCGATACCTTGCAAGGAATTTTTTTTTATTCAAACAGATACAGATCTAGATCTTATTCCCTCAATATTTATTAAACATTGAAAGTACACACACTAGACTTTCGAACCTACACAGGAGATCACAAGTATTGTATCTACAATGCTTGTGAGTGTTCAGTAAACAATTTCTCAGTGCACATAAACAATATGCACTCAGAATTTACAACCCTTTAAAGTACAAATTTCTCAATGCAATCCTGCATTAAAAGAAATTTTTAAACACAGATATTCAGGTAAATCAAGTCTATAAACATTCATGTCTATAAGCATGAAAATTGAACACAAGAAAAAAAATCAGCAGCGGCCGAGTTTCGAACCTACGCCTGCGAGATCACGAGTTTTGTGTCTTACCTATTACGCTAGGCAGGAACTTCTAAACGAAGGCGAATTTAACAATTATAACAGGAGTATTGATTTTGGATAGATGTTAGTTATCGGTTAATCATTGCATGTTCATAACTAGTCTCAACAAAAATATTTTTCACTGATAAACAAAAATAATTACACTAGACCTACAATAGTCTTCTCAAAATCCTAAGGCTAGATGAACCTCAAAAAGTATCTTTATAACATGTATCAGCGAACAGGCGAAATATAGATTTTCTGTCACAAACAATATCTTCTAAAACAATATTTTATAAAAAGAAAAAGTGAAGCAAAACTCTTACCAACTTTCCAGTTATCCACTTAATTAAAACTAAATCACTAAAATACCTCTATCACACAAAAATGTCATCCAATCACAAAACACTAAACGGTACGAGAAACCGTCCTAAATAACAAACTAAATTCACAAGATGTGAAAGTTCACAAAGTCTCCGCGGTACATCCAAATACGTGACGGAATCCTTTCCAACGACGACGAAAGTGACTCGAGTCTTCCTAAGAAAAGGTAAAGTAAATGTATGGGCCCATAAACTGTCAAAGTAAGTGGAGTTGCACGCACGTGACAATGTTTATAGAAAATCCTTGTTGTGGATAGTATATCTAATCAGAGAGGGGGAAATTCCAAAGACGTCATACAGTATAACATCACGTGGTAAATTCGCACAGGGTTAAATCCAATAAAACCTTGTGTTAGTCCGTGACGTAAAGAATTCTATTGATAGGCTGGATAATCCAGGTATTCCCGTATCAAATGATCAAGTGTATATTCTCAAAATATTGAATCGTCTCCTTTGTCTTACATCAGTATTCTTGAAGAATAGGAGATGAACACAGAACCGTTGTTGGGCGCCATTGTCGGCGTAGCCCCTAAACCGGCAAAATGTTTGTAGGTTCGTCTGTGTTGACGGGACACTAATCAACTGTAAACAAATATCGAAGATATTTATATGTTTATGAAATGTATATTTCAATAATGTACAACATTACATGACATGGTCAACTGGCAAATGCAACAAAGTATTAAAATAATACAAACATTTATGATTCCAGCTAATAACTAAACTGCTTACATGTCTTATGGTCTGATACATGTATTCACTTATCAAAAATCATGTTCTTTTAATAACTAGCTGAATAACACATTTATGAAATAAATGTTACTTTTACTTATGAAAAATAAAGTAAAAGATGAAAGTTATTGACTAACCTGTAAACAAATATCGAAGATATTTATATGTTTATGAAATGTATATTTCAATAATGTACAACATTACATGACATGGTCAACTGGCAAATGCAACAAAGTATTGGATTTGTCACTTGAGCACGGTGTGTAATGTCATGGGTGAGCAGTTAGTCTAGGTTAGTATAAACAATCAATTAGGGATGTATGCATAGGATAACGGTATCCTGTAAATATGTTCACGGAATGACCGTACTGTACTATTATATTAAAATGATAAACGCGGAGACATTCGCGCGGTAGTGCATTTATACTTTACGGCCTGCTGATAAATACAACAGCGGAATAATATGTAGTCCTATGACAGATACACGGTTATTTATATAAATTCTATAATCAGAAATCTTGAAGAAAAGATAATATCCTATTACACGGGAAGTTAACTCTTTTCTACCAAAAAAAAGAAATGTGAGTATTTTTTTGTAATTTTGTTTTAAATTATTTTGTTGAAGAACTTTCAAAAATCGGACAATGTAGTTACCAGTAGAAATGTTGAGACTACCGTTTGCACGAATTGTCAAAACAAAATTCCATAAATTGTAGTCTCTAGAATGTTTATAAGTTGGCAAAAATCTCGATTTTCAGTAACCAAAGTTAAACTATCCTTAGTTTTTTGTCCAAAATCCCGTTTTTCCGAATATATTTTACATGCAACGTACGAGTACATGTACAAAATAGCTATTTATTGTCACTAGACGTGGGGAGAGTTAACCACCCGTGTATTAGTTTCAATAAAATAATTTGAGATACTTTCATACCTACTTCAATACGACAATCGGTGATACTTCCTACTTTTTTCGTTGTATGATGTAGAAGATAAATGCCAAAATACCATAAGGAACCCACATCAGCCGATATGTTGTCATTATGCTCAGTTTCCTTGGCTTTCAATGAAAATTGTATTAGCTCCACCTTGTCAACATTACTGTATAGTCAAATATGTGCCCTTGTTTAATTTTGTAAGACGAAGGGATGGCCAGAAAAATGTTTGAATACATGCTTGAAAACAATAATGATGAACTGAAAAAGGACCTTCAGAAAATAATTGGTGAATGCCAGTTACTAGGTTTTGCAAAATTTGACGATAAAGATTTTCTCTTTATTAAGGAAATGATCGATTGTCCAAAAGACATCGAAAGAGGGGTTTAGTCATGAATTTCATTATTAAACAGAATGCGTAAAGCCTGATTTAACGTTCAACGCCATTTTACGAACTGATTCTCATGTATCAAGCATTCAGTGGCAGTATATAGTTTCTGCTGTGTCCGTTCATACAAAACATTTTTGAACGCATAGTTTTACTTGTAATTCACTGTCCGACTTAGTAGTAAGGGAATGAGAGGGCTAGCAAAGGTGTTATGTAAACTTTTACTTTCACACCTACGTGTAAACAAACAATGCATAGAAATGTGTTGAATGGGTGTATTGTGTCCAAATATTTTGTATTGATGTGCGAAATGTTTCGTGTGCTTAAAGGTCCCATTGATTGAAAAAATTTCTTTTTATCATTTGAATATTTTTCGTCAGCAAATGCAAATTTGACAATCTTTAACGAAAAATACTGAGTGGTTACCTGTCCGTAAGTCCATAAAGTTCTCAAAAAACACACCTGTACGGAAAGTGACGATAATATTTCCGGAAACCTACGAGCGGCAGTTTCGGAATCGCTAGCCTGGAGTGAAGTCACTTGCAGTTCAATCGTGTCCGATAACAGGTACTCTAACAACAACGAAAGCGATAATTTCATCTTATTAGGCATCTTCAGAGAGTAGAGATGAAGATATAAATTGAGCCCGTAACGTATAGAACGCAGTCCGTGTAATGTTATAAAATTATTTGATTAAAGTATAAAAATACAGCAGTTATGTCGAGTTTTTTTTATATGCAAATGACACCAACTTCTGTCTCTGTTTGTTTCTATCAAAATGAAATCTATGTGTCATTCTTAAATGTGTAAGAAAAGTACCATGCAAATGTATCGAAACGATCTTAATGTACGCATGCAGTTGAGTTACAAACTATACAAATATGGACGATATTATATTTCCATTGATGATGAAAATGAGAACACAAATGCTCGATCTAATTACAATATCTAAACTGATGAGCTTGATTTTCCATGACACGTTTTCTTGTGGGTAGTATAAAGAATTAGATTTACAGTTGAATTAAGAATACATAGGTTACACGATTTTGTTGGTTAAAAACAATTCTGACGCAAATCTATTTGAAAACTCTTTATAATTAAAATCGCAATATCTACCTAAATACGTGTCAGATTTCACTATAAGAAAACTATTTCATTCGAGTACATAAAATGTGTCATCGGCAACCAAAAAGATATACTTTCTGAACATTTATAGGGTTGCAGGAAACTTTCTTTTGCTGAATTGCTTTTTATCAAGTTGTATATAACTCTATTTATGTTTTTCAAGATTGAAACTTGAAAACAAATATAATGGTTTCATAATTTTAATTGGACACTTTGCAAGTTAATAAACTATATTGTTGTTGTTTTTGTTGTTGTATATAGTTGTGTAATTATCAAATGCAATTGACCAGTGTGCAATATGCAATAATGTGTGACCAGTTAGATTGCTGGCAGGGGGGCGCCAATTAACAACAAATCATATCGCATCCTTTGTTGTGACTTATGCCCTTGGGCTAGATTAACTGTAATTCCTTCAATGGTTAGATCTACGTTAATTATTTACCATGGCAACGTTGTTAAAACGAGATATTGTTTAAGAATTTAGAACTTTTATGGATTACTGGAGTGTTCCGCATCGTGTGAGTTAAACTTCTAGTAGAGTAACTGTTATATTCTATATATGGCCTTTGTTCTACATTATTTTTTTTAATGATTTTAAAGATAAATGCCAGCTTTTGTTATAAAGACTCGATCTTAAAAACATGTGTCTTAAATATTATCATAATATTCTGTAATAAAATACATTTTGTAACAAAAGTTTCAACCTAACATCCTCGTATATGATGTAATTCGACATGATTTAAGTTATAGAAGTGAAGTTCTAGATTGGAAAAGTTTGTAACAAACAAAGTCTAAATCTTGTTATAAGAAACTTATTCCTTAAGAAAATACTTAAATTGAATAGATCGAGATCATTCTACAAAGGTCGAATTATAAATACATTTTCTGTCTTTATGTCGTGCATGACTTTCAACGCTTGGGCCGTTTCACGCAGTTGCTACTCTAAAATTTTGAAACGTTCGTCATACAGTCACATGAAGTTCGGACCCGAAAAGTTATATTTATAAAACACCCCGGGCCGACCATAAAAAACATATATAATTCGTATTATGTATGCTTGATAGTCGCGCCGGGGTGTTTTATAAGAATGACTTTCCAGGGCCCAAACTTCATTCGACTGCGGTTTTACCCTATTGTCTTAGTCACTGACTTTTCATATTAGAGTCCCAAGGTTACTGGTGTAGACTTATTCTCTCACTCCATTTGTTGCTGCATCCACCCAGAACACACCAGGCGCCTCCCATTTACAAAAATAATATAAATAGTAAGTTAATCGTGTTTTTACACGGAGTTTTGTGTGCTCGTTTACTATAATCAATGTAACAGATCTTTGTCGAGTCCTGCAAGTGACGTCACACGGAAACTTTTCCGATATTTTACGGAAGTCGCCGAGGATCGTAATATTTGCGTTTCGGTGAAATACCGGCCAATTTGTATTGGTGATTTATGTCCCAATAAACACGTTTCTTGTCGAAAATTTCCTCCCAACTGGGTTCAGTGCACTTAATTAACAATTGGCTTACAAAATATTAACAGGTGACATTTTCAATCAATGGGACCTTTAATATTAAATGGAGAACAATGGCGGGTGTTACTAATCGCTCTAAGAAGGCTTTAACTAATTATAGTGTATTTTCTTCCAACTATTTTGTATTGATGCGCGAAATGTTTTTTGTGCTTTAGATTGAATTGATGTGTCGTTCTAGGTAGGCTTTAACTAATTATAAAGTAGATTTGTATTAAGTGTTGGGGAAAAGAAACTGGCTGTACCCGTTGCGGAGGTTGAACGCAGTAAACAATTATTATTATTATTACCGTTTCTAATATGGAAACTTATAAACTGGGCTCCCCAATTGAAACAATGAAGACTTACAGAAATCTAGGGATATTCTGAATTATATAATCAACAGAAAACTCTACAAACTTGCTACCAAGACACAAATCAAGGTAATCAAATTTAGCTTAAATATATTCAGACGGATTCGTTCTACTATCAGTATCAATTCAAATATCCATAAACATAACCTTTATGTTGTTTTAAGTTTTCCACTGGCATTTAATGTTTTCTAAAATCTTCTTTGGAAGTGATTATACGTTGTACCCTCAACCCCGCACACAAGGTGTAAGGGGATACACTGGATTTAGGTAGTCTGTCCGTCCGTCTGTCTGTATACGCAATCTTGTAGACGTTAAACCTCCAAAACCCCTGGTCACAATTTGATGATACTTCACAGAATTACAATGCCTAGTTTTGCATGGTCTATGTTTCGTGTACGTCATTATGTCTAGGATCAAGGTCACAGGGGCTCGAGATAATAAAATTTTGTGCGTTCCTATTATCAGAATTTAATGATACTTCACAGAAGTGATAAGAACTATGCATAGTTGTACATGGTCCGTGTTTCGGGTCATGATAATGCCTGTTTGTTTGGAGGAGTTTTAACTCCCGTTATAACAGTAATTGTGGTCAATTTAACAGGCGGACAGTTTACCTAACAATCGTTCCTGTGAAGAACCAGTACTAGCCTCCTATCCTCCGTAAGAAGCTGCAAACTGTCTAACATAAAGAGACATGGTCGGTAGCAGGGCGCGAACCCATGTCCCTCAATCTATGAGATGTTATAGTGATTTACAGTCTCTTACCACTCAACCACGGAGGCGGACTTAATGATATTCCACAGAAATGATAAGTACCAAGCCTAGTGCATGGTCGATGTTTCGGGTCACTAGATCAAGATCACAGGGGCACGAGATAATCAAATATTGTGCGTTGTGATTCTCCAAAACCCTGGTCAAACTGTAATGATACCTCACAGGAGTGATAAGTACCATGCCTAGTTGAACATGGTCAAATAAATAAGCATCAAATGTTTCATCAACTAGAGATGCGTTTTCACAATGGTGTTCTGAGAAAGAATACCCGAAACCTAAGGTAAAATCTTAATGCAATAGCTTTTCAGTCACTTAATTACTTAAGAATAAATGGAAAACAAAGTTGATAATCATAGGTATGTGTCCTTCATTGCACCCATATGAGCTTTGGTGCTCGAAAAACGTTATGACACTAATACCACTGGAAATTGGGCGTCTGAGTCACGGAAAGATTTGTGTTTACATTATTTATAATAAAACGAAATATTTTTACTATCAATGAAAAAAAAGACTCACCTTTGAAATTTATCATTTTCTAGGGTTTCTCATCAACGTTTCTAATTTTGATTGAGAAAGACAAAGTGCCACTATATGTGCCTGAATATGTTAAGTAAATAGACATAATCTCTTATGCTTTTGAATGCATGTAAAAATGACAAAAAATAAGTAGTTACTTGGTTAAATGGATGCCTTTGTATTTCAATACTAGTAGAACCGGACTAATTTCTCAGCCATTGTAACAAATATTAACTGATGTTCGTTGTCAGTGAGCTAATAGATTTGGAATGACATCGCATTTGTGACCAGTTATCCCCCCATCGAAAGTGGATGGGTGTATTACTGCCTTGCACATGTCAGTTGGTCTTTCGGTTCGTCGGTCTGTTACCTTGGCCGGTCAATAACTGGAGGATATTTTGGTCTAGGTTCCTAGGTTCCAACTTGGTAAGTTGGTTGGTCATGCCCCTGTCAATGTTGAGGTCACCTGATCAAGGGTCAAAGTGACACTGACCTCCACCAGAAAAAAAATGTCCGATCAATATCTAAAGAATGCATTGTCCTGTTGTCCTCAACTTTGTACGTCTGTCTCGCATGACCAGCAAATAACCCCTATTGATTATGAGGTCAGCATCTCAAAGTCAAGGTCACAGAACTTTTAACACAAACAACTTGTCCTACCAATCACATGAGAATACATTGGCCTAGTGTACTCAAGTAGGTTGGTCATGACTAGAAGATGACTTCATCGACTTTGAGGTTAGCAGGGCAAAGGTCAAGGTCACGGAGACTTTAAACACGAACAACTTGTCCGATCGATAACAAAATGCATTGGCATTGTGTCCTTTAACCTTATAGGTAGGTGGGTCATGACAAGTAGAGGAGCCCTGTCAATTTAGAGTCGGCCGGCAAAAGTTCAAGGTCAATGAGTCTTTTTACAAGAACAGCTTGTTCGACCAATAACTTGAAAATGCATTAGCCTAGTGTCCTCAAATTTTATAGGTAGGTTGGTCATGGCTTGTTGAAGACCCCTACTGCTTTGGAGATCAGCAGGTCAATGTGACGGTTACATTTAACACAAAAAAGCTTGTCTGATGATTAACTATACAACGCTTTGGTCTAGTTCCTTACAATTGGTAGCCTGGTTGGTTATGACAAGTAGATGGCCTTTATCGATTTTTAGGTCAACAGGTTAAGGGCATGGTGACCTTTATTGAAAAACAACTAATAAATTGTCTTCCGTCAGCGGGGCATACCTGTTTTACAACATCTCTTATTACCTTGTAATGTGTGGTTTGACCTTTGGTTAATTGAGTATTTAGTCGCGATAAGCCGCCCTCGTATTAGATATGTTAAGGTCAGCGCCATCAAGTTATTGTTTGAGGGGTATGAGTTCGAGAATAACTAAAGACTGACTCTCTTAATGGTAAAATTATCAATTTGGTGTATATGGTCAAGAGTTGTGACATTCCCTGGACGATCAAGGGTAAAAACATTATAATACTTTGTACGATGCTGAATAACATAATATACATTTTAAAGTATGGCAGATAACAAGACAAACTTCTGTGACATAATGACTATACTTTTTCAAGATGGTGATGTCTTGTCTGTGAATGTGAATTTGTTTTAATCAGAGCTATGTATATAAAAAAAAACAGAATAAATCCTTACAGAACAGAACATTGTTTTAACACCTTTTTGATCAAAGAATCTAGCAATCCTTTATAGCGACAAATCAGAGAACTCGTGCAAATCTGCAAAGACTGCAGTGCGTCTTAAACATTCAACCCGCTCATCATAATCAGTACAAAATCAATCCCAACAGCCCGAACAGAACAAGTAAAAGACAATAAACAGGAATAGGGACACGACAATCTTCAAAGAACAAAAACGCAGTAATACAACCACACAAATGAAATGCATGTGTCACTTTGGGATTCAGATATAATTCTAACATTCCATAAAATTATTTCTGGAAGAGTCGTATCAACGTATGCATATAGAAGGTCGAAATACAATGTAACTGTACTTGAGTTCAACATGCTCAAAACATGATTATGCCTGGTTGGTGTTTTCAACCATAAACTCATCTGGAGCCATAGGAAAAACAGAGCATGGAAACTGCTGATCTTAAATCTATCTGTCAGATCGTAAATAATTTGAAGAACCTCATTGACAGAACAATCTATGTATTTCTGCTGTATGTACATCCATCAGCATATATTTGTTGCAAATGTTCTTCGGCAAAACCAAATACTAACATATTTACTGTGGTCAATATTGTCTTCTAAATGTGTCTCTTTTAATTAGGAAATGACCCTTTAGTGTAGGGAACAATAAGATCTTACAAGTTGGATGTTCTTTCTTGTACATGTAACAAATTCGAAAAACCAAACTTCAAAACAAAAATGTCTTTGTTTAAGACTTCGTGACTGTAGATTAAAAAGTGTAAGGAACAAGGTAGATCGGTCTGTAAAGCATTTGCACTGAGTGAGTTCGGAGGGTCTCGGGTCACCCTATAACATATGGCAGGGTAGCAAAGAGATTGATTGAGCATTATATTCACACACGCACTTTTACTTTGATTATAATTACCCTTAGCGCTGTAGACCTACAATTCCGCGAATGAAGATGTAAGTGAATAGAGAATCAATCGCGCTTACTTCGAATGGTATGAAATCTAGTTACAGTAGTCGGAACGTAACAGTTGTCAAAATTTGCGTATATCGTGCAAGTAACGTGCATATACATGTAATGTGCGTGCGCTCATCGTGTATTTTGTCAATCGTATATCGTGTATCATATCGTATCATTCATCGTGCAACGTGCACCATATACTCATACACGATATACGATACACGATATACGATTCACGATGCACGATAGGACTATACGGTATACGATTCGTCGTTTTATTCAATCGTGAATCGTTTTACTGAGCGTCTACATCTCCGCAAAAAGAAATAAAGTGCCGACTGCACATTTTATTATTTTTCATTCGTCAGTGCAATACGGACAATAATGAGTTCCGGGATAGGTTGAAGACAGTTTACACCTGAAATCCGAAATTTAATCATATTTTATCGACGGAAAGGACATAATTGTAAACTCAACTGTTGTTGTCACGGCATTATCTTAAGTGCAGTAGACAAGGTATAAGGAAATTCATTATGATTGTAACAGGACAGGGAACATCAACTACTTTAGAAGGTAAACTATTGAATATTTGTTAGGTAGATAATCATCGGTTCTTTGACAAAATCAGTTAAAGTCCGAGCAAAAATAATAAAATAAGTGTACAATACCTTATTAAAATTACATTTTGTGTAGGGTAAACTAATTTAGGGAAACTTGGAACATACCTCTTAATCGTTTTAAAAATAATCGCCACACGCATTTACTTGAAAACTATGAATGATTTATTGAAAGGAGATTATTGGAGAGGGCCGTTTACTGATGTTGCTATAACTCGTGGCCCAATCCATTTGTCAAATGTATTTAAATTGTTTCTAACCAAATGTTATACGTGTACTTGTACATAGAACAATAAAATAGTATTAAACTAAACTAAAAATTTATTGAAAAGATAATTATGTTGACTGTCAAAAAGACAAATGGACAGTGTTTTTCGTGTAGTGGCGCTTTTAAGAAACGTGTTGACAGCAATTAACTTCCGCCCATTTTCTCGCACCTCAGGATCAATATTCAAATTCCAATTTGACACGTACTGTAAATTATTTCGCACCTAGCTAAACTATTATAATTATTATTATTATACCAAATTTATATAGCACTCTTTTCATATTAAAATATGTTCAAAAGTGCTTTACAATAAAATAATAAAAAAGAATACAGTAAGCATAGATAAAAATATTACATTCTAAAAACACAAACCTTAAAAACACTAGCTTAAGTTAAAGTCAGCCTGAAACAGTATATCAGGATAAAACTCACACGGAAAATGTAAAAAAGGAGCATAAAATCCTATTGTATATAGGAGAGATAAAAATAAAGAAATAAACTGTACTTGATTAAAAAACGTCATGTACTTGTTTAACCTGAAGTTCAGTTTGCATAATAGTTAAAAAAAAGATGGGTTTTCAACTGTTTCTTAAAAATGTTCAAAGTCTGAGCACTTTGGACTGAGCTAGGGAGAGCATTCCATCAGCTCGGTGCAGCATGGCTAAAGCTCCAGTTACCAAATGTTACAGTTCTGGTCTGTGGGACCACTAATGTCAATGCACTGATGGAACGAAGGTCTATAGTTGGCCTGTATATATTCAACAGCTTTTTAATGTACTGAGGGCACTGATCATGAAGTGCTTTGTACGTTTAAACTAAGATTTTGTAGTTAATCCGTTGACACACAGGTAACCAATGGAGTTTCTTCAGCACTGCTGTTATATGGTCATAGCGTGAGGTTTTTGTGATGATTCGTGGAGCGGTATTTTGAACTCGCTGAAGTTTACTCAAAGTAGATTTTGAGATACCAACAAGAAGAGAGTTACAATAGTCCAATTTCGAGGTTACTAAGGAGTTGACCAAAGTCTTCATAGCATCAGATGTGAGAAATTGGACGTATGCGATCAATGTTTCGCAACTGGAAATAGGCAGATCTGCAGGCACTGTTTGCATGTTTTTCCATGTCCATGTGTGGAGTGAAGAAAGCACCAAGATTTCTGATAGAGTCCGACGAGCTTATTGAGAATTCTCCAACCATGACTGAAACATTCTCAACAAGCTTGAGATTGTGTTTTGAGGAGAACAACATTACTTCCGCCTTGTCAGCATTTAGTTTTAACATGTTGCTATTCATCCAGGCAATAATTTCAGCCAGACAACATTCAATGCGACGTAATGCTTCAGACTTTGAGACACAATCTATAGGTTTAAATGATATGTACAGCTGTGAAATATCAGCTTTAAAGTGATGTTATAGTCCATGACTTAGACAAATAGTGCCTACTGGCTTTGTGTACATAGTAAATACTTTGGGCCTAAGACAGATCCTTGTGGAACGCTATATTTCATAAGTACAGGTTCTGAAAGTTCACCCTCAACCCACATTGTCTGAAATCTGTCATTCAAGTATGCAGAAATCCAAGCAAGAGCATTACATGTACAAGAAATCTTAAAGTGATTTTCGAAACGACTTAGCAGTGTATTGTGATCTAGGATGTCAGTTCAAGGACAGTAACACAGTTATTGTCTAGAGAGTGTCCAGTTGAATGAAACTTTCTGTAAGCTGATTGGTATGGCTCATGCAAACTCTTTTCTGTTAGATGATTCTCAATACGCACATGTACAATCTTTTCTAAAATCTTTGATAAAAATGGAAGGTTTTAGACTAGTCTGTAGTTCTTTAGTATGTTTGGATCAGGATCAGGTTTCTTCAGAAGAGGTCTAATGGCAGCGCTTTTAAAAGATTTTGGTACTTGGCAAAACTAAGTGATGTATTGATTATAGTTGTTATTAAAGGCAGAAGTTCTTCTACGCAGGATTTGAGAATCCATGTTGGTATCGGATCAAGTTCGCACGACTTGTTTGGGGACCTTTCAATAATTTTCCTTACTTCTTCATGTGTAGCTGGTAGCAGGTTGACAAGTTTAGAGTCAGTATTCATCTCTGTCCTATGTTCAGTTGTAGTCTCAGTCTGATTTAACTTTATTTCATTTCGGAGGTACTCAATTTTGGATGTGAAAAAATCACTAAAGTTCTGGACGGTGTCTTTTGAAGAAGAACCAGAGGGAAGAACAGGGCCATCATTGCTGCCACCAAGTAAATGTTTTGTAATTTTAAATAAACTCTTGGTATCACGACCATAAGCTTCGATCTTGTTCGAGTAATGGATTTTACGAGCTTCATTCAGCATGATGTTATACAATGCACACTGATTTCTGTAAATTTGATGATCAATAGTCAGTTTGGTTTTCCGTCATTTACGTTCCAATTTTCGTTTTAGATGTTTAGATGAATGAAGGTCATCAGTGAACCAAGGAGACTGGGGCGGAGTGTGATAGTCTTTAAAGGAATGGGTGCATGTTTATCAATTATTTCAGTCAGTCCATTCATGTATGCTTCAACAAAACGAAGTCTGTTTTTCTATTGTGTAGATGTGAAACCTGAAAAAATTGGTCTTATTCTTTTGGTCCCATTAACGGTATAAGGAAAACACAATAATACAAAGAAACAAAACAAACAGATCTGGTGAAAAAAAAACAATCAAATTTAAGTAAAATGTAAACAGGCCAACGTAAACGTATGCCGTGTACTCCGTCTATCGTGTAGCGTGCGCTTCGTATATCGTTCATATCGTGTATCGTTCTGAACCGTGTACCGTGTATTTACCGTACGTGTAACGTGCGTGTATCATGCGTATATCGTGCGTGTATCGTGCGCTACGTGTGACAACTGTTACGTTCCGACTATGTACTATGTTAATTGCTGAGGTAGCGGTCAAGCGCCGCTGCCGAGATTAGGCGCCCGGCCCTCCACCACTTAAACCAGCATATTCGTTTTGTCTTAGATCAAAGTGGACCTTGCTCTGTGGAAAGTTGATCAGACACGATAACAAATGTCTGATTGCTTGTTAGGCCCCGAATCGAAATTTAAGGACACATACAAAGTAATAAGAAATAAGAAATACATGAAAAGCGATCTGATTTAGGTCATGTTTCCTTTCTCCCGCGAAAACATTAAACGTGTCTTTATGCTACTTTACCTAATGCCATACCACCGGGTTTTTTCCCCTCGCTGATTTGAGAGGTTGACTGATATTATAAACCTTGTAAGATTTAGTTAAGAAAGCGACTAAATATATTTCTGTCTCAAATTTGTTGTGATTGTGCGAAGGATTACAAATATTTTCGTATCTAAATATAAAGCCAAAATTTGTAATACTCAGTCTGGACATGCTGCCAATGTCATGCATTGCTCAAACATACAGAAAGATAAACGCACTTATATAGTATAATCAAGGGTTGGTTATGAAATGTAAACATATCCTACTTGTATATGTCTGGGCAAGCTGATGTTACATAACGTATTTAGTTTTCAATGAGCGAAAATTTATAACGTACTATTGATGAAATGTCAATGAGTATTTACCTGTATACGCATGCATGTAGATAAGAACAATAATCCGCTGCTGCATGTTGAACAACTGGTTGATAAGATATAAGATATAATGTCGCTTTATTTAGACGTGTACTGATAAAGGAATACGATTCATAAATGTAAGTACAATAAACTCTTTCATATTATCATTTTAAAAAGAAAGTTTTACAAGTGCAAACAAGTGAATTGCGTATTACTAAAGAGTTATAAATGTCACATTTAACGTATTATTGACTAAGTTGGCAAACTCTTTACTATTAAGGAGAGAGTTTTAAATAAGCTTGAAGCTTTCTACTCGATCCTAAAAGTTTATCATAAATGTGACATATTGTATATGCAATGTATTGAATAAAATATTGTTTAAACCAACTCTTTACTAAATGGTTAGTACGTTTATATGTACTACTTAAATGCTACAATCCCAAAATATTCAAAACTTTGATAAATCAAAGCGCTGTGAGCGCTGAAGGCCTGGGGGCTATAGGTTAACTGCCCGAAAAACAACTTTTCACCTACGTGTTTTACGCTGAATCTTACATAAAGAGCGGGTCGAAATGTGCAGAGGACGAAATTCAATATATGACCTAGAATGAATGATTCACAAATATATGGGTGGCAGGGAAGTTTGATTCATTATAAAACGTACGTTAAATGACAAATAATCACATAGTCAACATTATAAAATGTTTAAGCCAATAAAAATAATTCGATCTGCGCTTTGTACAACTTCAAGCTATATGATCTGATGATGTGGATCGAAAATTATTGTGTACCAAGGACAAGACCTTGAAACAGAAATAAACAAAGCAATACCAGCAATGAAATATAAATACAGAACTGTACAATGTGTATAACAGAGAAAACCAAAAATGATTCTGGGTTACCTTGTAGTTGTAATCGGTGAAACCGTTCACTGGGCCTTGACATGCAGCGTCCTCGATAAATGGCGGGTGATTTTGATCACGTGAGTTCCTTCTCGGGAATGTACGTAAATTATATCATTTTTTTAGAGACATTTATTTTTAGGTAAATATATATGTAATCGTTCGTAAATAACAAAGTTGTCAATGAAATAACATTGGAAATTTGAAAATCAAGCTACAAACTCTTATATCGAGCTTCGTATGTTTTCGTAAATTTCCGTAAATATCCGTACTTTTCCGCGATATGCATATGATTATCTTCCGTAATCAGCTAACTGCGCATTAATTTCTAAAACAGAAAAAATGTGTAATGCAGTCCGTTAGCTATATACCTTCCTGCAGTCGTCCGAAGTTTTATTTACTGTTTTTATTTGTAATATGTTCTTATCATATACGACATTCAAACAGAAGATTGATCTGGTCTGTCTTGCACTACTTTCGCATAGCGCATGTTTACAGTTGTTATTCGCACATAGCACAGTTAAATTTCTTGCAGTGTTTGAAATGTGGTATACTAACTTAGGCCTCGGGGACTTTCAGTCCCCAGGCCAAAAACGGTAGCTTATTTCCAGGACACACATTTCTTAAAAAGACTAGAATCAGTTGCATTTTTACACAATGCTAGTTTACCCGACACTTAGATATATTAACAAAGCAGTCTAAAAGACAGTTTTTTCCCAGTCGCAAATAGGAACATTGAAGGAAGGTTTACTGTTAGTGCGGTTTTATGTCAGAGGTGCACAGCGTGGATTTCTCAAAAGCAAATAGTGTTACTGATCTGTTCATAGGTCAAGGAAAAGGTTTCTGTTAAGTAGGGATATATAGGTTTTGTTAGAGGACATATTCAGTCTTTGACCTTAAGTTATGATCTTGACCTCGAGTCGGCGCAGCTAAATCATTGGTTCTGCGGATTGACTTAATGAGGTAAACATTTTCATCAAAATGCTTGAAAGAATTATGGAGCGGGCAGGAAATTCAAGACTCAAACCTAGGATTAAGTTGTGACCTTGACTTTGAGCAAGCGTGACCAGCTCAAAGGTTCTACACATTGTCTTGATGAGGTTAACATTGACCCTGAGTTTCATCAAAATCTTTCAAATGGTTAATAAAATATGGAACGGACACGAATTTCAAGACTCAAACCTATGACCTTTAACCAGCGTGTAAGGCAGATGGGTTCTGCACATTGTCTTGATAAGGTTAACATCTGACCTGAGTTTCATCAAAATGCTTCAAGGGGTTAAGGAGCTATGGAGCGGATAGGAAATGTTTTGGAGGCCGTAAGGAAGAGCGGACGGACGGACGGACGGACGCTGAGCGTTCCTATATCCTCTACCGCTTCGTAATGGGGAAAATTAATTGTCGTGTATTTGACCGTGTATTTGGCCGTGTATTTGACCGTCTTCAACATAAAGATGGCATAAAAGCTGTTTAGAGTTGTCGTTGTGCAATAAAGCGCTACACCAATGAAATATCGAAAACGGCCGTGGGAAACTTTATATAACATCGATCTTCATCAATGGCTCTGTTTTGAGCTTTTTAATTTCGTATTGATGTTGATAACAGTAAGTGACATTACGTGAATAAGAAAACCTATTATCTTCAAGAAATAATATTTTGAAATACTGTTTGTACAATTCAAGAAATATTTAACAAGGAAATGTTTCATAGAATTCTTTCTGTCTCGTATCTTATCCTTTTTGTTAGTTTAAACTTTCATAAGATGATTTTAACAATAAGTACGCAATTATCATTAGCGGACCAACTTTCCAATTGTTTGATTTTAATAGAATATGTATGTCTGCCATCATAATATGGAAATTTCATGTAACACATCAATCGGGAATTTTTTTCAGAGAAAACTAATATGGAAAGAGTGGCGCGAAGCAAGGTATAAAAGTCTGTATGTTGCACTGCTTTCTATTATTTGCTCTATATTTGCGTCTTGCTTAATGGAGAAAGAAATTATTCCTTCTATATTTACGTATTGCTTAATGGAGTAAAAAAGTCAAACATAATCGGGCTTTAAATTGAAGAATTTGTTAAGAGAAACACAAATCGGAGCATTAATTGCGAAGATATTGAAGATTGAAAATTTCCAATATACAATATAATGAAGGCGACCATTTTGAATTTTATGATGTCATAGTGCTGTAATTAAATATTCATGCATGTAATACTGCTGAGACAATCAATTTCAAAACTATATCAAAACATGGTAACATGGTAACCTTCATGACACTAAACCAATGTTATCAATTTCAGATATAAATCATGGAAAAATGAGTAAATAGGGTTCAAAATTAAGTTTTGAAAAAAGGGCGTGTCTTATAGTGTGTCTAATTTGCATATATTTACATTTTTGATGTATATCTTAGATTTTTCATCCCTCTGCTAATTTTAACCTACTAAAAACTATTTCAACAATATGTTCGTATTAACAAGCTCTTCAATTTAATGCTCACTTATATTCAGACTTGCGCTGCCCTTTAAATTGTTTGTTTACCTGTCCTCTGCAGCAACAGTTTAAACCATTTCCCATTCTGTAAAGATTCAACGTAAAATTTAAAGATATGTTTGGGATTAACTGCAATATTTACCTTTAATACATGTAATATTAATATCTTTTTGATTAATGATTAAACAGATGTGGCTGTCACATGTCAGTACACATATATATAAACACTTATCTGTTTTGTAAATGGCCCTTCCTAAAATTCTTACAAAGAAAGGGTAAAACACGAACATTTTGACAATAAAAGGAACAAAGTAAGCTACAAATTGCATTCAGTACTGCCAAGCTTACAGATAATTTGAAATATACGGACAGATTTTCCAGATCGAGAATGGAAAAGCTCCTAACCTATATACAGATGTCAGCAACACATCTTTCTTTAATTTCTCGGATTTGAAACCATGTCCAACATTAAACACTTTTGTACAATTTAATATTGCAGATCTAGTATTACATACATTGTCACATGTGGTGTGTTTCATGGGATAATAATCAAGCTTTTACATACAAATTTATAGTGTTAGCATGATACTTGAATATAAGTAGCAGTCCAATATGCAAAACCAATATGAGGCCACTGTATAACTATACCACATGCCTTACCCTAGAACACCAGTCCCTCAGAAGTGTACTTCGTCCAATACATGCCAGAAAGCGTGAAACGTTCCACGAAGAAAAATGTAATTCAACAGTTTTAGTTTTTGATAATTGTTAACACGGCTTACAAGATATCCAATGTAGTATGAACGACGGTATGGTAATGCTTTTCCATATTCATTTCTTTAACGTGGCATCTTTCTTTTGAACGATGCTGCTAACAAGCTAAACAAATGTAGTAAAACGACAAACAATACGTCAAATAATCAAGAAGTAAATAAAAGCGCTGTGGGCGCTCAAGGCCTGGGGGCTACAGATGGCTTGGTGGAAATTTACTCTGCATCATCTTTTGAATGAAAATAACAGAGTGAATTGTTTTTCAATATTATAACTCCGTGACCTCCCTCTCAGAAATGTACGTAAATTCTACCGGTTTTAAAAGAAATGATGGTTTAGGTAAATATAGATGTAATCGTTCGTGAATAAGAAGGTTTTCAGTGAAATAACATCATAAATTTGAAATTCAAACTACAAATTCTTATATCAAGCTCCTTACGTTCCGAAAGTATCCGTACTTTTCCGTGATATACATAATTATCTTCTGTAATCAGCACAAGTTGACATTAACAGCGAAGTAATTTCTAAACCAGGAGTACGTGAAAAACTCTGTAATGGAGCCTGTAAGCTACGAACTATTCTGTGCGAATCTGTCTGTACTGTTTTCTTTGTTAGATTGTCTTATCGTATGCTACATTCAATTAGAAGCTTGCTCTGGTCTATCTTGCACTACTTTCCAATAGCGCAGTTTTACAAGCAGTGGTTATCAGCACATTTTACAGTTCAATTCTCTATGGTGTTTGAAATGTAGCATGCTAACTATGGCATTGAGGCTTACAGCCCCCAGGCCAAAAGCTGTTTTGCTACAGATATCGTTTGTTCCAAACACAATTAAGACAAAATTAAGCAATATTCATGGTGACAAAAAAAATGAAGTTTCATGGCATATCATTTTCAGTCATATATCAATTGTTCAATGTCTATATAAGTGCGGTCAATGTCAATATATCACCATACGTCAAATTGACGTTTGAATATAAAAATCCTTATAGTAAATTATCAGATGTTGAAGAAACTGTATGACCACGGGAGGAAACTTTACACGTTCTCTTGAAAGGTATTCAATGATCCAATCCATGGGCACATAGAGTTACCACGCCTGTGTGTCAAGATTGTCGACACGCCACAGTTTCAGCGACTCAGAGATATCAAACAGATTGGAACCTGTTACTATGTCTATCCGGGTGCCAGTCATAACAGATATGAACACTCACTCGGGTACGTACTTTGCTTCATCCCTGAAACTCAGAAAAGCGGTTTGTTTTTAATAAATATTATTTTTTTGACTTGACATTAAGCAGTATAAACCAAAGTTAAGTGAATATATGTCATAAACAGATCATAAAATATAATGGCCAAATAAAGACGTTTGAGCACCAAGTTAAAAGTGAAAATTATTTTTATGTTTCTGCAAATTGAATAAACTGCTACGACTTGTTCGACAGAAGCGCCTAGACAGTGGTGGTACCGTGTAAGTATGGACCAACACCAGGGCATTTTGCCTGCATTTCAATATTCGTTACGTCTTCTTATGGTTTTATCATGTTTTAAAACATCTGAAAGGCTTTGAAAGTCAAGATTATTAAGAGTGATTTTGCATTGTTACCTTGTACCATAAATGACTAATATAACTCTAGAGGGAATGGTTCATTTCTCTGAAAAGTACTCATTAGGAATGTTTCATTTTTCTAAAAAGTGCTTGTATTTAAGATTAATTGCTTGTCCGACATAAGTTTAAATAGCATTTAATGTAATGACATCATAACAGTGTCACATATGTAATGGCCTTCACTCAGAATATCGCGTATTCGAATATTACAATGTATAATTTAACAATCGGTAGTGTAATTAAGTACGAGACACTGGTATTATATTTAGAAAGATGCTGTTCCTAAATAAAGTGCATAGATCGGTGTGTCTAAACACGAACATTTCACATTTGATGTTTGTTTCCAGAGTGTGTTATTTGGCTGGAAAACTCTTAAAAGCTATCACAGAAAAACAATCTGATCTTGTTACGCCGAAGGACATTATGTGCGTGCAGATCGCGGGACTTTGCCATGACCTCGGTAAGCATCAATCTTGTGAGTTTATCGAAATAACACAGGAACACTTTAACAATTTTATACACAGGACAAAGTAAGATACAATTTTCTAACGCATTTAATTATTAGCGCATGTATATATTTTACGCTAATTACCTAATACACAGCTTGAGTGTGATAACATTATCTTCCAATTAAGCTTTTTATGTGTCGGCCGCTCATCCTGGAGGTTGCGGGTTCAAGCCCCACTGGGGGTCACGACCGTACTTCCTCATATGACACCAGTACCGGTTTTTCCAGGAAACGGACTCGAGAGTGACTCGATAAGCTGCAAGCTTTCTTCACAATCGAGCTAAAATAAATTAGTGTAAACTAAATTAAGCTTTTTATGCTGCAAATGGATCACATTCGAGCACGTCAAGTCGGTGTAAGAAAATAACTGTTTGTTAAAAGTCAAAATGTAATTCGACCCGTTTGACATTCACGTTGTCTTATTTGTACACATTCTGCTTCTTTATTTACATGTATATATTTTGGAATTCCCAAAATGTATTTTTCTTTATTTAGATATTTTGGAATTCCCAAAATGTGTAACTGCTGTTTTGACAACGGCACCTGGAAGTTTCTATATGTCTGAAAGGAGATACAAATTTAGTACACACTATAAGAGATACAATACCATAAATATCAAATAGGTCGAATCACATTAAACTGTGTAACCAAGTACGCTTGTGACATATTCACCATAACAAAGTAGTGTCCGTTACAGACAATTATGGTCACTCCTTGTAAATATGCTTCGCTAAAAATACTGTGGTATTATATATTGATTTTCACAAATGTACATGTGTCAATTTTCGTCTCAAATACAAACTAAACGAAGCTTTTCGTCGCTTGGAAATAAAATCACTTCATACTTGTTCTTTGTTATTTAGGTCAAGGACCATTTTCTTACTTGTTTGAAAAGAAATTTATTCCAAGTATGCATCGAGGACGAGAATGGCAGGTACAAAGTTGTTTGTCTTCAAAATATAAAAAAGTAGGAAAGAACTGTCATTGTTGCATACCCCGGGGGAAAGTACTGGCGGAGAAAGGAGATCAGCCTATACTTTCCCTACGGAAAGATCATCGCGAGCTTAACTGAAAGCATCCGAACTACTTTCGTGTATTCAACTCGTACCATTGAACACTTTGTTAATTCCGAGAAACGTAAGAACACTAAATTCACAATATTTAAAAAGATAAGTATAAAATGACTTCTATCATATTTTTACGAACATTAATGATAGAATGTCTTAAACTGTTTTTTATTGTAACACAACATTTTGAAAGATTCATTTTACATATTAGCCAGTACATCATTCATTTAATGCATGTTCTTATACTTGAAGCACGAGGAGGCTTCGGTACAGATGTTTGACTATATGTTGAATGAAAAAGTCGAGGATGACAGGACGCTACGCCAAGACTTTGTTGACAGTATTGAAGGCTTTGAGGAGAGAGATATAATTTTCATCAAAGAAATGATAAAGCCACCTCCAGCTCGCGGACAAGGTGTAGGTTGAGTCATGTGCAAAATTTGCAAAAAAAGTGCTTTTTCTTTATCAACTTTACATGTTATATTCAGTTTAGAATTTACATAACTACAGCCACTGGAATTAGTTTTCCGTCGTTTTGTTTTGTATCGTTTTGTGAAAACATTGTCACGTTTATTTCATTACCAAACGACTAGCGCTATTTTTTTAATTGTCCATTATAATTATTTAATATAACTTACAAGGTATTGTGTGTTGCGCACAATTTCGAGCCTGCAAGCTTTACGCTCACAGTTGAATACAGGACCAATATATTATCTTTTTTTGGAAATTAAAAGGTTTCGTTTCTAACACAAAATAAAAGAAAATGGTTACTCCAGCTAGACGATCTGTCCGCAGTCCGCACTTACGATATTAGTGTAATGTAGCAGTAGTTGCGTCCAGAGAATACCTTTGAATTGTATGGCGGAGTTTGAAAATAACCTTTTACAAATGGTTAATACAGAAAGATTAGTTGTCCTAGCTTGAAGATTAATGTTGCATCTTGGACTTTAATCTATCATATGTGGTTATATCACAGAACCATTTAAATAGTCATGTTAAAATTTAAGTTGTATAACACCTTTATGAGATACACATTTCAGGTATGGCCGTACGAAGGAAGAGAAAAGGAGAAGGGATTTCTGTACCAGGTAACTTATTTAAAAAATGACAGAAGTTGTACCTCAACATACTGTGAAAGTAGTGCCTAAAAGTTTATAACTGGACGAACAGACGTAATTATGTTACATTTTGAATCTAGTTTACACCTAGAGAAACAAACATAAAGACAACTGGTGTACCATGACGAATGTCTAAAATGATCAACGAACACTCGGACCTAACCCTAAATAGTACATACGGTGAAAGATGCAATGTCTTTGTTTCTAATTCAAATCTGTGTTAGTATTCATGAAATGTGAGAGGTGGTATTAAGATAGGTATATGAAGGTATTACAGTTCATAAAGGTATTAATATTAAGATATTACGTTTCTGTATGACATGATCCAATTTCTAAACATCTTTCACATATTTCGTACGCTGAATTTGATGCTGAACGAATTCGTTTGCTACAAAAATATTAAATTGAAATGAGATATTTACGCAACTTCTTTTCAGGTAGTTTCCAATAAACTAACTGGTATTGACGTAGACATATGGGACTATTTAGCGCGTGATAGTTACATGCTTGGAATGAAAAATATTTTTGACCACAACAGATGTATCTCTGCATCAAGAGTACTGACGGAGGAAGACGGGAGTACGCATATATGCTTCAGAGATAAGGTATTCTACCCTCAAGGTCAAAGTATAAACGTTGACTGTCCAAGCGAGCATTTCATTAACATGCAAAAAAACCACAATTGAATCTTATTGAAATCTAGTATTCAATACATTAATCCATCACAAATCTTACATTTAAACTTTAAAAGTAAATGAATCATGACATAAAATGGCACGTGGTAATGCTTAGATATTGCAAAGACCTTAGTCTTAAACTAAAGTGTGTTAATCACACAAAACATAAATCTCCCGACACTTGATCCTATTGGATTGACAGGTTTCTGTGTCAAGAATTACCATTTAAGTTGTTTTCATATGGCCTTCAGAAATTCAGATAACTTATTTTTATGAACCGGAAAATGCCGACGGTATGCATAACTAGGCTTAGCACTGATCATGTGAAGGTTTGTTAAAAACAGCCGAACGATGTAGGAAGAATTGCGCGAACAAACTTAGGGTTAGGGTTAACAAAAATGGACAATAACTACACAAAGGATTACTAAACCGGAAAATGTCAACGAACTGCACAACTGCATTTGGTACCAATCATTTATACGAAGTTTCCGTAAAATTCATACAGGCGTGTTGGAGGAATTGCTTAGACAAACCCTTGAGACATGAACAATGTAGACAGACACAACCACTAGGTAGGAGACATAATAAATGATAATACCTCTAAGAAATGATATCGATTAAACGCAGAGACCATCTGTATTAGGAGCTAAAATAGCTGTTTCTCTTCCACATGTTTTACAGAAAAACAAAAGAATGATAACATATGATCGTTGCCATTCGTCAGCAGCTCCGTAAATTTCAAGCGAATCTTTACAAGTGTATACAGATAAGTTAAGGAGTTCGATTCCAAAATGACACATTTTGTCTGAACAGAAAAAGTTGACGTTAGATTTAATCAATATAAATAAATAACTTGAAGGGAATTTAGCTAATTGCAGATTGTAAGCTCTGAACCCTCTTCGTTAAGAAATTGTGTAAGGTTTTTAGACAAATGTATTTAAATGTACATTGTAATAGTCTAATAAAACATGAATTACAGTTTATGATGCATGGTCGATAAAGAAATAAGAAGTCTACGCATCCTCCCCAGCATCTTCACTGTACATACCTCTTTAATACCTCTTTAATTCATAGCGAGTGTTGTTTTATGAATGTTTTGTTGAGTATGAAATCATTTAAGGACTACATCATGTACATGTAGTTCGGCCAATATGACAGTGATTATCAAAACATTCATTATTTCCAGGAAGCTCAAGATATATACGATATGTTCTATTCAAGAATGACATTACACAGGAGGGCGTATCAGCATAAAACTACCAATATAATCGGAACAATGTACGTGAGAGTATATTATTTAGATATTTTCCAAATGGGACTTATTTCAGTACTTATTTCAGTATGTTGTATAGATACTGATCTCATCCTGTTTCTTGTACTGACACGTATTTTAACGTATTTCGTGGAGCCGTAAAGGAGAGTACAATTGAACACAATTTTTCAGTTTCTGTTTGAATCCGTAAATTGTTGTGTGTTACATGTTAACCACACAGAGAAAACAAACTGATAAGCTACATAACCTATGAATATAGCTATGAATTTATATACGGGTACTGAATTAATTTGTAATTACATGCTACTACAATGTATATGCTATACTTTTCTGAACGTGTTAGCACTTTTTTTTGCAGGATTTGCGAAGCGCTGCAATTGGCCAATGATAATCTTACTTTCAAAGGAAAAAAGGGGTAACTTTGTTTTAGATATCATCAGAGAAACTTCAAGAGCTTGACTAACAGTAAAATACTTTGAATGTATAAAAGAAAATATTTTGCATTTCATAATTTTTTGTTTTATTAAGTAGAAGAATTTGGTTACGGGTTTAATTTAGAATTGAGTTACACTACAGTGGCAAAACGTTTATAGAAGTTTTGCTAAAATCTGGTCGTGTAAGTTCTTAAAAGTTGCAAAATCGTTCGTAAGTCTTTCCTTTATTTGTACATCTGATATTCGACAAAACATATTATTCAACTTATAAATGACAAATAGTGTTGGAAATTCTTCAATGAAACTTATCGTCACGCCCATGTACAAAAATGTACATTTCTTTTCAATTTGATTTAATTAGAAAGTTAGAAAATAATTACATTATTATAACAGGTAAAAACTATTGAAATATACTACGAATTTAAATTATTTATTCTAAAAGTCCAAGGAACAGACTGAATTTACTGTGTGCCTGTTTATCCTGTCTTTTCTTTCGTGAAGATGGTGGTGAAAAACGCTTCATAATATCATCGACAAAAACGTTTTTGATTGTTCCAAATTATTTTAAAGCAAAATGGTTACCCTTGCAAACACCATTGATGACATGGAAGCATACTCAAAGGTAACGGACGATGTGCTGTACACTATCATACAGTCCTCAGATCCACAACTGAAAAACTCTAGGGATATTCTCAACCTTATCATAACTAGAAAACTCTACAAATGCGTTGGGCAGACCCAGGTGAAACACGACCAGGTACATGTACATTATTAAGAATTTACATTACTTCTTGAATGTAGTCACGATAACTTTTATCAATGGACAACATCAAAAAGCGTTAAATTAGGGCTACATATAAATAATATGTACTTTGCTGTTTTTGTAGAGGGCGATGTGCTTAATGGTGTTTGGAAATTCCTTTTTTGTTTTTAGATTTATTTTAACTTTCTTCAGTTTATTGTAGCTACAATGCTTTTATTACTTTCATTTAGAATCTGAAATGGCTTGTTTAAATACAATGACCTATCATTTTGTGTCAAAATAGAAGATTATATATTTTTTGTCTCCTTAATGGCTTAGTTGTGCCATTTTTTTGTGTCCTATCAAATTATTTTCACACTAACCAAAGTATCACCCTGTATGATCGCAATCATGTATGCAAATTTAAATGTACTGAAACTTCCAGAACGCAGTATTGAATGAGGTGGACTTTAAAGAAGATCTTCTAAGAAAAATAACACAGAAACAGCAGAATTCCACAGCTGTACTTGAAAACTGTGTAGAAATCGATGTATGTAACAATTCACCATATATATATTTATATTTCAAAGTCGTGTATGATTGATGGTTAGTTATATGAAGTTATTTACTGCCCACTATACAAACTATGAAAAATAATTCAAATCCTAGTTCGCGAATTTCAGTTGAATTGATAACTCTGTATTTATCCCTCGCCGCGTAGCGGGATGAGATATAGGAATGGTCTCTATCTGTCCTTCCGTTCGCCCGTAACATTTCCTGTCCGCTCCATAACTCCTTAATCCCTTGAATGATTTTGATGAAATTTAGGTCAGACGCTCACCTCATCCAGACGATGTGCAGAATTTATGAGCCGATTACGCTGACTTAAGGTCTAGGTCGCAACTTAAGGTCAAACATTTGCGTCTTACATTTCCTGTCGCTACATATCACGATTGCTCGAGGTCTAGGTCACAACAGAAGGTCACAATTTAAGGTCAAATGTTTCAGTCTAACATGTCCTATCCGCTACATATCTTCTTAACCCCTTTAAGGATTTTAATGAAACTCAGATCAGAACGATTAGCAAAACCCTTGGTCTGGTCAACTTGGGTCAAAAAAACAAAAATAATATCAAACAGGGAATGCCACGTACCAAAAACGCAGCAAAAGTCACAACTTAAAGTAAAAGGTTTGGGTATTAGATTTCCTCTCCGCTCCACATCGCCATAAGGATTTTGGGGAAACTGTGGTCAAATGTTTACCTCATCAAATTAATGTGCAGAACCCATGATCTGGCCACGCCGACTCAAGGACAAGGTCACAACTTAATGTCAAGTATCTGAGCCTATCTGCTCAGTATCTCCTAAACTCTTTCAAAGATTTTGATGAAACTCCAGTCAAATGATCATTTCATCGAGACAAAACCCATAAACCGGTCTTACTAGCTCAAGGTCAAGGACACAACTGAATGTCAAAGGTTTGGGTGTTGAATTTGTGTCCGCTTAGTACATTTATCTCCTAAACCGTGTGATGGATTTGAATGAAACTCTGGCCTTTAAAAATCCACGCTGTGCACCTCTGAGAGAAAACTTTACCCAGTAACATTAATGTATTCAACGTTGCTATTTGCGGTGGGGGATATGACTGTCTTTTAGACTACCTTGTTAAAGGTAATGTGTAAATGTTTCATCAGGGCTTTAGTTTTTAATCAATTCTAGCGTAGCAAAAATTATATTTAACTCATATTTCTATCCAGCAGCGTCATACTTGGTATCATTATTATAAGCTATAAATAAACATTAGCTAAAAGGCCCACAGAACGACCGGCGAAGCAAAATAATTATATATTTGATGATTTTTTGTTAACCCTCAGTAATCTGTATTTAGGAAAGGTATTGGTACGATGTAAACTCGTCTAGCGTCTTGTATTTAGTAGAACTTCATTGGTACCGAATTCAAAACTGGATTTCGTTTCAGTCAGTATTCCCCTGTTTGCAGAATATCACTATTGTATAACGCAAACATTGCAATGTAGTTTCATCGGTAAACCTTCAAATCATAGGAAAACGATGATTTCCTTTACATTCAAGATTCAGTTTATGTAGCCGTAATTTGTATTTTAAAGGTAGTTAATCTAACATACGGAATGAAGGACAAAGACCCGATTAAAAATGTAAAATTCTATAGCAAGTTCGACGAAAATGAACCATTGAACATCAGCAAGGACCAGGTATAATATTCAGGGATATTCTATATCAATAGTAAAGACCATTTAAGTTCACGAATGTCTTAAAATAACAAACAGTTTATTTGATATAATACAGAGGCTATCCTATAATTCTTTAATATATTACTGTTTTAGAATGGATGAGATATCTTACGTTAACCTTTTTCAAAATGTACTTTTACAATATATTTCCAAGCGTGTTGTTTTTTACAGGTTTCATACGTTTTACCTGACACATTTTCTGAGCAGATTGTGCGCGTGTATTGTAAATTATCGTCAGCGGAAGAAAAACAGATTGTTAAAGATTCATTTGCAGAATGGTGTGAAGATAAAGGGTATCCAAAACCGAAGGTGAACGCATAATCTTGTCGTTTGCATAATCCGATATGCTGATAACAAAACGTAACCGGTAAATAAGGAAAAGATTTCCAATAGATTAGGACCTTTATGTCCTTATTGGACTTTTTTTCCTTCTGATTACCAAAAGAAAGTTATGACATTTTTATTTATAATTACTATGACCTATTAAATACTCTTAAGCATGATAACAAGGCCCTTTTCTGGCCTACAAATGTAGATCTACTAGAAATTTTCAAAATATTAAATCGAATTAACAGAGCTTTATCACAAATGTTTCATCTCGATACTCTACAGATATAAAGATGACTGTAAAAGTGAGTAAATTTGATGAACATGTACGCTAAACTACTAACCATGCGAACCTTAGTTATCGTGGTCTGGCGGATGATTGCATTTTTGATACATCCTTTTATCTTAACAATATTTCTTTTTCATCCAGGGTATCTGTATAAAAGATTATTCTTTATAATATATTTCAGGACAGGTAAACTGAAGAATGAAGAAACTGTGAAACGGAAATGAAACAAAACTATAACAATCACATATCCATGTTACCGTTCTTAATGCAGTCTGTTAACATGTGGGTCGTTTCAGTATGTTTCTGTTCTGAGAGGAACAGAAATATGTTTAAATTGTAATTGTAAGTCTTAGACTTAGACTTAGTCTTCCCTGTTTGATATTATTTTTGTTTTTAGACAAAAGATGAATCAGGCTTATCTTTCACTGACAGAAAAAAAACGGTTAACTTTTATTATTGTATTCTTTACTACTATTATTTGGAGTATAGTGATAAATGCCGAATATCCTCCTGTCAACAACACATTGCTTTATTATAACATTTATACAATTAGTATTCATGGTATGTGAACATACATGCAACAGTTATCTGTGAATATTCTTTTTATTGTATTATTGTTCCATGTACTTTCAACATTTCTTTGCAATTGTCTTATTTCTTTCTTCTTGGTTATTTATTTGAAATGTATATGTGTACTTAAAGCACAATGTGATTTACGTCCACAGCTATCATAATAATTAAAAATAAAATGAATTAAAAATAAAGAAGACAAGAGCCTTGACGCAAATCTTTTTGTCGACATCCCTGTTTATGACATGGTTACCGACCATGTAACATGTCTAGTAAATACTAAACTCACCGCTTGCATTAACCTCTTCTGGTAAATATCATTTAAAGGTCATGTTTCTATCGCCGTCCGTCCACCCAAACAATAATGAAAATATTCGTTTACAGTTAATGAAACCTGGTATTGGTAATCCAAATACATTGCTGAAAAGAACTGGATTTTTGCATAGCACTAGTTTCCTTATCAACAAATATAACGGTCCGCAACCGAATATGACCATGTCTCTCTTATTGTCACGTGGAACAAGTGCGCAACGACTTTCGGTTATGGTTAATATGTTGTGACTTAACACATCTTTTATTCTGTCTTAGGTACTTTTTGCATTTAACTAGAAATGTCAGTCAATCAGTAAATTATCTTATAGATCCAGCTTGTTAATGTTTCGTGATGTAAAAGCAAGAACTTAAAGCTGCTCGCTCTCAGATTTTTTTGAAAAAATAATGCTCATCAAACTCTCTGAAAATAACATATTTTAGAGCTTATAGTAAATAAAGCAAACGCTTTCGAAATGCCAGTATAAACTGGTGCCGTTAAACCTAGTTCATCAACATTTTCGATGGATTTTGCAACTTCCTACCTAGATTTGTACTTATTTTGTTGGTGCAAGCCATTAATTTTACATTTTATGTATATGCATTAGTAGTATATCATTGCTAAAAAAAACATTTAACGGCAACTGAGAGCGAGCAGCTTTAAAGCTGCTCGCTCTCAGATTTTGGTAAAAAAATAAAGGTATTCAAACTGTATGTAAATAACGTATTTTAGAACATATAGTCATATAAAAGGCTTCAGTATAAATTCCTGCCACGTATATCTTTTAACTTCAAAAAATACGCTACCAAACGCTTTTGAAATTTCAATATAAACATATAGTGTAGCGGTGCCGTGTAACCGACATATTCAATCGATTTCTGCAAATTCCAACCTAGATTTGTGCTTATAATTTGTTTCTAGCCTTTAGTTTTATGTTTATGTATAATTATGTCAATTTTTAAAAAAAATATTTTTTTCAACAGCAGGTCTCAAAATGTTTATTGTTGCACCGTCATGTATTTGAAGAAAACGAATGAATATTTCAGCTTTATGCTCTTCGATTTCTTTTATTATTTATTCTGGATTAAAACTGCTCGCTCTCAGATTTTACTGAAAAAAATCAAGTGTCACACCTCCATTAGTTTATGTCTCTTTTGATCCATATAAAATAATATTAAATCAACAACGTCAATTACAAGTCTCTGTTTATTAGTCATATATGTACAATTCATATATTATTGTTATTTAGGAACTTTCTGTGAAATGATGTGTGGGATAGTGCAAAAGTCCAATAAAAGCCAAATATTGTCCACACTAGGCTAGCATCAGCATTCATATCGTTTATCACGTGACTTACAAGGAGAGGCCCTATTACAATTACGTATATAGGTTGCATAGCAAAAGATAACCAATTTCCTAAACATAAGCCCAGGCCTCATTTCGAAGTGTGAAATTATTGGTTGGATTATAATAGAACACGGAAAATGCGCAACTATGATAGTCCTCGGGGAAATTTAGGGTCTTACATCCCACTCTTCTTAAGTTTTAAGTCATCACCTGTTATATAGATAAATCTGACGACTAAAGAGACATGTACACAATTAATCCTGGTGTAAGTTATTCCATTAGAATATAATTTTCTCCTACAGAGAAAATGACAGTCATATCAGTTATCTTATTACTGGACAGGGTCATTGTGCTACAAAAGTTCTTCAAACTCTCTGAAAATATAAAATATTTTACAATAAATAGTCAAATATATTCTGTCAAGTATATTTGAAAGTATACGCTATCAAAGTATAAAGCGTTACAAATGCTTTCGAAAACCCAATAAAACAATATAGCGTAGCGGTGCCGTGAACCAAACCGTTCTTACATTTTCAATCGATTTTTGAAAATTGCCATGTTAATTTTCACGTCTGTTGTTGATTCTAGCATTACTTTATTTTACAGATGTATAATTTTTTCACCAAAAACTGTGAGCAAGCAGCTTGAACTTCTGTCAAAAAGTGCAACCAAATACATGTATTTGAATTCTTACACAAATTTCAATGTATACGTTTTATAATAAAAATGACATGTCCTTGTC
>JAFMSR010000007.1:45602719-45681752 GCA_022818135.1 Saxidomus purpurata
ATTTGACCTGAAGCAACAGCATAGTTATTGACAGATTGAACATTTTTGTGACCGGTTAGCGGCAGAATTGTAAAAGTAAGGTCTTGATCCAGCAATTTTGTATATGTTTTGAGGGCAGCTTTGTTTTCCTACCACGCAAACATGCTTTCTCGGCCATTTTCTTTATCAAACCCGAAGAGTTTCCACCAAGCGGTTGATTTTTGTACCAAATGTCAGATACTGGCCTTCTTTTGTCATTTATGCCCAGATAGAATGGCGACTCGGGAGTGCATGTTTCTTGTGGACGTCGTTTCCTTGTAGGCATGTAGACGACACTCTTCACTTTGAATATCATGAGTATAATGTTTGAATGCATGTTGATCCGAATGACTCGCAGCACCAGTTCTTGTTTTAGTGTAGCGTTACTTCAATTCAAGTATCCCCTTCCATGTACATCTACTTTCAGAGAAAAATCACCCCATCGTAGATTACGATTTTATCTACCACATTCATTCCAAATAGTATTGTGTTATTAAACCACATATTGTTAAGAAGCTGCTGTGGACTTTAAAAGACCAATGCCCTTTGTTTCCTTTAACAAGGCTTCTTCATTCGGTGTAAGTGGTTGTGCAGCATTGGCGCGACTTCCGTTGCCGCTCATTTTCAATTGCTTACGTTTGGATGCAAGGACAGCCATTGAGGTTGAGTATTCACGGTCTTTAACCATGCTCTAGGGATATTGCTTTTCACACAGATACCGATCAATTCCACGGTGGTAAATAGTGAGTGATCAGATCCATCGGCCTTTCTAATGGACATTTGGAAAGAGCCAATAAAGTTATCGAGCTCAACCACAGGTGTTTCAGATATATAATGTACCTGCTGTGATTTGCCTAGGTGTACTTGATAACCACCTACAAAATGAAGTTATTAAGATGGAATACCTAAAGTAACCACACAATTGTTGGTATTCCAAAAAGAATGAGCAACGCTTTCTGACAAGGCCACACATAATTATAGTGTTTCCGGTCTATTGACCAACCTTAACTTTTTTACTGCTGTTTTTTACTGCTGACTTTCAACATTTTTATCAAAAAATGACAAAAGACGTTCTTACACTCTTGTACCTTAATTTATCACTAATTCTAATCAGTGTTGATGAAACTTGGCAGGGATATTCCTTGCATGAAGCCCTATCAAAATAGTTCAAATAATTCCGTTCCATATATAACTCTGGTTGCCATGCCAGCAAATAGAAAAAATGTTAAAATCTTCTCTGAAACCATAAGGCCTAGAGATTAGATATTTGGCAGGCATCATTGCCAAGTTTATATCTTCAAAGAATGCTCATAGCGTGTCCGCCAGGTCGGTCAGATTCGACCCTTTCTGCTATTGATGACCTTGTATTATAGCCAATAGTAGCTAGGTGATCGATAAAGGGACATCTTGGTCCTCTTGTTTTTAATACTCCACGAACCTGTAACGACGTCACGCTACGCTACAGTATCTCTGGAATATCTGCTTTGATATGGTCACATGATAAGTTCGCGCCAATACTTCCATCACAATCACAATGCAAACGTTATGTAAATTAACATTCATTTCAGCTATTGGTCAAACTAGCAATGAAAAATCAAATGCATTGTCGGACGCTATCTGCAAGTTCAACATGCACAAGTTGGTTTCATCCAATCGGCAGAACGCATTTTCAATATCACAACATTTCACTTATGACGGAAACACAACGAAAAACGGCTTCCGGTATGCATTGTTCAGTTAAGTGCGTCTGTACAATTCCAACTGTTCCTTCCTGGGAAGGAACAATACAATTGCAATTGATAAATTGTTTTTTTATTCTCAATCAAAGCAATAGTTAAGTTTACAAGTCACTACATAAATGGAGCAATTAGGGATGTTTTTATCCAATAAAGAATGAAAAATAAAGTACGATCTCTCGCAACTTCCTTCAGCAACATCTATGTGAAGAACGGACTGTAATCGAAGCTGCTCGCTCTCAGAATTTGGAGAAAAAAAACGAGTTCTCCAATCTCTCTGAAAAACCCCAACATATTGTAGAACGAATAGTCAAATAAAAAGGTTCCAGTATAAATTCCTGTCGAGCATTTCTATTACAATCATGTAAATTGAAAGTATACGCCCACAAATAATGAAGCGTATGAACATCTCAATATGCATGTAACCATATAGCGTAGCGGTGCTGTTGAACCAAATCCTACCAATATTTTCAATGGAATTTTGCAAATTGCTACCTAGATTTTTTGTGTGATTCTAGCCATTACCTTTACACGTTATGTTATAGCTTATCATTTTTGAACATTTTATTTTTTCACCGGGAAACTGTGGGCGAGCAGCTTTTGTTGAGTTAAATATCAATTCTGTTCTATTCATTACGAAACACAGAAAAAGATCAACCAAACGATTTAGTATAGCTAATACACTTTATGTGCAGTCAGCTATCAGTTTCGCAATTATACTGCTTATAGTCTTTTGAAATGTCAAAACTTTTAGATCGTTTCTCCTTGTCTGTTGTATACTTGGCAAGCACACTATTAAAGGTGGTCAATTACTTTTAAGCAACATTTTATGACAATTTTTACTTTTTGTTTATTCTGTTAGAGATTAATTTAATGAACAAAAAGACCCATTACATTGAGTTAGATCCCTATCAGAAATTTACATTTTATTAACTTTTATGAAATTTTGTTATTACTCCCCTTTAATATGAAAGTATTTAAAACGTTGAGTACTTCTTTTTTATTTCAATATAATTTCTACTTTTACATTTGAATTTGATAGATTTACCAATATCTTAACATTCTGAACCAAAATGCAAGTTTTAAACCTACGTGTAGCTTCTGAATTGATTTATTTCCAACCTATCTTGGATGCACACCCAAGATAGGTGAAGGGAGGTAATAATATCTTTTCAAACTTGAATTTCTAATGAATTCCATCTAAATATATGATATTTAATGCAAATATTTCACAAATATAATATAATAGGTCTTATATTTACATCTTTCTGCAGGCAGTGTATGTGTATCAAATTTTTACTTATGATAAAATAACTCTATCTTGGTTGGGCAACCAGGATAGGGAAATCAAATTTTAAAAATACCTCCAGTGAAAATCTTACTTGAATTAAGCGCTAAGTGAACATAAATAAGTGTAAATGATCAGATGTTAAAGTTTCAAACAAATCTATTACATGGCCAAATTCCAATTATAAACCTTTAAGCGGTAAGCGCCCTGTATCAATTTGACCAGTCTCCATTGTTGTCAAAATGGCATACAGTACATTTCCTGACTTTGTACTGGAAATATTAAAAGTACTTTCTATAAGTATTCCATCTACTTTTTGTGTATATAAAAAATATATATTCAAGACCGAACTTATCATTCTGTCACAAGGTCAAACAGTATTTCACGAACCGGAGATTAATTTTTTTAGTCTGTTTTTACGTACAAAATGTGAGACTAGGAGTTTTGAATTAATTGCTGATTATATTCTTATCAATAATGTAGAAGAAACCAAACATTTTGTCCGTACAGGCTGAAAGTTGCTTACTCTCAGATGTTTGTAAAAAAAGTTCTTCTCTGAAAAATACTTTCAGAACGTTTTAGTATATCATTTTTAAGCAATTTAGTTTTTCATCTGAAACTGAACGACCAAGATCAATAGTATAATTTCGACTTTGATTTCTCTTTCACACATTTCTTAAATATAGCAGTTTATAAACAAGACGCAATTTCTAATGACCTTGGTGTTTTGATTAGTAAATAAGCTAATTTTGACTTGAGATGTTGTGTATTAGGCATGCTGTGTTTATGACCTGATGATATCGGCCCTTGAGACTTCGGTTTCTCCTAGTAGTTCCATTAGTATGTTTTATTTTCATTAAAACAGATAATTATTGGTCTCCGTTTAATGACTTTAGAGAGACCCGCATGCGCAGTGATTTCCGATCCAACTGCGTTTTAAATAATTCTGTCGCTCGAAGTGTTAAAACATTTTAACATTTCGACTGAAATCCTCGAGAGATACTCTGTTCAAAGCAATTTATGTTCTGATTTAAATTCCTACAGACACTGTAACAGCTAAACAAACATCTCCTATTTGTGTCTTAAGTAACTTTAGTGTATCTTCTCTGACATGCTATCGATTCTGGCTAAAAACATCCCTTAAATTTATAATTAATGTTTTGGCACTGCGCGTGAATAGCTCTTTAACACACTTTATCAACAGGAAAATAACTTATTGTCGGACTTAAATCATTTCAAGCAAAGGTTTGATGTAGTATTGTTGAAAAAAGCTGGCAGAAGGTTAATATTGAGGGACAAAAAAGAATAAGCTTTTACTTGTTTGTTCGTTTTCTTTTCGAATTGTCAGCTTGCCTTTTCAATAACTCTAATAGACTGACTGGATTGTTCTGAGTAAGTTTTATGAAAATCATTTGAAAAGCTCACAGAAGTCACTTTGACCTTGACCAACTGACTCCAAAAACAATTAACCATTTTAAGCACTAATGAAAAGCGTCTATTGACAAAAGATCAACATTTAAGACAATTCAATACATTTAAACAGCAAAAACAACAATCAAATATTAAGAGCTCTCATTTTGCTACGGAATAATGTTATTGACATATGACAGAAATTTCATTTAGTTAAGGTTAATTGGAAACTAGTAAACCTTGAATAAATTTAACTCAAAATTTGAATTTGCATAAAATTGCTTCCGACCATTGAAATATTTCATTTAAGCAACGAATTCACCATATTTATAAAACATCAATTATATAACATCCGATTTGAACGAATATTAATATGAATGTATTAGCCGATACTACAAAACATTTGTATTTTCTGAACAATTTCTTTTCAACTTTCAATAAAAGCCAGACAGATATATTCCTATTATTAACTTGGGATACAGTTATAGCCTCTTATCATCGTTTCTCTGATTTACGAAACTGGTTTATGTCACTTGATTGTTTACAACAACGGTTGTTAGGGTCATTGTCCCTATACACATGTTCCAAGAGTCTATTATGGTAATGTAAAACCATTATAAACTAAAGTTTCAAAGCCAATATCTTTGAGATATTGATAAAAAATCTAGTTCTTCAAACTCTGAAAATAAGATATTTTTAGAACAAATAGTCAAATAAAAAAAAATTCCAGTATAAATTCGTGTATAGAATATATGTGCCACAGAAAGCGAAATTAGAATTTGCTATGATTTGTCATTTCTTGCTACTGGTGATTGAATACAATAGGTTTAAAAGAACTAAAGGCTGCAACTTGAAAAGATAAATTCTGCTTTGGTATATCCTAATGTATAGAATAGTTACTGTAATTACTGTAGTTACTGTAATAGTTATTGTAATGGTTAGTGTAGTTACTGTAATAATTATTGTAATAGTTACTGTAATTACTGTAATAATTATTGTAATAGTGTAATTACTGTAGTTACTGTAATAATTATTGTGATAGTGTAATTACTGTAGTTACTGTAATAACTATTGTAATAGTTACTGTAGTTACTGTAATAATTATTGTAATAGTTAGTGTAATTACTGTAGTTACTGTAATAATTATTGTAATAGTTAGTGTAATTACTGTAATAATTATTGTAATAGTTACTGTAATAATTATTGTAATAGTTACTGTAGTCACTGTAATAAATGTGAAATTAAACTATTAAAGTTATATTACCCTTCAAAATGGTCACATTTGTTTTTAGTTAATTTATAATTAAGAATGATGCTCAAAAACAGTGGATGCTTTTGAAACATATCAAAAAGAAGTTTTACAAAGTTATTTCTATTATTGACAAATACAAATAAAGATATACATAACCGAAAGGGTTCATTTTTTATTTTTGACTAGGATAATAAAAAAAGATTTTTACAGATGTCCTCTCTATTCAATGTGAATAAAACTGTTACACAGATTGTTATTTGTGGGTTGTAACTATGACATTGTTCATTATTCTAGTAGTATAAATTACTGATTAATGTTTCATTTAAAATTATGATGGTCACTTTGAAGGGTAATATCACTTTAATATGTTGGGAATTGTAGCTTTGTACAGATAACATTTTAAACTGTATTGATATGTGGATCTGTATCTTTTTGGGTTGGCTGCAAGCATCGGATCACACAATCAGAACCCGGCTAGAAGCCAGCCAGAAAAATTGATGCGAAAACTTACTGTCTTTCTTTGATCAGTTCTGTTTATCGACCAAATTTAAACTTACTATATTATATTATCTTGCATTTGATGTACAATAACGGGATCAAGAAAAGTGCAGTAAAGGCCCATGCGTATAACAAATACAAATGGCACATTCGTGTTTTAGTTTAGCCAGGTCTTTGCAGTCCACTGGTGATAGAGACTCGACGCTATCAAGAGTATACCAACCACTATACAAATGTATGTGACGACAAAAGGCTAGATTCAACAATAGAAGTTAAATCTAGGTATTATTTCAAATATACAGATATACGCGACATGAATTGATACTGGAACCTTTTTATATGACTACATGTTCTAAAATATGTTATATTCATACAGTTTGAAGAACTTTCTTTTTTTACCAAAATCTGAGAGCGAGCAGCTTTAAACAATCAAATCTAATCAAGCAATTCGACTTTAAAATTACAGTATTTCGGAGCATCTGCACTATTAGCAGCATGTATCTGAAATATATAATGCTGATACGAGATGATTTACAGAAACCTTTTCCCGATAAAAACGGGTTTGATTACGAAGACTGACGTATATAAGTTACTGATTACTCCAAGAGTACGTCAAGAAATATTGTACGCTAACCATGACAAGACATTTAAAGTGAGAGGTCAGTAGATAGACGTCAGAAGCAGTTAATATTCATTGAATCACGAACGATAGTAAACATAGGAATAGTGTAATGAAATCTTTATTTATAACAATATTCCATCGGACTAAACTAGTACATCTATAAAATGTCATTGACCTTATTACTTCAAATAAGCTTTATTGACAATTTACCCAAGATGTAGGCTGTAATCATATATCACGATTTTCCAAGTGGCAGCATGCGTTAATCGACTGACTTCACCTAACTGTATCAATCTGCCAAAGCATTGATATCTACAGAATTAATTGAATCAGGTCACATATATTCGGGAAAACGTAAATATAACGTTGTCAAACCATTGAGCATGAAAATACGAAAAGGACACTGACTACTACTACGCCAGGGTGAGCTTTTCTGATCGATGACGACTGTCCGTCGTCCGTCAACATGTTGATTCAAATGACATCTCCTCTGAAACCTCTAGGCCAATGTTGATAAAACTATGCAGGAATATTCCTTGCATGAAGCTCTACCAAATGTGTTCAAAGAATTCCATTCCATGCAGAACTCTGGTTGCTATGGCAACAAATAGGAAAATCTTTAAAAATCTTCTCCTCTGAAACCACAAGGAGAGCTTAGATATTTGGCATGTAGCATTGTCTAGTAGATCTCTACCAAGATTGTTCAAATTATGACCCCCGGGTCAAAATTGACCCCGCGCGGGTGGGCACTCAGTTTTTGCATAGGCATATATAGGAAAAACTTTAAAAATCTTCTTCTCTGACACCACAAGGCCTGCCACTGACCGTTCCAAGGCGGTGCCCCACTGTGTTCCTTTAATTGTTCGTTTTGTCCTCGTGTGTTTCCTTTGTATGCTAGTGTGTGTTGGTAGTGTATATGTGTGTGTGTACATGATTGTGTGCGTGTGTGTGCGTGTGCGTGCGTGCGTGCGTGCGTGTGTTTGTGTGTGTTGGTGGTGGTGTGCACTTCTGGGTGATGTGGGGCTCGTTTTGGGGAGGCTGCGTTTTTGGTACGTGGCATTCCCTGTTTGATATTATTTTTGTTTTTCTAGAGCTAAGATATTTGGCATGTAGCATTGTCTAGAAGACCTCTACCACGATTGTTCAAATAATGATCCCCGGGTCAAAATTGACCCCGCACCGGGGGTCACTTAGTTTTGCATACTATTAGGAATATATAGGAAAAACTTTAAAAATCTTCTCCTCTGAAACCACAAGGCCTAGAGCTTAGATATTTGGCATGTAGCATTGGCTAGTGAACCTCTACCAAGAATGCTCAAATTTTGAGCCCCGGATCAAAATTGACCCCGCACGGGGGGTCACTTAGTTTTACATAGGCTTATGTAGGAAAAACTTTAAAAATCTTTTTCTCTGAAACCACAAGACCTAGAGCTTAGATATTTGGCATGTAGCATTGCCTTGTAGACCTCTTCAAAGTTTGTTCAAATTATGCCCCTGGGGTCAAAATTGACCTTGCCCGGGGGGATCATTTGTTTTACATGGGCGTATATAGGAAAACTTATTAGCTCACCTGGCTACGCCAGGGTGAGCTTTTCTGATCGATGATTGTCCGTCGTACGTCGTCCGTCAACATTTTGATTCAAATGACATCTCCTCTGTTGATAAAACTATGCAGGAATGTTCCTTGCATGAAGCTCTACCAAAATTGTTCAAAGAATTCCATTCCATGCAGAACTCTGGGTATCATTTGTTTTACAAAGGCGTAAATAGGAAAACTTATTTGGTATATAACATTATCTAGTGATCTTCCACCAGGCAAGTGGACTTGTACCAAGGTGAGCGATATAGGGCCATCTTGGCCCTCTTGTTTTATCATTTACCGGTAGTACTAAATGAAATTGCGACCAAGTATGTATCGGCATGCCAAAGCAACTACATGTAGATAGAACATGTTGTGTAACGTTAGATGTGGCGTTACTTTATGTGACATTACATGTTGAATGTGTATTCTCTCTAAAAGACATACTTGTTATAATATAATTTGATATGGAGAAAACCAAACAATTTTTATGAAAATGTACCATGACAAAAAGGAAATAATTTCATCTACCGCACATTAAGTGTTTTACAGAAGCATTCCCTACATCTGGCAGATTATATTCTCGAAACATAGAATATGCGTTCCATGAACGTAAAATGATAAATGAATACAATTTAAATGAAGAACCAATGGCGAAAAATGCCTCATTTTACCACAACCAATACAGAGGCTGACGGTCGCTTTTGTTACTTTGTAAGTTTTCACCTAGCAGGGATTACTTTTATTTACACTGTCCTGTGACCTTGGAACATGGTGGGGGTAAGAGTGAGGTTGGGTGCGCACCATAAACCGGTTTAAGCTCCCCAGTGGTGTTTTTGCCACTGACCGTTCCAAGGCTTCCTTTAATTGTTCGTTTTGTCCTCGTGTGTTTGCTTTGTATGCTAGTGTGTGTTGGTAGTGTATATGTGTGTGTGTACATGATTGTGTGTGTGTGTGTCGTGTGTGTGTGCGTGTGCGTGTGTGTGTTTGTGTTGGTGGTGTGCACTTCTGGGTGCTGTGGGGTTCGTTTTGGGGAGGCTGCGTTTTTGGTACGTGGCATTCCCTGTTTGATATTATTTTTGTTTTTTTGTTTCTTTAATAAATCAAACACAACTACATAGATTATTGAATGGTTTACGGTACTGCAGTTTATTTTTAACCGCTGATTTTACCGATAATGACAGGGAATGCATAATAATTCTAAATACTATATCATTTGACTTCAACCGGTTTATGCTCCCCAGTGGTGTTTTTGCCACTGACCATTCCAAGGCGGTGCCCCACTGTGTTCCTTTAATTGTTCGTTTTGTCCTCGTGTGTTTGCTTTGTATGCTAGTGTGTGTTGGTAATGTATATGTGTGTGTGTACATGATTGTGTGTGCGTGTGGGTGTGTGTGTGTGTGTTGGTGGTGTGCACTTCTGGGTGCTGTGGGGTTCGTTTTGGGGAGGCTGCGTTTTTGGTACGTGGCATTCCCTGTTTGATATTATTATTTTTTTTTTTTTTTTTTTTTTCAGTTATACGGTATGTCCCGTTCAATATATCCATGACGTTGGTGTCTTCGTACGAATCAGAACTTTTGACAAAACACCAGCTGTATTTAGCATTGTTCAACCTTGAAGTGTGTGACTATATTTAAAAGTTTAACCCCGTTCGGGAATTTATGTGTTATTTTCTATGGGTTTGGAAAAATTGTTTTAATTACGGGAACAGTTTTCCACAGAAAAGAAATATTCAGGTCCTTATTTTTGATAGATTGAATCGTTCCGTTTTTTAAAGGGGCGCCCCATACATCAAGCAGATTATATTCAATGAACGTAAAATGAGACCTAAAATACTATTTCAAAGATGAACCTATGGCAAAATATCTCATTTTACCACAATTAATAAATATAGAGGCTTTGTGTAATTTATAGCATTCACCAATTGTACACCAACAACTCTACATAGATTATTGAATGGTTTACGGTACTGCAGTAAATTTTAAACCGGTGAAGTAATCGATAATGACAGGAAATGCACAGCTGACTCTTTTAGGTTAAGATTTAATACTTCCAAAGACTATATCATTTATGTTTTTGGAGGTTATTTAGTTTGACATCAGTTATAGGGTATGTCCCTTTAAAAATATGCGATATGTCAGTAGATCCTTTACGACACGGGAAAAAGCTATTGATTTGTATCACATAAAGGAAACATTATCTTTATTTTTTAAAACCGCTCAGATCTTGTCAAGTTCAATATCAACTTCGAGGTACTTGTTTAGCCACACTTTTAAGTGTCCGAAGGCTATAGTCATTGCAATTCTTATATTCACGTTAACTTCATACTCTACTCTTTTCTCAATACCGACGACAAAAAATTTAATGACAAAACATTAGGCTAAGCCAAGCGAACTAATATATAACTAATAAAATATATGTTCAGTCTACACAATCAGTTTCGCCTGCTTTTTGCAGTCTTAAAGCTGCTCGCTCTCAGTTACCGTTGAAAAAAATATTTTTCAAAAAAAATTCACATTTTTATTCATAAATATAAAACTAAAGGCTTGAATGAAACAATAAGCAAAAATCTAAGTAGGAATTTGCAAAATTCGATAGAAAAAGTTGGTTACACGGCACCGCTACACTATATGTTCATATTGAAATTTCAAAAGCGTTTTGCAACGCTTTTGAATTTGGTAGCGTATTTCTTTAAATTAAGAGATATACGCGACATGAATTAATACTGGAACCTTTTTATATGACCAAATATTCTACAATACGTTATTTACATACAATTCGGAGAACTTTTATTTTTTACCAAAATCTGAGAGCGAGCAGCTTTAAAAACGCATATTTAAAGTTCATCAATCTCTCTGAAAAAAACAACAACATATTTTAGAACTTATAGTCAAATAAAAAGGTTCCAGTATAAATTCCTGTGAAGTTTATCTGGAAATTTGAAACAATACGCTACCAAATTATAAAGCGTCACACAAGCGGTGCCAACAGTGTCAACCGCAATTACGAACCGCCAGGATCCACAACTGTTGTAGGAGGAACGAAAAAAAATAATTTAAAACTGCATTTTTTTTTTCGTCGGAGCCGACATTGCACTACACTTATGCTGTGTTACTGTAGTTCCACATTTCTTGTTTGTTGAATTGAATTCCTAGTTTATTGTTACACTAATATGACAGTTGCCTTCTGTTGACTCGGAGTTTATGGTGTTTTTCTAACTGAAGAGTCCCGGAAACACTGTAGGGGTCACACACATAACTGGGACAAAACACATCTTACAGAAGATTTGGTAATTTGTAATCACTGTGGCTATTATATCAAAATATTTTTTATTGGAATAATTTTTTTATATACATTTTAAATCAAAATCATAATAAAAGATCAGTCTGGAGTGTCTTTAATTGTTCGTTTTGTCCTCGTGTGTTTGCTTTGTATGCTAGTATGTGTTGGTAGTGTATGTGTGTGTGTGTGTACATGATCGTGTGTGTGTGTGTGTGTGTGTGTGTGTGTGTGTGTGTTTGTCTAGTGTTTATGTAGCATGCCATGTACAACAACGGCATAAAATACCATTATGCCGTCACAAAAAAAATGACCTGGCACCAAAATGTGAAAAAATAAATATCCCGATTTGTACACTTTATTGACCACATGATTGTGTAAAATTCATTTCCATGAAATGCCAGTGCAAACTTATTTTGTCTTTATGGGTTTGTTTCTGGTTGCCTGCTCCTTTTCACTCTGCCAGCATGGGTTACATATTGGCCACACTATCCGAAATTGCTCCTGCAGGAGTTTGGTAGTAGGATCATCGGCTAAGTTATCTGCACTCCCATAGTAAAATCAGACGTCACTCATCTTGGTGTTTACCTCTGAAAGAACAGCATTTATTTAAATATAAATAAAAAAATGTGCATAATCTCTATATTGCCATCAACAAAGTAGCTTGAATACCTTTTTTTAGTAATTGCAGGATCATAGTGTATTTGGCACTTTAACTTAAATTTCTGTTACCGTAGCAGCAAAACTGTTGTCCAATTTAAATATAAAAACAACGGGCATAATCTCATACTGACCTCTATCCATATACAAAGTTTCTCAAACGAAGCTTGAATACTTTATTGTAAGGCTCCAGATGTATGTGGCCAGACGCAAGGTAAACCTGGTGTATTGTCCCCTCCGTTGAAACCTTTAGTCCCCTTTGGTGAAACCCAAAGTCACCTCCGGTAGTGGAGTAACACACAACAATACTGACACCATGCAGGCTGTTTAGGAACCATGATGCCAATTGCTCAGCCAAGAAATCTTCAATCAAACTGTCCAACTGGAAAGATGTGATCTTGGTCACAGTGACCACTTTTGCAATATTAGGAAAAAATGAAGTGGGTCTAACAAAATGGCTCTCTTACGTTTAGATCTATTTCAACCTTAGTATAATTAAAATTCAAAATATCAAAATTCAAATTTAGTATTGAGTCTTACTTGAAATTAAAGACTTTTAAAGAATACCAGAATAGTGAGCTGTATCAGTGGGACTCGGGCAATTTTGGCCTTCCTTGACCACAATTTCTTGGAGTGAGCTTTCTTGGAACAGGACAATTCCGCACAGATATATTTTTTCTTCTGTTACTCGTTTAACCTTGCGTTCTTCTTCATTGGTTAGCATCTTAGCGGCAAATACATCACGCCTTTTGCCACACTCGATATAACCTCGGACCTTGCCTATAATATAGCTTTAATATGCATTGTCCTGATACAACAACTGTTTGAAAAATATGCTGGACATGAACAAGTGTTTTATTGGTATTATATTTTTTATCTATACATCAGTGCATATACAACTGCAGACAAAAATGCTGTTTAATTTGTGTAATAATTGAACTAAGCATGCTAATATTTACCTCTGAGTGTAAGATAACATCGGTCACATAAGTCAAAGTCTCAGAGCTAGCGATGGCCGGTGATTATTCAGGGTGTCTGCTCCGTAAACATCACCGAAACGTTTGTAGTGGTTCGGGTTGTCTCCATCTAGAACTGGGTCAGGCAGGAAAAACAGTATCTCAAAGGCCACTGCTGGAAGTCTAGGTGGATTCAACAAGCAGTAACCACATGATTCGCCAATGCACTTCTTCAACTGAAAAGTAATAAGAGTATCCTCGTGTGTTACATAGCTGAGCAAAATCATGCCTCTGGCATTAATGCAATCTGGATTTTAATCTGTAAATATTCTATAGCAGAACTTTGCAGTCAACTAATTATTAACAGAGAGAGTGCAAATATTTTCGAAAGAAATTGTTACCAGTTAGGTTACTATCACTAAAGGCTCATTTTGATACAAACCTGTGGCAAATGCAAAAGATCTGCTATGTTGGCTAAGTAAAATGCTTATGTACATACTACATGAATCTATGCTAGATTGATATTCTCAGAATTTAACAAGTGTAGCTGAAAATTTAAAACAATATTTGAATATCAAGCCACTGAAGCATCAATTATTTTAAATAAATAGTTTTAATACATGTACTAGGTCATCAATAGCAGAAAGAGTCAATTTTGACCTGGGGGCATGATTTGAGCATTCTTGGTAGAGGTCCACAAGGCAATGATAGATGCCACATATCCTTTGAACGCCTGTAACGTAATAAACCGTATACGCGGGTTAAGACAGGTTTGGCCTTCCATAGAAGTGACAGTTACCGTATGGAACACGTTTTGTCTGTATGAATTTAAAGGCTATGCCGACAGCTCCTGAATATTGAAAACTCAGACGTCCGAGGCAAATGCTGACACTTTAAGACGACCTTGAAAATGACCTTGGACACAATTTTACCAGCTTTGAAAATTTTCATTTTACCAACGTTCGCGTACAGGCCCCTGTGGGATAGTGTTTTGAGCGCGTGCAAATATTTTTTCACAGACATAAAGCAGACATGTCGTACTCAAACCTAGGTATATTGACATCTTATGAGAACGCTTGAAATTGACCTCTCGTTAGCAAAAAAAAAAAAGTCCATGCGCAGGTTAGCAGACAGGGTGACCCCTGCGCGTGACCTCTGTAGGTGGGCCAATGGAAATTTTACTTTCATGTTACAGCTCAATCTATTTGCTGACGTATACAACACGCGCAGTAAACCGAAAGTAGCCATAACGTGATGTACAGTGTTTACAAAAACACATGCATGTCTGTCGAGTGTGTAACAAAATATGCCGGTGTGCAAAGGATATCTAAGCTCTAAGCCTTGTGGTTTCAGAGATAAAGATTTGAAAGCTTTTCCTACATAAACCTTGTACTATAGCCAATGGTAGCTAGGTGATATAGGGCCATCTTGGCCCTCTTGTTTCTTTTATAATAATGTTCATTGAAATAACGCATATGCCGAAAGAAAACAATCACATCAAATATGATATGTCTTAAATCGTATGTCAGTTATATCAAGAACCAAAAGTATCATCAGAACTTAAGACACGCGAGTTTTTCTGTCAGCTTCATTTCTGACAAAATAAATAATCAATTACTTGCAAGATTTAGTCTTCTCGGCATGTTGATATTTTGTATCCTCTCTTAACCGATCAAATTTTAAAGGGCATACTCAACAACCAGCAAGTAAGTTATTCCGAATGCAATAATATGCATACGTATAAGACTTTTTCAGGAAGGTTACACAATACATGAATTTTGCAAAATGTCTTTCCAGTTTTAAAGCTGCTCGTCCAAAACTTCCGGTGAAAGAAGTGTTATTAATAAGCAAAAGTAGATTTATGAACAATAATTAACAAAAATGAAAGTGTAATATTTAGCTTGTCGTATGGCAATTTAAAGGTATTCTAAAGCAGCACAGGTGTTTATTTAAGGGCATTATTTCTAACTCACTACGAGCAAGTCCTTGCAACAGTGAGGTGAATCAATTTGTATAATTTTCTTGATTAAGAAAGCACAACCATTCATTAATCCTTAAGGGTGTTTGTAAAGGAAAGCTTTTCTTGGACCTTTCCCTCGGCTTATTTGTCTTTCTGTGTAATGATCGACTCTTTCTGTTACTATAGTACAAATGTGAATCTATAATACGACGTTGGCTGGATCAAATGCAACTAGTATAGCTCTTTTATTAGGTTTCAACTCATATAACAGAAACTAGCGCGATCTCATGTTTTGAATATTATCTTAAGAAACGTACTTTCAAAAACAGTGTCTTTTCTGGCTTATGAGGGATTGTTGCATTTACCCTACGTTCTTTTAGCTCAATACAAATATCATATTAACTGAAAGATTGATAGAATCGTGTAATGTTTAACAACACAATACATTTATATTTCTTGATAGTTTATATTTATTACATTTCTCAAAGCCATGTTAAAAATCGGGACCAATATCCTTCGCAGACAAGCATTCCTAGCTAATGCATTGCTTTCATTAGAAATATATTTGCAAGTATACGCAATTCATTTCGATTATAGACACTGTAAATAATGGTTTTGGCAAGCATGGTAGACATAAGGACAAAACCTGATGCACAATTTATCTTTTTTTATTATATAGTCGATATTGTACATAAACATATTACCCGAAGTTGACAGATATCCATATAGGTATTTGCTGTTAAAGGTTCATTGTGTGTCTAGATGCTTTTTGTAAAACTTACTGCCTATGAAAATAGAGGGCTGTAAGTTTAGTTATTTATGACGCCCGAAATTTATAATTTCGTCATGTTGTCATTTTGTATCTATAGAACAGAATTAACTGACGTAATCACTATTCAGAAATTATATTTAAACCATTTTGTTGAGATATATGCAATAGAGCTGACTTTTATACAATATCATATACATGTACAATATGCATCTGACCATGCATCCGCTCTTATAATTTACATTTTTATTGAAATGAAATAGTTCAATTTCAGAGCTTCTAGAACAGAATTTGAAAAAAAGGAAAGTCCTTCTATTACAGTGTAATGTCTGAAGCATTTTTACTCGTTTATTTCTTTTATATCTACCAGAAATATTGATTTCAATATTTGCATTTATATAACTTCATGATTTGGCGACAGATACAAGCAAGTTTTGGCCATCATTGTGCAAAGGGTATTTGTTCAGTTGCACTCCTTCTAAAGGAGCAGTTTATTGTTATGTTTATAAATCCATAACTTTGTCATAATCTAAACTCATAATTTATTTTCACAGCTTATTGTTGACATAATTGTAACGTTTAAGACATTTTATAACAGTTACAGCTGAAATATTATTCCATCTCGTAATTGAAAACGTTTAACATATTCACATGACAAGTCCATTGTTAGCTTTTTGTCAACACACTTAGTCTAGCAGTTTGGAAAATCATCAAGAATATAAGGTCGTCATAAATCAAACGTCATTTTCATTCCGTTTTAAACCTTCCAGATGATGTGTGAACGTTTTCTGCCACTTATATAGTTTTCAAAACTCACAGGTAATTACCACATGTCTCTTCGTACATGTACAGGTTATTTTACAAAAAGACAGAGAATCGAAGAGTAACCTTTCAAGGTTATTATGTTTTTCGGGCTAGTTTTCATCAGTGCAAATATAGACGTTTCTTAAACACTGTCAGAAGTTTAACACTTTATAGTGAAAATATTCGGATGTTTTGTATTTTCCCGTCACCACTGATATTTTAAATCACTGAATTTGCATACAGTCAAGCTTACATTAGTAAAGATAAGCACACTTTAGTCGTAGACACTTTGTAAATCCATTGAACCTCGAGATTCATATCTAGTCCAATTAACTTTGTATCGAAATATGTCCTATCAAAGTATGGGAGCCTGAATGTCTAAATATATATACAAGGCGCCTGAAGTTCTGACGCCTTTGAAAACTCGTCCAATGATTGAGCTTGGCTCTGCATCTACATAAAATACTTGCATCTTAATGTCTACATAAGGCATTTTCTTTTCCATTTCAAATTTTGTCGTAATAACATAAGTGGAAATAAATCAAATACTGGAGAATGTTTCATTTCGATCTAAAAAGTGGATTTCTGTATGCTCTATCTCCGGAACCTATTTGAAAACGAAATGCATTTCTATTGTGATGAACTGCAACATTTGCTAAAGAAGACATATTGCAATGAATGCTTCTGTCGTCTGAGACTCCTAAGAGTAATGTTATGTTTCGAAACATATTAAATGTCTTGCTTTTATGTATGTTCTTGCTTCCCAGGATATCAGATCGATCAATATATTATTCTTTAAAATTGACTTTAAAAGATTTTCTGTTTCTTTTAACGCAAAAAAAACCGTTCCGAAACCAAAGGTATCATAACATAGAAATCATATATTGCATGGATATTGTGAGATTAAGATAAGTTACGACATCATTTTATGCTCATTTACACAGCTTTTACATCGGATTTGCAGCAAATCAAGGACATTCATTTACACATTCTTTTCAAATTCTTGAATTTGCATTTTCCTTAAGATGAGAGTTGCTTCTTATTAACATCAAAGTTGCAACGTGAATAAACCCTGCCCTTGACACGAAATTCTCCCTTACCAGAGCTTTCCGCGGTTAAAGATCTGCCGACGTTGACATTAAGACACATTTTTAAGGCGCCATGTCGTACTTTGCTTTAATGCAAATGACAAACTGATCATGCATAGACTCATGATGTGCTTGCCCAAATTCTGACCGGTATAAATAGAAAATCTTTAAACGTTACAGTAACTCGAACTCGAAGGGACCGTCAATTTTAGTTCGAGGGTTGAATGATTGAAGGGTTCTTCGTGTACCCAATTTACAAATAAGGGAAATAACAAAATCCTCTAAGTATCCTTAGAACCAGCCTGTATCGAACACTCTGTTGCAAGAACCCATAATCAGTTGGTTTTCAGTATGTATGTAGTCCAGACCTGGGTTCAATTATTTTAAAAAGTAATTAATTAAAATAATTGAAACAGAAATTCTTCAATTAAATTACAATTATAATTACATGCTTTTTACAGAAGTAATTAATTAATTACAATTATTTTAAGGAAAACAATTAATTATTTTTTAATTATTTGGCAATATATTCACAATTTCACATAGAATCATGTTACTATCAATGACATTAAAAATGCAGATTTATAATTCCTCATTGAATTTTGAAAACTTGAACACTTCAAAGTTTACTGTCTGTCAGTGAACACCATTTGCAGATTCTTATTGCAATTCAATGGCTTAATATGCATCAATGGTTGAGCAACAGTTTCAGGTTCATATCCAGATTACATTAATACCTCTTTAGATGACAAGCAAGTGTGAATTTATACCCCAAGGTGATAACAGCTACTGTACAATAACCTGTATTTTTGCCATATGTTTGCGACACTTTTCTGCATGTAATTGAAGAGTAATTGAATTTAATTGACAATAATTTTGCATTTGTTTGGATTTTAATTAATTAATTACAATTAATATAATTGATTTCTGCCTCAATTATTAATTATTTTTCAATTAGTTGAAAAACAGTAACAAATTATAGTTAATTAAATTATAATTGTAATTGACCCAGGTCTGATGTAGTCACATATGAAATTTACAGAGGGTTACTGATGGACCCTTTTTTACAAAACCAAATGTATTCTGAAATATGTCCAGCGGTTTCCTGAAAGACACTTTAAAACAGTTCCAGGGCGGGACAAAGTTTAAACCTAGAGCATGATTTTAATAAATGTGGTAGAGAATCACATATCAGTGCGTTTATTACGCTCTAGTCTTTGCACTTCTTGACAAGGCGATTATTTTCCAAATAAAGATTCAGAGAAAACAACCTCTACCCCCTGGCGACCATGGCTCTTATATAATATCATAATAGTATGGACGGATCACCGAAGGAACAATTACATGGGACTATTTCAAAAATTTGACAAAATAAAAATTTAAAGACTAACAGGCAGTTCCGCAAACATATAATTCTTCAAACAAGTTCTGCAGAGTAACAATAAGGGAACATTTTGGAAAGAATGATTTAAATTGGCACAGTGGTGTGGAAAATGTGTTATATAAACAATAAATAGACGACAGGCGGACAGGCTGACGCACATGTTAATTTCTCACAACGAAATCTAAATGTAAATGTTTGCCTTAAGGGATATCTGGCAGGTGAGACTACTAAGCTTCATCTAGTCAACGGTACTTTAAAAATCCCTGTCTACTTTATCATTTGATCTTAAAGCTGCTCGCTCTCAGTTACCGTTGAAAAAAATTTTTTTTTTTTAAATTGACATACTTATACATTAATATAAAACTAAATACTAGAATCAAATTATAAGCAAAAATCTAGGTAGGAATTTGCAGAAATCGATTGAAAATGTTGGTTACACGGCACCGCTACACTATATGATTTCAAAAGCGTTTGCAAAGCTTTTGAATTTGGTAGCGTATTATTTGAAATTTAGAGATATACGAGCCAGGAATTTATACTGAAGCCTTTTTATACGACTATGTGTTCTAAGATACGTTATTTACATGCAGTTTCAAGAACTTTGTTTTTTTACCAAAATCTGAGAGCAAGCAGCTTTAAAATAGAGCGAAAAAAGAGGGATTTATCACACTACCCGGGAAAGACAACCATATGTTCTTACATATTCTTAGCAGCTTCATATAAAATCGTAAAATGAACCTCATTTCAGTAAAAGTAGTACAAACTTTAACATATTACATGTACACTGGTGAAGTAAGGTAGAGATTTGTAAAAAAAAAAGGGAAGGCATTGTATCGCAAATTGCTTTGTATGCACATTGTATGTAAAAAGTGATGTCTTATGAAAGGTATGAAACCATCAAATGAAGTTTTACTCGACTCGACTATTTTTATGTATCCTATGAGATATTCAAGATTCAACCACCAACAGAGTGCAAAGCAACAACACTCGGCTGTTGTTCTCCTTTCCCCTCGTGGTTTTAGACATACACTATTAATGAAGGTGGTATTTGTTCCATTTATCAATAGCTATCTACCAAATCAGATACGCTTGCTATTGTTTTGTACTTGCACGAACTCGGAACTTAATATCCGAACTCGGAACTTACTATATTATAACAGTCTTATAATTTAGTTTTATTCCATGGAGTCAGACTAATAAAGATTTATCCCGACATTTTGCCTAAAGTCGACTATATCTTAGCGATCTCAAAGGCATTCGGTACAAGAACAGATGCGTGTCATTCCGTTATGTCTTACATATGGTTACATGTACCATTTTCAAGCAACTTGCGCCTTGTCTGTGTTTTTGTTTTGATTAAACGCTGCGTTGAATCTGGGATGTTTCGTCTTTAGAAAATGTTCCGTCATTCAAGTCTTCAAATATAATATTTTGAAACATGAGATGTTGACCGACTTCAATTAAGAAAATCATAGCTGCAATTAAAGCTGCTCGCTCTCAGATTTTAGTGAAAAAATAAATGCGTATTTCATTTTGTTCACTTGGGAATATGTATAAAAGGTGTCGTTACGACCATGCGAAGATGGTTGCTGCCGCCATTAGTATGGTGTTGGGCGTTATGCAGCAGGCAAGGGCGGCTTCTCTCTAAGAGATCTAGATGGCCACACTTCAGGACAAATTAAACGGCCGGGTACCCGAAGAGGCAACCCGACCAGGCCCGCTATCTGTTTTGACAAGGCAGAAGAGAGGGCCATCGTGTCTTACACATAACTAATGGCGGAAATCACTAACGTGCCCTAAATAATCGAGTTTACTATTAACTTTGTCCCGTTACTATAGCTCCGATATCTTCACCTTATCTCTGAAATTCAAAAGAACTTTTAGCACCGACTAACATATAGTTTGTATAGCAAACCCATAAATATATAATTATTTAAACATAATAAGACAGAACTTTTGTACATAGGATAATTAATTTAAGTTGTATAGACATTTTTATATCTTGAATCTACCAAGCATGTTATCCTTATTGTTTACGACAGAAACATATAAATTATAATAAAATACATGTTACAAAATGACAAAAACGCCATTGTATGAATGTAGTATGTATAGGATATCCACTAACTCGTAAGAAGCTTTTGTTTGAAGTTAAACGAAATCTCGAAGCAGACGGCCGCCAAACACCATTCCTGGTCGAGGATGGTTTAAGGCTTTTCCAAAGCGTAACCAAGACTTCGCAGAGCGCACTCCAGCAGATCTGGGTTTACAGCGAGCTCTAAACTCCATGGAGAGGCTAAATGGTAATTCAATACGTAAACTTATTTTTGGTACGTGGCATTCCCTGTTTGATATTATTTTTGTTTTTATGTCTACTGTTGGTTGTCTAAATGGGATCTATAATTTTAGATAATATGCTTGCTGTCTAGCTCGGTGGTGTTCCCTACCTATGTTTTTTATGTAATTTGAAGTAAGTTTCCATTCTTTTTAACAAATTTGTATTATCGGCTTTCATTTATACCAAATACCGCAGAAGACAATATTTGTTAGATCTTTTCAAATTGTATCCATTTTTTAAAAGATAAATTCTGATGTTACGCTTTTCGTGTATTTTTATGTAAACATATAATTATTTTTAACCAACCATAATGTTATCTTGATAAACTGTAATTACTATCATGTTTCTTAGTAAAAAAGGGGTTTCGATTAAATGAACAGTTATATTAGAACATGAAATCTTTATTTTAATCTATAAAGTCAAAAGTAGAATAAAAAGTCATTGACGTGGAAAAAAACTTCACTTTCCAACAATACAGGCTTTCCCTGTGCACAACATCTATTCAACATGGACCAGGACAAAACCAGCCTCCCACATACAAGATCTGAGGCAAAGGGACTGTCAAGCCTTTGGAAGGTCAAAATAAATCTAATGGGCGCCTTAATCCACGGCGTTGGTGCATATGTTTTTTTTTTACACCTTCCAATGGGCACACGGCAGTTCCTTCACCATCTCTATTAATTCATTAAATATTTAAAGAGGCACTCCCTACGTCTAGCAGATAATATTCTCGAAACATAGATTAATATAAGTTTAATGAACGTAAAATAATAAATAAATACAATTTCAAAGAAGAACCTATACTGCCTCATTTTACCACAATTTATCAATATAGGCTTTCTGTTATAAAATGCATCCACCCATAAATTGTACAACAACAAATTTGCATAGATTATTGAATGGTTTACGGTACTACAATCTATTTAAAACCGCTGATTTTATCGATAATGACTGGGAATGCATAGCTAACATTTTTAGGTGAAGTTAAAATACTTCCAAAGATTATATTATTTATGTTTTGAGGGTTATTTATTTGGCATCAGTTCCTTCAACAGGGCAATGTAAACAAAAATTAGTTACAAATGTCTCATGATTACCATAACCTTACACAATTTGTACAGCCATGCTAATTTTTTATAATAGTTTTGACAATGAAATGTCATGTGCAAAATCTTAATATTTATATCTTTGGGGCTTTTTTATGAAATGAACGTGTGTAAAAGGTTAATGCAAAACATTTTTTAATAAAGTTGAATTGATTGTAATGATTTCTTGTTCAATGCCAATTTTAAATTTAGTCATAACAAGATAATATATCGCTCACCTTGGTACAAGTCCACTTGCCTGGTGGAAGATCACTAGATAATGTTATATACCAAATAGGTTTTCCTATATACGCCTTTGTAAAACAAGTGACCCCCCCGTGCAAGGTCAATTTTGACCCCAGGGGAATAATTTGAACACACTTTGAAGAGGTCTACTAGGCAATGCTACATGCAAAATATCTAAGCTCTAGGCCTTGTGGTTTCAGAGAAAAAGATTTGTTTACAGTTTTTCCTATATAAGCCCATGTTAAACTAAAAGACCCCCGGTGCGGGGTCAATTTTGACCCGGGGGTAATAATTTGAACAATATTGGTAGAGGTCCACTAGCCAAATTGCTACATACTAAATATCTAAGCTCTAGGCCCTGTGGTTTCAGAGGAGAAGATTTTTAAAGTTTTTCCTATATATTCCTATGCAAAACTAAGTGACCCCCGTGGTAGAGGTCAACTAGCCAATGCTACATTCCAAATATCTAAGCTCTAGGCCTTGTGGTTTCAGAGAAGAAGATTTTTTAAAGTTTTTCCTATATAAGCCTATGCAAAACTAAGTGACCACCCTCGCGGGGTCAATTTTGACCCGGGGGTCATAATTTGAACACTCTTGGTAGAAGTCCACTAGACAATGCTACATGCCAAATATCTTAGCTCTAGGCCTTGTGGTTTCAGAGATGTTTAAAGTTTTTCCTATTTTTTGCCCTAGCAACCAGAGTTCTGCATGGAATGGAATTCTTTGAACAATTTTGGTAGAGCTTCCCTGCATAGCTTTATCAACATTGGCCTAGAGGTTTCAGAGGAGATGTCATTTGAATCAAAATGTTGACGGACGACGGACAATCATCGATCAGAAAAGCTCACCCTGGCTAAAAATCATTGGCAACACTGTGACTGGGAACGTGAAAATCTGTACAAAGGAGCATTTAGTAATTAATTTAAAGTCCACCTAAAATACTCCCTGCTTCCTTTTTATTTATACCAGAGCTAAATATGAATAATCAGTAAAGCTGGTATGTCAGTATTACTGACAGAATACGTAAGATAAAGTAGACTGACTTTTACTGGTGCCGAACCATTAATCGAATGATTGACGCTAACAAACACAATGTTTCCATCTGGATAGCGACATTCCAACTCGCTTCACATGGACTTGTGGACTGTCAAACAAATATTTCACGGCGAGTGAATAAGATATAAACGTTTTCTTGCGGTATGTTTTGATAACGCAAGGTGTCCTGTACTTTTCTTAAAGTACAAAAATGCAAACAGATAACAAGAGGGCCATGATAGCCCTATATCGCTCACTTGAATACCAGCCCACTTGCCTAACCCCTGTAATTCAGTGATTTTTTTACTTTTTTTGGCAACAGCCCATGCCTTTCAAATTGGGAATTTTTAGCGCGATAAACCTGAAAATTGGGAAAAAGTAACAAAACTTAAAAAAACAAGAGCTGTCCCTCCCAAGTGACGAATGCCCCCGAAAGAGGTGCCTCACAGTCTGTGTCCTCTCCATGTGCTCAATAAATGTGCTATGTAATTTTAAAATCCTTCCATGCATGACAGAGTAATCATGCATACAGTATTCCATTACTTTAAACACTAAGTGTGACCTTGACCTTTGAGGTAGGGACTTGGGTCTTGCACGCGACACATCCGCTTGATGTGCTAGACATTTGTGCACAGTTATTTTAAAATCCTTCAAAGCATAATAAAGTTATAGTCCGGACACAAATGTATGCATATATACAGGATTCCATTACCTATAAACTCTAAGTGTGACCTTGACCTTTGTGGTAGGGATGTGGGTCATGCACGCGACACGTCGTCTTGATGTGCTAGACATTTGTGCCAAATTATTTTAAAATCCTTCAAGGCATGACAAAGTTACAGTCCGGACACGAATGTGTGCATATATGCTTATATAGAGGAATCCATTACCTTCAAACTCTAAGTATGACCTTGACCTTTGAGCTAGGGACGTGGGTCTTGCACGCGACACGTCGTCTTGATGTGCTAGACATTTGTGCCAAGTTATTTTAAAATCCTTCAATGCATGACAAAGTTACAGTCCGGACACGAATGTGTGCATATATGCTTATATGGAGGAATCCATTACCTTCAAACTCTAAGTATGACCTTGACCTTTGAGCTAGGGACGTGGGTCTTGCACGCGACACGTCGTCTTGATGTGCTAGACATGTGTGCCTAGTTATTTTAAAATCCTTCAATGCATGACAAAGTTACAGTCCGGACACGAATGTGTGCATATATAGAGGATTCCATAACCTTCATACTCCAAGTGTGACCTTCACCTTTGAGGTAGGGATGTGGGTCTTGCACGCGACACGTCGTCTTGATGTGCTAGACATGTGTGCCAAGTTATTTTAAAATCCTTCAATGCATGACAAAGTTACAGTCCGGACACGAATTTGTAAGTGGGGACGCACGGACGGACAGACGGGCGGACGGACAGACGGTCAGACGGTGCGATTTTAATATGCCACCCTTCGGGGGCATAAAAAAATCATTTTGAAAAATTTTATTTTAAGGTAAATTTATGTCATTTAAAAGTCCTTGCTTCTTTAATTTACAACTTCATCTTTCTATGTTTCATTCCTTTAAAGCTGTCCACTAAACATTCGTTTCTCATTATTCAGTTCAATTTTTTTGGTGACATAAACGCATTACAGCGTCCAAACTAAGTTGAATAAGACGATTTAACTTTACAAAAAGATGTTCGAATGTCCGCAGTGCCGATGGCGTGTTTAAGTTTTATTTTCTTATTATAATATTTTGAAATATGCGACATTTTTCGATAATTAGGTTAATTTTCTAACAAATTTTTACCGACACATTTTGACGCATGAAAAAGCGTTTAGCGACCGTGATGAAAGTCATACTAAATGCCGTACTATGCCGTGACCCGTTTTATGTAAACAACGCGCGTCGAATTGGCAACAAAATTCTGCGAATAAACCATAATCAGAGTCGGATTTTCATGATTATTTGCATCGTTTTAGTTCAACTTTCACAAGAAATCAATCTAATTGGGAAAAATCTTCTCGTTTATGGGGATTTTTAAGCCTTTTTTTTTGGAATTTTGACCATTTTTGTCAATTCGGAAGACGCCGAATTTCTGAGTCAAATCGGCGCAAAAAAAATCACTGGTAATATACATCTTTGTAAAACAAGTGACCTCCTTGGCGGGGCCAATATTGACCCCAGGGGCAATGATTTGAACAAACTTTAAAGACGTTTACTAGGCAATGCTACATGCCAAATATCTATCTAGGTCTGTGGTTTCAGAGAAGATTTTTAACGTTTTTCCTATATAAGCCTATGTAAAACCAAGTGACTCCCATGGCGGGGTCAATTTTGACCCAGGGGTCATAATTTGAATAATTCTGGTAGAGGTCCACTAGACAATGCCACATGCTAAATATTGAAGCATTCGGCCTTGCGGCTTTAGAGAAGACTTTAAATTTTTTTCATATAAGCCTTTGTAAAACTAAGTGACCCCCGGGCAAGGTCAATTTTGATCCCAGGGGCTCATTTGAAAAACTTGGTAGAGGTCTCCTAGCCAATGCTACATGCCAAATATCTAAGCTCTCGGCCTTGCGGTTTCAGAGAAGATTTTTTTTATAAAATTCCTATATAAGCCTATGCAAAAGTAAGTGACCACCCGTGCGGGGTCAATTTTGACCCGGGGTTCATTATTTGAATAATCTTGGTAGAGGTCCACTTGACAATGCTACATGCCAAATATCTAAGCTCTAGACCTTGTGGTTTCAGAGAAGAAGATTTTTTAAGTTTTTCCTATTTGTTGCCATAGCAACAAGAGTTCTGCATGGAATGGAATTCTTTGAACAACTTTGATAGAGGTTCATGCCAGGAACATCCCTGCAAAGTTTCATCAACATTGGCCCAGTGGTTTCAGAGGAGATGTCGTTTGAAGGAAATGGTGGACGGACGGACGGACGGACCCACAAATGTATATATTAGTGGCTAAAACTCAAGAGGCTATATTAGTAATGTGACTTTTATTGTTAAGTGATTAATTTATTTTTACGTGGTTAAATTTGTTGTACTCACAAATGTTTACTTGTGTGGCTCACGTGGCTTAACTTAGAGGCTATTCAAATAATGTGGCCATTATTTCCAAGTGCATAAACATTGCGATAATTGTGTTTAAATGATAGCAAGAGTTATGGAACCAATTTCTATTTTTATATAGCGGAGACATACATTCGATGTTGGAGTGCAAATAGGGAGATAATTCTATTAAATGATTGCAAGAGTTCTGTAATCTATGTCTGTCATGTTGTCTTGTGATTGGGGGGAAATTTTGTTCAATTCTGACGAGTAGTTTCAGTGGGAATAGCTTCCAACTTAAGGTTAATCATGCGTCTCAAGGCACCGAACCCGAGGGTACAGGCCAATAGCTCTGCAGACTTTCATCACAGCTTGCTAAAAATGTAAAACACGCTCACCGGAGTACAAGTGCACTTGCCTGGTGGGTGTGGTCAATTTTGACCAAAGAGGCAGGATTTGAACAAAGTAGGTGGAAGACCACTAGACAATGTTACATACCAAATATCTAGGCCTTGTGGTTTTAGAAAAGAAGATTTTAAAAGTTTTTCCTATACCAAACGACCCCCTGGGCAGGGTAAATTTTGGCCCTGGGGGCATGATTTGACCACACTTTGAAAAGGTCCACTAGACACTGTTACACACTAAATATCTAGGCTCTAAACTGTGGTTTTGGAGATTTAAAAAAAAAAATCCTATATCTATGTAAAACAAGTGACCCCCTGGCTGGGGCCAATATTGACCCCAGGGGCAAAATCTGAAAAAAAAATATTGATGAGGTCCACTAGACACTATTACACACTAAATATCTAAGCTCTAGACCTTGTGGTTTTCAAGATTTTTAAAGGTTTTCCTATATATGTCAATGTAAAACAAGTGAGCCCCTAGGCGGGACCTATATTGACCCGAGGGGCATGATTTGAACACACTTGGTAGAGGTCTATGGACAATGCTATATACTAAATATCTTAGCTCTAGGCCTTGTGGTTTTGGAGATTTTTAAAGTTCATCCTATAGAAACCCAAGTTAAATCAAGTGACACCCCCGGGCAGTCAATTTTAACCCAGGGGTCACGATTTGAGCACTTTTGGTAGAGGTCCACTAGGCAATGCTACATGCCAAATATCTAAGCTTAAGGCCTTGTGGTTTCAGAGATTTTTAAAGTTTTTCCTATTTGTTGCCATAGCAACCAGAGTTCTGCATGGAATGGAATTCTTTGAACAATTTTGGATGAGCTCCATCCTTGCTAAGTTTCATCAACATTGGCCCAGTGGATTCAGAGGAGATGTTGTTTGAAGCAAAATGTTGACAGACGACAGACAATCATCCATCGCAAAAACTCACCCTGGCTCACCGTTCTGTTTCCAGACCAGATATTTCTATACTCTGAATTCCTCGTTTCTCCAGGTGTTTCATACGTCTCCACATGCTATTTTATACAAACTGGAACCAGTGCAACTCGATCCTGTCCTATTACCAGACATCAGGTATTTTTCGCACATGTCTAATTTTCGGTTTTTCACACGCACAGGAATTTCGCAAAGACTAAATCAACAAAAATTTAAATCTTTCTTTGGTACAGATCAGGGTATGTGATATATGGACGCCGAGAATGCAAAAATTAACATCGTTGAATCGGTGAAATTTGCACTGCATGAAAATTACCTGATATATGGTATGAAGTACTAAGTGACAATCTGGTCCAGCATCTTTAAATAGATTCACATAAATTTTTAACTGCTTTCTTATCAGAAGAATAAAAACCAAGACGTCACAGAAACAATTTTATTCCGCTTGTTGAGTAATCTGCTCTGTTGTGTCCTTATGATAAAATCTATTTTTTTAACAAAACGTAATTCAAATGAAACAATATAAACTAAACATTGAACCACAGTACCAACAGTAATAATTGTTTTAATATTAAATTTTCTGATTCTGATGCATATCCACAACACAATCTGTGAACATCAAACTCATCTGATAACAGCCAGACAATGGGCACTATGAAGACAGAGTTATGGTTCTTGTCTAGCTTAATGGATAAAAGATATGACTATTACTCAATTAGTATTTCTAGAAAAGTCAGTCTAAATAATAACAAGATATTGCAAGATGTCCAAAGATTGTAACTAGATGTCCATACACTGCGCGACTGATTTTCAATACATTGTGTGACTCGATGTCCATAGATTGTGACTGATTTTCAAAAGATTGTGTGACTCAATGTCCATAGATTGCGTGACTGATTTTCCAAAGATTGTGTGACTATATGTCCAGCCAGTGTGCGACTAGATAGATGTCCAAAGATTGTGTGACTAAATGTCCGTAGATTGTGCGACTGATTTTCCAAAGATTGTGTGACTAAACAAGTGACAATTATAAAGTGACAATATTAGCCTAAAAAATTCAGAGGAGCTAAAATGTTTTTCTCTACATGTGGCAATATACAATGTTCATCTTACAAAACTCATTTTTTGACAATAAATTCAAAACTAATCATACTATGAAATTTTAACAAGTTTCTATCACCACCCTCGGAATATTTAAAGAGAAATCAAGGAAAATTTGGGGCCAAGATTTGAATAAACTTGGTAGAGGACCATTATGTGATGCTACATGCCAAATATCTAAGCTCTCTGCCTCACTGTTCACATAGAATTCCTTGCACTTTTCAAATTCAAAACTACAGGTTAATTGATTCTATAACAAATGAAACAAATGTGAATTCACTATTCACACAGAATTCCTTGCAGTTTTCAAATTCTGCACGATATAAAAAGCCAATGATATTGACACCATGTTGAAAAAAATCAAACAAATGAAACCCTAGATCAGTTACTAACTGTAATGTTTGACTGCATTCAAAGTCATCTACAAAATAAAGAAAAGCAACTGGAAAGTCATACATAACCTTTGTAAAGAACAGCTTTGAAGCAATTATCTGAATGTAGAAAAGTACTACTAAAATTTCAAAATAGGGGCTCAACTTTATAGAAGAAAACCCACAAAACAGCATTGTGAACATCACTACATTTGTTTTATTAAAAAAGGGACCGTCCCTATATAATTATTGAACAAATGAACAAAATGTAAACTTAAAATTTGAATGCAATGATTTTAACTTTCTCATTTTGAAAAACATTTGGGTGGTTAAAAGTGCTCAAACACATTAGGGCAACACTTTTCACTTTGTTTATTCTGTTAAAAATTTGTCAAAGGAACAAAATGCCTGCTTCATAAAACTAGACCCCTATTAAAAATATATTTTATTGACTTTTTATATAAATTTGTAATTACCTCCCTTTAATGTCAAAATATGATGGCCCTATATCGCTCACCAGAGTACCATTGCTCTTATAGACAAGGTCAAGCCACAGAGGCCCAACTAAAGTGTACCACACTCAATCTAGATATGAACTCTTACTTCATAAAAGTCGTTCTTCAGCATTTGTATGTGCAGTCAGTTACATGGAAATTATAAAGGTCAATTTAAGAGAAAACTTTGCAATACTTCACATAGGCATATGCATTAATTGTTTTTTTTACACTGGTGAAGATTCTGATCTTTAGAATGGATGCATGATGAACTTCCGTCAAATGCTTATTTCTCTAAATCAAGAAACTCTGGGTAAACCTATACCAACTGACATCATCTAAAGGTGTACATATTCTATCTGAATAGATTAAAACTGGTGAAGTAATACATGTGCTACAGTGTGCCAGAATGTCACAATATTCCCTTGTCATAGCAAATTACTTTACTATGGAAATTGTTGAAAAATTACTCTATGTATTGAGCAGACAGGTCAGTTTTGACTAATTCAAGGGTCGTAACTTTAGAGATACTGGTCCGAAATGGCTGCGGATCAAACTTGATTTAGATTTTATAGTGAACATTTCCTGTACAAGTATGGACGAGATGAAAGAAAAAACACTAGTTATCAATCAGACACTGTCATTTTGAGCATTTTTAACAAATTCAAGGGCCGTAACTCTGGAGATATTGGTCTGAACTGGCTGGTTATTGAACTTGGCCCAGATTTTATAGATATTATAGTTTTAGATATAATTCTATTGGTATTTTTATAAATTTGATTCAGTTCCCATAGAACTCTGTTATAGAACAGAAATGTCAATTTTAACGTTTTCGACTAATCCAAGGGCCATAACTCAGGAGATATTTGTTGGAACTGGCTGGTTATTGAACTTGGCCTAAATTTTATAAATACACAATATATGTTTGGTTCAGTTCCGACAAAAAAATAGTTATTGAGCGTAAACGATTTGTTTCATGTTGTTCACCCGAAGAACGACATGCCCCATTTTAATAACCAGGACTTTTTTTTTTGAAAAACCTGGTTAAAAATACCAAACCTGAATCAAGGGTTAAGTAAATATAGAAAGGGGAAATAATCTGTCACAAAAGTTTCAAATAAATTCATTATATGTCCAAAGTCCAATTGACTATCTTTAAAACACCACAAATGTTTTTCATAACACCATAAAAGTCATGGAAACAAAAACATTACAAACATTTCCTAATTAAATCTGACATTTTCTGTTACACTGCCATGGAAACAAAATGTCTGCCACTTCTATCAAATGATTAAATAATCTTAACCTCTCTTTTTTAGACAATTCTGAAAATTAATTTCACTGCCTTGAAAGATGTAAAAATATTGAACAGAAAAAACATTAGAACAAAGTTGCCTTAACATTTAGTATACCATTAGTTTTGTAATTCGGTAAAATAGATATACTAATCAAGCAAGATAAAGGTAACAGCGAACACAGTAATTTTTTGTGTAACAATGCTGCCTGCATTCTTCAAAATGAATGTAACTGAAGAAACACAGGATGTTCCATCCATGCTGAATAAAATCTGTAATGTCAAAAAAATTGTCATGACAATACTGATGAGCTTGACTAGCTTCTAAATCATTGTAAAAATATATAAAAGCTACTGGTGCAGACATACCTAGGAAATTTCAGGCTGAAAAAAGAAAAAGAGAAAAGGACTTGAGTATGGCAAATTATTGATTCAATAAAAAATATAATATACCAGCTGGCCTAGTGTGTTTATATATTATGTATGTGTAAATATTTACTATAAAAATATGAACACTTACCATTTATAATGAAGCACTTTTGGCATGAAGAATTTTGAATTTTAGGAACATCAAAAATATGTCAAAAATATAAAGAAATAGAGCTATCACTTAAGGTGATTAGTACCCCCAGATGTCACTTTGATACAGGAAAGGGGGTCTTGCACTCTGCACATCCTCTTGGCACAACCCTTGAGCCAGATTTTGTGATTGATAGAATTAGTTTTTATGATTCATATTACTAATTTTTTTGATGATTTTGTCATTTGACCGCTTCCATATTTTTCCATTCTTCTGTTTGCTTAATTTTTTTGCTTCCTCCACAGCCTTTGTCCGAGGACAAATTCCAGATTCTAGATATTGTTTGAAATACTTGTTCAGTTCGTTAATTTCATCTGAATCCCATCTCTGTCGACAGACTGGCTTTTTCTTCCTTTTGATGACTTCTGGTTCTGGCTGAAACATTTCAGTATTATCCTCATCAGATGACCCGTCATCCTCGAATACGATTGGGTCCACTTCATCTCCAAATCTGAAAAGAGTATATTACAATTCTTCTTTAAAACATTACGTTAAACATAAAAGTTATTTTTTATCACTGGCAGGGGTTCAACATTCACAGCAGCACTGCATGGTACTGATACTTCAACTGTTTTCAGTGTCGAGGTAACTTTGACTTTGACCTACTGACCCCAAAACGATATGGGTCATCTACTGACAACAGGCAATCATCTTATGAAGTTTGACCACTGTAGGCCCAAGTGTTCTCCATTTATTGAGTGGAAACCATTTTCAGTGTTGAGGCCACTCTGACCTTGATCTTTGACGTACTCATCCCGAAAACAAGGGGTCATCTACTGACCACAGGCAATCATCCTGTAAAATTTTACCCCTGTAGGTCCTGAGTTTCTAGTTATTGAGCAGAAAACAAATGGTCTACCAACTGATGGACCAACACGAGCAAACAATATACCCCCTCTTCTTCGAAGGTGGGCATAATAGTATGAACACTTGACTGATAGTCCTGTATTAGTACATAAACTTTCTTATATAGATGTACTTCATAAAAAGATAATTTGTCAATTTATAAACAAAACAAGAGGGCCAAAATGGCCCTATATCGCTCACCTGCGACCTGCTTATGACAATATGTGACCAAACTTCAACCCTAAACTATATATCATAAACACAAACATTCAGATTGACCTTGCCAAGACAAACCTTTTGACCAATTTACATGATGATTGGGTTGTAAATGTCACCTGTATGGCACAGTAACACAAGGTTTTTAACCGGATGACCTAGTATTTTTACCACAGATTACCCATATTCAAACTCAACCTTAATTTCATCAAGATAATCATACTGACAAAGTTTCATGGAGATATAATGAAAAATGCAACCTACATTGCATACACAAGGTTTTTCTAAGATTTGACCCTATGACCTCGTTTTTGACCGTAGATGACCTATATTCGAACTCAACCTAGATTTCATCAAGGCAATCATACTGACCAAGTTTCATGAAGATCCAATGAAAAATACAACCTCTATTGCATACACAAGCCTTTTCTATGATTTGACAGTGACCTAGTTTTTGACCCCAGATGACCCATATTCAAACTCAACCTAGATGTCACCAAGACAGTCATATTGACCAAGTTTCATGGAGATATAATGAAAAATGCAGCCTCTATTGCATACACAAGGTTTTTCTATTATTTGACCCTGTGACCTAGTTTTTGACCCCGATGACCCATATTCGAACCTGACCTAGATTTCATCAAGGCAGTCATATTGACCAAGTTTCATGAAGATTCAGTGAAAAATGCAACCTCTATTGCATACACAAGGTTAAGTGTGGACTGACAGACTGACAGACAGACATCAGGTGATCACAATAGCTCACCTTTGATCACTTCGTGCTCATGTGAGCTAAAAACAAAACATACTGATCACTCTCAAACTGCTGATCTGGCCCTAGAGCTAAATCTTCATGTGTATTCTCTTCTGTTTCTGTGAAAATTAGGTCTGAAAATGAAACAAAAGGTTCAAATTAAATAATGACCTCCTTCAAGTCATTTCTTAGAATAATGTTACAATGATTCATTATGATTCAATATCGTCTGAGATTTCACAGTGGCAAACATTCTTAGAAAGTGTGTCTACTCATCGTCCATCGTCAACTATGTGTCTATTACTTGTCCATCCTTGTGTGTCTATTCATCGTCCATCATTGTGTGCCTTTTCTTCCTCCATCATTATGTGTCTATTATTTGTCCAACACTGTGTGTCTATTTATCGTCCATCATCACTATGTGTCTATTCTTCGTCCAACACTATGTGTCTATTAGTTGTCCACCTTTTGTGTGTCTGTTCTTCATCCAACACTATGTGTCTGTTCTTTGTCTGTCCATTACTATGTGTCTATTCTTCATCTAACACAATGTGTCTATTTGTCTACAATTTGTCCATCACTATGTGTTTATACTTCGTCCATCACCGTGTGTCTATTCATTGTCCATCATCACTATGTGTCTATTATTTGTCCATCACTATGTGTCTATTCATTGCCCATCACTATGTGTCTTTTCATTGTCCATCACTATGTGTCTTTTCTTTGTCCATCACTATGTGTCTATTATTTGTCCATAGCATCTGTTCTTCATCCAGCACTGCATGTCTGTTCTTAGTCAGTCTGTCACTATGTGTCTATTCTTTGTCCATTAGTATAAGGGCTGTGGATTGCCAGCCATGAGCCGATCCTATCTGATTCTTGATACAGGGTCAACAATCTATGAATTGAACCACGATTCGCCTTGATTTTGAATGAATAAATATACATCTGTTGGAGGGTATATTTCTTAAAGTGGGCAACTACATTAAGTGGGATTTAGAACCACATCAATTTGAATGAGAACTTAAAAACAATCACATTAATGTATACAAGAGGGCCAAGATGGCTCTATATCGCTCACCTTGGTACAAGTCCACTTGCCTGGTGGAAGATCACTAGATACTGTTATATACCAAAAAGGTTTTCCTATATACCTCTTTGTAAAACAAATGATTCCCCCCCCCGGGGCAAGGTCAATTTTGACCCCAGGGGCATAATTTGAACAAACTTTGAAGAGGTCTACTAGGCAATGCTACATGCCAAATATCTAAGCTCTAGCCCTTGTCGTTTCTGTGAAAAAGATTTTAATTTTTTTTCCTATATAAGCCTATGTTAAACTAAGTGACCCCCGGTGCGGGGTCAATTTTGACCCGGGGGTCATAATTTGAACAATCTTGGTAGAGGTCCACTAGCCAATACTACATGCCAAATATCTAAGCTCTAGGCCTTGTGGTTTCAGAGAAGAAGATTTTTAAAGTTTTCCCTATATATGCCTATGCAAAACTAAGTCACCACCCCCACGGGGTCAATTTTGACCCGGGGGTCATAATTTGAACAATCTTGGTAGAGGTCCACTAGACAATGCTACATGCCAAATATCTTAGCTCTAGACCTTGTGGTTTCAGATAAGAAGATTTTTAAAGTTTTTCCTATATATGCCTATGCAAAAACTAAGGGCCCACCCGCGCGGGGTCAATTTTGACCAGGGGGTCATAATTTTAACAATCTTAGTAGAGGTCCACTAGACAATGCTACATGCCAAATATCTAAGCTCTAGGCCTTGTGGTTTCAGAGGAGAAGATTTTTAAAGTTTTTCCTATATGTTGCCATAGCAACCAGAGTTCTGCATGGAATGGAATTCTTTGAACAATTTTGGTAGAGCTTCATGCAAGGACATTCCTGTATAGTTTTATCAACATTGGCCTAGAGGTTTCAGAGGAGATGTCATTTGAATCAAAATGTTGACAGACGACGGACAATCATCGATCAGAAAAGCTCACCCTGGCATAGCCAGGTGAGCTAAAAATGCCTACCAACCTGTGAGATCAATATCTTCAAGACGCTTTCCTTTGAACTGGCTTGACAGATTCATATCTTGGAGGAGGAATATCTTGCTCACTTGTACGCGTTCTACAAGTCCAGACATCTGTCTATAGTAATTCTTATGCACGTCACCAGTGTGGCCCAAATGACGACACAGCCATTCAACCTGGTACTTGTCCAAGTTGAGCATCTGAAGCATTAAATAATTCTGAATTAACGAAAATTCCGTGCAAAAAAAAAGTTGATTAATACCCCCAGATGCTGCTTTTATATAGGGAAGGGGGTTCAACCCAGTGACTTGGGTCTTGCACTCTGCATGTCATCTAGATGAGGTAAACAATTGATGCTTGTGCTATGAAAGATATTGAGTGAACACAAAATAAAGTTTACCTTCAAGTGCGACACTGACCTTGGACCTAGTGACCTGGGTTGTGCACTCTGTACGTCATGCTGATGAGTTAAACAACTGATGCTACATTTATGTAGTTTAGAAGATATGGATTAAACACAAAATAAAGCTTTTTGACCTTTGACTTCCATGTGTGACCTTAACATGGCTCCTGCGCTATCTTGTAGTATTATGGTGATTATTTATGTGTAGTTACTTGAAAATCCATTAAAAGGTTTCAGAGATATGCCTTCGAACCAGACATATTCATGGTTCCCGCTGCCGATGGCCAATGGCGCCAAAAAGTAAGATCTGGCGCTTAATGTTTTTGATTGGTTAAAGTTACTGGCAATAAGAAACAAAAGTCTGAAAGAAAAAACTATGGAAAAGTACATGGCGGCCGTATATTTACGTTTCCGGTGACGGTCATGCATCACGTGATCACTTGCGTGTTAAATTTGATTCATTGTTTCGCGTAAATGTTGACACTTCGGAGAGGTAATAACCCTACACTTCGGAGAGGTAATAACCCTGTAACACTTAGCTAATTGATAATCTGTCGGTTTTTATTATAACCAATGATTGGGTAATCAACTTTTGACTGTGTTTGTAAAATGAAAGCAGCTGCTGCTTACATCATTGCTAGCGATGTATACCGAAAGATAAACAGACATTCCTATTAGTATACAGTCCTAATACTTCAGCAACAGCAGTAAGGTGGTTGAAACATGGTTAAATGTCTTAATTAGCCTGCTTCAAACAGGCTACCATTTATAAGCTTCAAATGTCATTACGTTGCTACATACAGTCACAAAATGACGATAACGAGCAAAATTTTAAATACGTGAACTCTTAATATTATTTAACAACATGTCCTTAAATATTTACAGAACTGCATATTTTTAAGATTTGCATTCATTGATTTAAGTCTGCATTCTTCAACTTGTGCAGAAAGTGTCCGAAGACAAAGTGAATATCTTTTCACAACTGCCTGCAATATTCTCAAAACATGCGTGTGCATAGTGCTGAATGCAGCCTAATGTAGGATGAAAATTTGTTGGAATCTTCCTTCAATTTTAATAAATTTTATCAATCTATTTTTTTGGGATATGTCGTGTTTCTATATATATTTATAAGTAAGACTTTTTGTTAACTTTTACTACACTTGAAAGCAGTAACTGATTTATGAATAGAAGGCTTTGTTGATAACGTATGTGGCATGTCTCCTGGCACATATTTTTGGCTCCAATATTTTGACAGTTCATGGCACAAACATTTTTATTGGCGAATTTGTTGGTGCAAGCCTACAATCACCCAGATGGAACCCTGGTACTTAGTGATTAAGCAGATAATTGAACTATTCAATGCTTTGTCACAACATGAGGGCCGTGATGTCCCTGTATCGCTCACCTGAATACCATTGGCCTTAATGCTAAGGTCAATGCCAAGGTCATAGAGACACTACATACTCATACATTGCTATACACCAAAGTATGGTCAGAATATGTTATTCCAAACTAAAGTTATTGGCTGGAAACTGTTTTTTTTCTATTTTTAGTAACAGAGATTCTATCTTAAGTAACAGTGAAACCTGTTTACATACAAAACTTTCACCCAAAATGTCCAAGTTAAAAAGGGGTGTAATTCTGGCAGAACACAGCCTAGAGAGAAGGAACATTTTCTGTGAGTGCATCTCAATATACTGTGTGGAGTTTGAAAGCATTTGATCCAGCTGTAATTTTCGATTATTCATTTATTGATACATGTAGTTTCAACATACCTGAGTTAGTGTAGCAGTATACTTGCGCATCGAAACACTTGTGATTCTACTTGGAGCCAATAAATTGCATTCACCACAGGTCTTTTTAAGAGCCTCATAAGCACGTGCACATGTCAATCCTAAAAAAAAAAGAAATGTATCACAGTTTCAAATATTCAAACTCTTGTCAGTGATGATTTAATACTGACAAGCAGTTCATGCATAAGAAATGCCCATTTCAATAAACAATGTACTAGATTTACTACAGACTAAAACTAAGACCCACAACAAAGCACTACCATTCTGTAAATTTTCTTAACTGGCAAATCAATAAAACATCTTAGTTTTCATCTTGCATATGTCCAATCCTTTTCTCATTATTTTTAATTTTATATACCTGATGAAGGGAAGAGGTATATATTGCCATCTGGTATTTTTGCCTCTCTCCTGTTCTGCTTAGTTGAAATGAATTCAAGAGGTTTCTTTGCATCTTCTGGAATCAACACAGGAACTGGTCTGTTTCCCTGGAATTAACATTTAAATCTGCATTTTAACCTTGCATGTCTTATGCCTCTTGTAGTTTTTTAGCTAGGCAAGATAAAAGAAATCTATGCCTTTACACTGGGAGCCTTATGAAAATCATTACATGTATTATACTTCAGTGTGGTATACAAATACACCTTAAATGTAGATTTTGATAAAAAATTTCAGATCTACAGATTTCTTAATTATAATGCCAACAGTTAAATCAATATATTTACTATTTACTAATGTAGCTACATGTATGGGCATTCTGTCCATACTTGTTCATTTTCAATTGTAATTTTTAAGCTTGCATACAAATTCCAGGTATTATTCTACATTACATGGAAATATGACTCTATACACAGTGTCAATCACGTATGGTAAAACAAATGTTTGCAACTACTGTTTTCTGAAATATTAAATCTTTGAACAAAATACATACTTTTCCTCTAACTCTCATCAAATCCTGTGACTTAATCAAGTACTTTTCAACTTTAGTGAGCTCCCCTACCAATGACTCATCTATGTCATTCAGGTTTTTTGATCTCTCTGCAAAGTTCACAAGTCTGCAAAAAGATTATTAATAACATGATACATTTTGAACTATTTTGAGAGAGTTTTCTTGAACAACAAACCCTTTAACCTAGTTTGTAGTACTATCACTTAAGACTTAAGCAGTGTTGTCAGGGCATTGGCATGGTTAGAACTTTAACTTTGTACCTAAAGTAAAGTGATGAAGCTTACTCAAATACTGATTACCAATGCCACAACTTAAAAAATCAGGTTAGAAAAGAATATGTACACGTATTAACTTATATGTACACAAGATTTTTCAGGTTTTTTTTATGAAACATGAATCTTCTGCTTGTAGAAAACAACAACAAAGTCCATGTTTTACGGAAAGATCTTGCCCACATCAATCAATTGACCATGGGACAGTGTCCAGTCAAATCACGATATGTTATGTAAAGACAAAGATGTAAATCTTTCAAACCTAAGTGCAGGGTTCACAAAAAGAGAGTCAGCCTTGACCAGATCGAAAGAATGTTTCCTTCTTTGTTTATTGAAATATTTCCATTTATTTACCAGACCTACAATACCTAATGAAATTTTACCAGACATGTCATGCGGTGTGATGCATTTCGGGAACTCTCGAGTGTGACCTTGACTTTTCAACAAGGGGGAATAAAATCCATTTTTCATGGACAGTATTAATTTACCCGATTGCCTCTATTTCTCCACTTCTGCGCTTGTTGTACATAAGAAGTCTAGTTTCAGCTAACCGCACTACTCTGGAGAAGTTGTCGGCATTAAGAGGTACAGTCTTTAATTCTGATACCAAATGTACAGTCAGGGCTTGGATGTCTGTAGGGGATGGAAGTTCTTTCTTCATCGTAAACTGCCGTCTAACCATCACTGATCTGGATAATTTTACAATCTTTTCACCCCATTCTACTGCTATGAGTCGATTGAATGTTTTCATTTCTTTTCCCTTTTCTGAATGTGGATCATCCTTCACAAGTAATGCCCATCTTGCGGAGACCATTCTTCCCAGATCGTACTTTATTTTTATACCATTACTCGGGGAACGGAGGTCTTCGATATCATCCATGTATGGTGCTGAACACAGTAAAGCTGCAGAAATGAAAAAATCGAAGTATCTGGTTTCGAGGAAATCTGTAAAACTTACTCTCTGGGAACCGTGGTCATTTTCACTATCAAGTCTTCGCAATTCAATTAACATACGAGCCATCAATCGCATATGTTGACTTGTATAATGTCGCCTTTTCTCTCTGTTATCAATGGATCGTCGTAACCAACTTTCACCCAGTGCTACAATCAACAGGTCTTCTTTAGCTACTGTTCCAATCTCATCTGTGACCATACTTGGGAAGACTTCATTTAGCATAAGTTTAGAAGGCTTTGTACTAATAACACCAGCTATCACTTGGGACTGTATTACGAGCTGGCGTTTGCTCAATCTAGTTTTCTTCTTGACACACTGCTTATAGTGCAGCCTGATATTCTTTAACAAAATCCACTCATGACAGTTTGGACATGGCCCAAATTTGTTCACATCCAACATGTTTGGTCTACGAGACAGTATCAGCTCACCAAATCCTTGCCCTAAAACCTCACAGTTGTGCTTGTGGTCACCTTCTTTTCTAACTCTAGTAAAATCTGGGTTTGTCTGCTGCAACAACTCCCTAACTTCTGGTATTTTGATTCTGTGTGTCTTTATATGTGTCTTTATATGCTGTCTTAATTTGCCACAATACAAACAAGCATGATAATTATCGTAAACACGAGTATTTCCACTTTTTTTCTTAGCTGATTGAGCTTTAGAGCACTGGGCACTCTTTCGACATTTCCTGATGAAAAATCCAGGACTGCTACAGTCCCTTATTATATCTGATTCCCTTAACCTATAACACTTCCGTATTTTATCACTTTCAATGTCCAGTATATCTTCATCAGAGTAAGAGTCCTCAACAAAATCCGAGTCATCATCAAACTGACAAAACAGCTGATCATTTAGCTTCTCCAAAGATTCCTTCTCTAACTCTCCTCCATTACCTACTTTCTCTATCTGTTCTCTATTAGCTTCTTTCTCTATCTGCTCTCTACTAGCTTCTTTCTCTATCTGTTCTCTGCCAGTTTTATTGTGTAGCTCTTCTCCACTGGCTTCATTCTCTATCTCTTTTCCACTTGCTTCTTTCTCTAGCTCTTCTCCACTGGCTTCAATCTCTATCACTTCTTCGCCGGCTTTATTCTCTATCTTTTCTCCACAGGCTTCATTCTCTAACTCTTCTCCACTGGCTTCATTCTCTATCTCTTCTCCACTAGATTCAAACTTTAGCTCTTGTTCACTGCCTTCATTCTCTATCTCTTCTTCGCTGGCTTCATTCTCTAGCTCTTCTCCACTGGCTTCATTCTCTAGCTCTTCCCCACTGGCTTCATTCTCTATCTCTTTTTCACTGGCTTCATTCTCTAGCTCTTCTTCACTGGTTTCATTCTCTAGCTCTTCTCCACTGGTTTCATTCTCTATTCTGTCCCCACTGGCTTCAAATTCTAGCTCTTCTTCACTGGCTTCATTCTCTAGTTCTTCTCCACTGGCTTCATTCTCTAGATCTTCTCCACTGGCTTCATTCTCTATCTCTTTTCTACTGTCTTCTATCTCTATCTCTTCTCCACTTGCTTCATTCTCTAGCTCTTCTCCACAGGCTTCATTATCTATCTCTTTTCTAGTGGCTTCTTTCTCTATCTCTTCTCCACTTACGTCATTCTCTATCTCTTTTCCACATGCTTCATTCTCTTGCTCTTCTCTACTGGCTTCATTTTCTAGCTCTTCTCCACTGGCTTCGTTCTCCATCTCTTCTCCACAGTCTTCATTCTCTATCTCTTCTCCACAAGCTTCATCCTCTAGATTTTCTCCACTAGCTTCAATATCTGACTTTTTTCTACTAGCTTCCTTCTTTATCTCTTCTGTATATGCTATCTCTTTTAAGGCCCAGTCTATATCCGATAAAAGACAGCTTTTTGTAGAAATCATTCTTTTCTTTGTCAGAATAGCTGCAAATAAATATGCAAGTAGCATTAATAAAAAAATAATGTATGTAGGAAGTATAAAATAAATTAAGTGTACATTTCTGCTGTTTCAGAAACGTGGAAAACTTTCAGCTGGGGGAATATTGGAAGATGGTGTTAATCAGTGACTGCTATAAAATAGACAGGAGTGCCATGATTGCCCTAAATCTCTTACCAAATAATAGCCTGTCCGTAGTAAATTATCTCTATAATGTCTTTTTATTATAATAACATTGGCCATAACTCTGGTGTAGGTAATCTGATATGGCCCTTTATTAAACTCACCTGAAATTTTGATGTCATATACAATCTGACCATGCTTGATTTGGATTGCTGAAGAAACAAGGAAATGTAGTACTGATATTTAATATCATGTGCCACACAGAAACTGTGTCCAACGTAGTGTCAGTACTATTCTCAATCAATTTAAAGGCATACATGTATTGGACCAAAGATTGTGAATGTAATAAAATCTATTCCTCATAGTACAATGTACATTGTTAAATTTAACGTCTTTACTGACTATTTATATGTGAGAATGAATTACATGTATTTGTCAATTATGCCATGTATTAACTGTGAATGATATACAATATGCGGGTATCTTTGGCCTCATTTTTCAAGCATGTCATGGCATTTATCATCACCAAATTATGAAGTGAATGTAATCCGGTCAGACAAACTGAATATTGTCTAAATGTCAGGCATTCTGTCCAGCAGTTTTACGAGTTTCAAATTTGGTCCAAGAGCCCTGGCATAAACATATCTAGCAGGGAACCTGTCACCACTACATAATTTGTTTTTGTAAAACAGTCTTTTCCATTAAATAATTTTTTTAAAAATTGGATTAGATAAACAAGAGGACCTTGATGGTCCTACATCGCTCACCAAAGTCAACACCCACTGGGCCTAATTTTTTAAGAGATCCTCTTCAGTTTCACAAGTTTGATAGAAGGCCATTAGGTGAACATTTTTGCAAAACAAAATTAAAAAACAGATTGCTATTAGGACAAACATACGTATCCCCCATCCCCAACACATTTCCAGGGAGAGAAAAAGAAATAAAAGAATTTAAATTTTAAAAAAACTTGACCCCAGTGGAATTATTTGGACAAGATTTGCTGGAAGTTTTGAAGTCTGTGTAAAACAAGTGACCTCCAGGGTGGGGCCGTTTTTGATCCCTGGGGCATGATTTGTACAAACTTAGTAAGAGAACCACTACACAATGCTGCACATCAAATATCTAAGCTCTGAGCTTTGCGCACAGATTTTTAAAGTTTTCCACATACAACTTATAAGTCTATGTAAAAATAAGTGAACCCATGGGCAGGGCCAATTTTGACCCCAGGGGCATGATTTAAACTAATTTGGTAGAGGACCACTACACAGTGCTACACACCAAATACCTAGGCTCTGGACCTTGCAGTCTGGACAAGCAAATTGTTCAATTTTCCATTATGGTTGCCCTGATTGGATCCACTTCCTTTGAACAATTCCTGTTGAGGACCATGCAAGGATCATCCCTGCCAAATCAAAATTGCCCAGTGGTTTCATAGGAAATGTTGTTTGAAGCAAGATTTTGACGATGCCGACCTACACTATCGTCGGATGGAGGGTGATCACTATAGCTCTCCTTGAGCACTTTGTGCTCATGTGAGCTAAAAAATGAAGTAAAAGTCACAATACATTCTTTTGTACTGTATAAAGCAACATGAAAATACAAAAGTTAACATATGAACTATGAAGCATTCAGAAGCAACAAAAAAATGTAACGGAATGCAGAAATTCCAAGAAAACTAGGTTTTTCAAACATAATATTGGTCAGTGAATTAGATCATATTAAGTAGAAACATGTTTTTATTGCCGAGAAAAATTTATAAAGAAGTGTTTGGGTAACCTCCAAATACGACTGTTGTGAAAGTAATATAATTTTGCTTCTCAGCAACGGAAGTGCTTTCACATTAAAAAAAACGAAAAAAACTCTGAAATAGTTTAAAGCTATAATTTGGCATTAAACATGAGAAATTAAGCTATCGTAAAATCCTTAATAAACTTTGAAAAACCTGGTTAATAAATAACAAACAATAACAGTGTAACATCAAAGTTCAAACTTCAGACTAACCCAAACCAAGTTTCCTAATTTCATTTAAATCTGCTGGAAATAGTTTTGTACATGACAATGGCACTGTGAAGCTGAAATTAAATTAAACAATGTTTTTCTATGCATTCCCATAGCTATACCATCAGTGTTCCTGTCATTTTACTGATAGTCTTCCCAAAATACAAACAACGTTTTTCCCTACTGGGCATTCAATCCACCATGGGAAGAATTTTACTTGACTGAACCATTTTTTTTCAATGGACCAACACTTTTTTTCAATACATTTGAATGGCAAACTTATGATATTTTCATAAAACTGATAACCTGGCATAAGTAGGTCAAGTTAGGAGATCACATGAAAATTTCTGTGCACTTGATGTTACTTGTATGTCAGATACCCAGCTTGAACAAACTTTATTACATCTGAGCCTTTTTTTTGGTGATTTTTGTCTAAAATTTTGTATCATTTTATGTAAAAATACTGACCATGTGGTTGCCCCTGACTGGTGTCCAATCAAGACACTGGTGAGCTAAATTATACTTTTTTCATAGAAAGTAATAAGAAAACTTACTAAGCATCATCCGACTTGCAGTAACAATTAATGTCATCTCTAGCAAGTTTCTTCACAACCTTCACTGGCCATAATACATTCTTTGGAACTGTATTTAACTGCACCCACATGAAACTTTGGTCAATACTGACAGTGACAGACCTTAAATAAAAAAAGAACATAATATACTAAAAAACCTTAAATAAACAAGAGGGCCAAGATGGTCCTATATCACTCACCTGAGGACATCAGATGATTCACAGTGTATAAAGAAACATTCTGAACAATTTTCACAATTACTAGGCACAAAATGTGGCCTCCAAAGTGTTAACATTTTCTTTGATTTGGAAGTGTGACCTAGTTTTTGACCATTCGTGACTCAGTTTCATGGTAATTGGTATGAAATCTGGCCTCAGGAGTGTTTTTGTTTGATTTGACTGAGTGACCTAGTTTTTAAATTTAATTACAAATGACCCAGTTTCAAAGTGGTCCTATAGATCATCAAGACAAATGTTCTAACAAACTTTCATGTTAACGGAATACAAAATGTGGCCTCTATAGTATTCACAATATTTTCTTTGATTTGAGCAGGTGATCTACTTTTTGACCCCATATGACCCAGTTTCAAACTTTAACCAGATATCATCAAGATAAACATTCTGAACAACTTTCATTATGGTCGGATTTCAAACATGGTCTGTAGTGCTCACCAGGATTTCCTTTATTTGACAGGTTGACCTAGTTTTTGACCCCACATGACCCAGTTTCAAAATTGACCTAGAGATCATCAAGACATTCTGACAAACTTTCATGTTGACTGAATATAAAATGTGGCCTCTAGAGTGTTTAATATGGTTGGGAAGACTGTTCCAGATCTGCATGGCCTCAAAACTCAATCTATGGACATCTAGTCACACATTCAATGAACATCTAGTCACACAATCAATGGACATCTAGTCTCGCAATCTATGGACATCTAGTCACGCAATCTATGGGTATCTAGTCACACAATATATGGGCATTTAGTCACACAATCAATGGACATCTAGTCACACAATTTATGGACATTTAGCCTCACAATTTATGGACATCTAAATCTATGGGCATCTAGTCACACAATATATGGGCACTTAGTCACACAATCAATGGCCATCTAGTCACAGAATCTATGGACATCTAGTCACACAATCTAAGGACATCTAGTCACACAATTTATGGACATCTAGTCTCACAATTTATGGACATCTAAATCTATGGGCATCTAGTCACACAATATATGGGCACTTAGTCACACAATCAATGGACATCTAGTCACACAATCTAAGGACATCTGGTTACGAAATTTTTAAACATCCAGTCACACAATCTTTTGACATCTAGTCACACAATATTTGGACATCTAGTCTTACAAAAACAATATGCCTTTTCAAATTAAAGCATGTTATTTAAAGAATTTTAAAATCTAGCTGGAAGAAATTTGAGAACGGTCTATTTCATTGGTGCTTAATCTGCATATACATGTCCATCCGTTTGGCTGAAGGTCAATGGTCCTGTTACAGTATGTTGAGCTTTAAGTTCATTTCATCGTAAGAATGAATTATTCTCTCAACATTAAATAGAAAAGAATCTGCATTCAAGCTAAAAAAATGGTTTGAATGCCAAACACGTTTTTGTTCTCAGGTGATATATTTAATTATAAATTAATATAATATAATATAAATATAATTTAATTATATTATATTCAATTTTTTGGGGGGACATCTAAAAATGTGTTTAGTCCCATCAATATTCCGATGCATTGTTACACCCTTTAAATATCTGATACAGTCGTTTGCTTTCTGTGGAGAAAAGTTCACCATTTCGGACCTTTATTGTGCCTTTAAGGACAAAATTAATATTACAGAGTGCCACTAAGAAATTATGCATGTTCTGATGTGGCGTCTTCAATGTGCACATATTATAGTTGTGACCCCTACCTACCTTATTTTTTTACCAATGTTACCTGAACCACACATTCTTTTCGCCTTAATTTGCCAGATAGTGTGAACATACGCATTGTGACTGAATTTAGTGAAGATCAAATAAAAACAAATTGAGAGAGTAGAAACGCTTAGGATGCTATCTACCGCAGTCCTTTTCGAGTAACTAAAAAACTAATCTTGGACGTAGTGACCTAAGTTGTGCATAATAATATCTTATGCTTCCTATTTTCAATTATTCCAAATTTATGTGACTACACGTCCAAATATTGTGTGACTAGTTGTCCATAATTAGGTGTTTAATATCTAATGAATTCATTTCAAAATTCAAAAATCAAGTTGCTTACAAATTATTCCTGATTTATGTGACTACATGTCCAACAATTATGTGACTTCATAGTCCATGGGGGTGGGTTAATAAATCACGGGGACTTTATGCTCGATCAAAAAAGAAAGAAAGAAAAAACAACGTATCTTGTGAAAAAACTAAGCATGTGTTGTTTTATAATTAAGAAAATACATGATTTTTAAAATGTTTTTGACCTGTAAGTAAACCGCCTGTTTGTATATGGACAGGCATTAAAGCGAGCCAAGTGTGTATTGCAGAGTGGACTTTCTTGTTATTTTTCTTCATTTTAAACCAAAATTGAGAAGAACAATATGTATTTGTTTCACGCGGCGACATTTCAGAAAGATACCAGAACTGGCATGAATTCACACCTTTCTATATTGAAACACATCAAAAAAATACTTTAAAACACATGTATGGTAATTGTCCTTCATCAGACTGTTTGTTCAACAATTAACAACTAAAAACTGAAATTATTGTATTTGCATCTCTTTTGTCTATCGCTGGTGATTTACTGGAGGAAGTGTCATCACTATGGCAACTGTGTATTGCATGTAAATTGACACTTGTATCTGCTGTAAAACTTGAAAACTACTTATTGCCATGAAAACAAAACAATCATAATAATTATAGATTATTAAATAAATTAAAAACTGTTTTGGGGGCCACATTTACCGAATACTCGGATCCGAATACTCAGAGGTTTGAACTATTACTCGGATATCCGTTGCCATCCCTAATTAGTAAGTGGGCAGTACTTTAAAACAACTTTACTTAAATATAGCATGGCCGATTACTAAGGTGAATACACTGGGAAAGTAAGCCACATAATGTAAGGACAGTTAGTAAAATGGAATAGTGTTTTCACACCAGCTGGTGGCAATCTGTTCTAGTACATATGTACACCCAATGAAAACTCTGTGTAATACACAATACTAAACAACATGAGATACGTTACAATTTGTGTGTGTAATGTGCATTACAAACTGTTTTCCAAAATAAAAGAGAACACTTCAATTACTCTTGATGATGATCTCATTACGACTGCATGCATGAAGTTTTATTGTAAATCTGTATTCCATGTTGTAAACAGCCTGTCCCATTTCAATGAAATTAAAGTAATTATAACAGTTATAACAATTAACACTGCTAAAATTGAACATAATAAAACAATGGTAAGCTCTTCAAACACATGTTCCTCCATTTTTCCAAAGCAGTTCCGCACTAAATGAAAACTGTCCATAGTTATGTGACCGAGATCTACAATCCCTCCAAAATGAATACACGAGGTATCCATAGTTATATAAATGACATTAAGGTTCAATTCTAGGACGTCAGGACTTCCTACCAACAAGATTTGGAAGTCCCAAAGAAAACTGTTGGAAGTCCCCAACATTCCAAGCAAAAAAGAACGTTGCAGTCTATACAGCAATGTCATATATACAGCCTGTATCAAATTTAATGTTTATCAAAAACAGTATTGAGCATTATCTTGTTTATTGTTTAGATAATGTCTGCTCTCCTTAACAATATTTTCTTTTTTTCTTTTATTTTAAAGACAGGTATCTTCTTTAATGTGCCTCAATTACCTCCCTTTACATATGCACCTAAAGAATGTTTGTGATGGGAAATAAACTTTTTTTAATAGCGAGATACTTATATAAAGTTTGGTTAATTCAAAAAAATATTTTTCAGTATTAGCTGTTACAGAGACACTCGCAACCCCAAGATCCGTAGACCAAACGCTCCCCCTATTGAGCTATTAAAGAGGGTGTGATTTTTGTAGAGTACAATGTCGTGCTAACAATACTGTATCAAGTCCATTAAGCTCTGGGTCTTGTGGCTTTGGACTAGAGTTTTAGTTTTCTATATATTGTAGACATATAGGGAAAAACCAGCTCCTGCAAAATTATTTCAAAATCAGACTGCAAGTGTTTGCAAAATGTTGATGACACACAACAGCCACAAGGCGATCACAGGTCAGCTAATAATCTATGATCTTTTTCAGTAAATCCAAAACACTTACCCAACAGAGCTGCACTCATCTTGTTTTCTTCTTTTTTGTTTTACAACACCCCTTTTTGAACTGGAAAATAAAAACATTAGATAATTAGTCTGATTTTATAGGCAGAACTTTTGTGATAATAAAAGGTTCATGGATAGTAGAAAATAATAATGACGTTCCATGCAAAATGTATGGATTATCTGTAAAGAAATTTTAAAAACTATTACCAGGTTCATCTAGACTGAGGACATGTACAAAAGGCAGTGGCTATGATTACAGAAATGAAATCTTAGCCTCCAATTCTAGGATTAAGGAAGTTTCTTATTTTCTAGACAACCTTCATGGTATTGACTAGGATTATGTTTTAACATCCTAAAGTGGACATAGGGCACATCGAAATTTCCTAACATGTTCTGTGTCATACTTGCGATCACGTTGACTTTTTGGTTTCATATTCGAGAAAAAATCATAACTTTCTTATATCCAGTTTCGATTCACCTTCATAATACCGTGTGCAAGTCATGGGAGATTTTTGGCAGTATTGAGAGCCAATCAGATCGCAGGAATCTGTGCTAAATTTAGATACAAATATTGGATTTCCCAATACTGCAAACAGATCAAGAGTGTCTTGGCGGGATTAACTTTAAGTAGGATTGTTGTACATTATTCATTTAATATGTCTTTATTTTCTCAAAATTTGACTTGTCCGCGGACAACTGGAGCTGAAAAATTTCACTTGTCCGCAGGCAGAAAAACCTGTGTCTGACAAGTCGGACGTAGGAATTCCACATCCCCGATAGTAAATCGGATTTCAAAAGATCATCTGTGACAATTGCATACCGTTACGGCACATGTACAGGTTAGCAAATATGATTGAAGTCACCTGTCAACACAAATGCCTTCCTGTTATTCAGGGACAAAAGACCAAAAGTCTAGGTAGCTGGATCCGCTACCTAGCCACTTCCATTCTGAAAGTAAAAACTGTTTCGCAGATCGAACAAAATTTTTAAAATGAAATTGTCTGTCCACATATTTGTTAATTAACCAAAGCTGTGACCCAGACATATACATGTCTAAACTTGTTTCTGACTCAAGAACCAATAGTCAAATATCCCAGTTTTGTAACATCGACTTGTCTAGTTACCCCACCCATCAGATAGTAATAATAATCAGGTCTTGGGGGCCCATTTGTTTCATCTACCCGGCATGTGCTGTTTTGCCATGGGCAAGCAGCTGGGCATTCATTTTAACTACTGGTGCGTTTCACAATGAAGTAGGTGAGAATTTTTTCTTGCCGGTCGGCAAAGCGGTGCATGCTGGGTAGATAGAATAGGCCCTAGGATATCAGTAAAATTAACTGATTTCGTGTAAAAATGTCATGATAGGTCTTAGGAGAGCACATTGTGGAAAATTTGTGATAATTATTTCCATTTGTGTTTGCCTACCTGTAGGAACAAAATCCATGCCTCGGGGAAAAAAAATCTTGGAAGAATATTTTTTTCGACTCCAGCATAAGTTTGGCTATTATAAATCTGTCATAACTTTCAAAACACAGTAAGCAACCATTATCAAATTTACGAAAAAAATCTACTTGTGAATATTTGTTTACAACTTCAATATCAGATGGTCGCATCACAAACAAACCAAACATGGCGAACACCACGTGTTCTTAAATTTCATGTAACTTCAGTACTAAACGGTGCACTACTGGCATACGGCTGAGTGTGAAAAACAATCATGACAATTTACGACATTGGTAATGCTAATTATATTCGTAAATTTTATGCGCCTTCTTGCAAAATGTGGTTAAAACACTTACTAATTTTTCCTTTTGCCCATTTTCCTTTCGTCCTTACCTTTCTTCTTACACAGAAACTGCCACTGAAATGCGCATGCGTGTCAGATTGGTACCCTGTCTCTTATTATATTTGTATCAGAACAGAGTACCAGTCGCTTTCGGTAGGCTTCGGATCTTGCCGAATCGCAACTTCTCGCACAATTTCCTTTTGCAGTCAAGGGGAGGCAATCCAAATTGTGTGTCTCTGGAAGTCCAAGTAGATGGACTATATTGTGCCCAGTTTTACGTGGCTAACAATATATTTACTCGACTTTAGCCACATAGTTCATGATTTTGTAGTCCATAAAATTCTTTTATGTGGCTAGCCACGTAAAAGAAAATAGCCACTTAAGTACACAAATAGCGGATCCATAGCCACTTATTTATACATTCGTGAACACGGACAGACAGACGGACGGACGCCGGACGGAATGCGATCGTAATTGCTCAATCTGGCAGTTTGTGCCAGGTAAGCTAAAAACATCAGCCAAAGAAATAAAAATATTTTACATAAGCAACTTTTAACGTAGAAGTTTGAAGTTTTATCATAGTGTGAGAAGTGCACTGGCTAAAATATCTAAGTAAAACAACAGGTAGCCGGTTTGGACTCCAATCCCTAACCCCCAGAGGCCCCTCTTCAACCCTGGTATCCAATATATTGATAAAATAAAACAAAATAATGAAATTTGGGGACATACCGTAAAACTGTTGTCGATTAAATAACCTCTAAAACATAAATTTTAGATTATTATTACTTAAAGCTGCTCGCTCTCAGATTTTGGTAAACAAAGTTCTTCAAACTGTATGTAAATAACGCATATTAGAACATAATATTAGAAAATAATTATAGTCATATAAATAGGCTCACGTAAAGATTCCTGTCACGTATATTCATAAAAAAGCTACCAAATTCAAAGATTTGCAATTTATATAGTGTAGCGGTGCCGTGTAACCGACATATTCAGTCGATTTCTGAAAGTTCCTACCTAGATTCCAGCTTATAGTAAAAATTATTGTCACGTATATCTCTAAATTAAAAAAATACGCTACAAAATACAAAAGCGTTGCAATTTCAAAATAAACATAGTGTAGCGGTGCAGTGTAACCGACATTTTCAATCGATACTACAAATTTGCTTATATTTTGATTCTAGCCTTAAAGCTGCTCGCTCTCAGTTACCGTTGAAAAAAATATTTTTCAAAAAAGTTCACATTCTTATTCAGAAATAGAAAACTAAAGGCATGAATGAAAAAATAAACAAAAATCTAGGTAGGAATTTGCAAATTTCGATAGAAAAGGTTGGTTACACGGCACCGCTACACTATTTGTTCATATTGAAATTTCAAAAGCGTTTGCAAACGCTTTTGAATTTGGTAGCGTATTTCTTTAAATTAAGAGATAAACACGACATGTGTGTGTGTGCGTGGGTGTGTGTGTGTGTGTGTGTGTGTTGGTGGTGTGCACTTCTGGGTGATGTGGGGTTCGTTTTGGGGAGGCTGCGTTTTTGGTACGTGGCATTCCCTGTTTGATATTATTTTTGTTTTTATGAATTTATACTGGAACCTTTTTATATGACCATATATTCTACAATACGTTATTTACATACAGTTCGGAGAACTTTTATTTTTAACCAAAATCTGAGAGCGAGCAGCTTACTTTTATTTTTTACCAAAATCTGAGAGCAAGCAGCTTTAAAGCTGCTCGCTCTCAGATTTTGGTTAAAAATAAAAGTTCTCCGAACTGTATGTAAATAACGTATTGTAGAATATATGGTCATATAAAAAGGTTCCAGTATAAATTCATGTCGCGTATATCTCTTAATTTAAAGAAATACGCTACCAAATTCGAAAGCGTTGCAAACGATTTTGAAATTTCAATATGAACATATAGTGTAGCGGTGCCGTGTAACCAACCTTTTCTTTTGAATTTTTGCAAATTCCTACCTAGATTTTAGCTTATTTTTTCATTCAAGCCTTTAGTTTTATTTTTATGAAAAAGAATGTGAATTATTTTGAAAAATATTTTTATCAACGGTAACTGAGAGCGAGCAGCTGCTTTTGGATTTTGGTAAAAAAATTAACTTCTTGAAACTGCAGGTAAATAACGTATTTTTAAACATATAGTCAAATAAAAAAGCTCCAGTGTTAATTCCTGCCACGTATATCTAAAAAAAAAATACGCTACCAAACTCAAAAACGCTTTTGAAATTTCAATATAAACATATAGCGCAGCGGTGCCGTGCAACCGACATGTTCAATCGATTTCTGCAAATTTGTACCTAGATTTTTGCTTATAATTTGATTCTAGCCTTTAGTTTTATATTTATGTATAATTATGTCAATTTTCAAATAAATATTTGTAACTGAGAGCGAGCAGCTTTAAGGCTCACCTTAGAATGAATATACATCAAAGCGAGATGGAGCGAAGGTTATTTACACTGTCCTGTGACTTTGGAACATGGTGGGGGTAAGAGTGAGGTTGGGTGCGCACCATAAACCGGTTTAAGCTCCCCAGTGGTGTTTTTGCCACTGACCGTTCCAAGGCGGTGCCCCACTGTGTTCCTTTAATTGTTCGTTTTGTCCTCGTGTGTTTGCTTTGTATGCTAGTGTGTGTTGGTAGTGTGTGTGTGGTGGGCACTTCTGTGCACTTCTGGGTGCTGTGGGGCTCGTTTTGGGGAGGCTGCGTTTTTGGTAAGTGGCATTCCCTGTTTGTTTTTTTACAGTTGATGTGTGTTGCCGAAAGCCGGTACTACCTTGTCACTGGTGAGGATTGAACTTGGAACACTCTTCTCAAATGCAATGACCACTGTGGCAGTGACATCAAACTTCGGTATATAATATTCTGAAGTATGATGTAACAAATAACAATATACTCCATGTATAGTAAAGACTTTTAATAATTGTTTACCTGATGTTTGTCGATCTAAAATTGACACTCCTAACAAACTCGTCTATTGCAACTGCTGCTCGGGCTTTCGACACCCCATGCAGGTCAGCAACCTCTGACAAAAAATCCTCTTTTGCTAGGAATCTGAGCCCCATGAGAACCTGCAAATTTAAATGTTGAAAGTAAACAGTTGTGTTTAGGAAAATGAATAGATCAACAAGTTTTGAATTATACATGTTTGTTGTATTTTGGTTTGAAACTCATAATATAAATTACAATATATAAATGTTTCAAAAGATATGTCGGTGAATAATAGTTTGTGTAAAGAGCACAATGTTCAGATATAAACATAATTCACCGAGGGCAGGATTTATTATATTACCATCCCTTCCGAGGGTGAATGCATGGTCTGATGCTATGATAGTATAGCCGGGTACATGTACAAGGTGATAAATTGTTTGGTTAATTGACCGTGTGGCTTGATAGTTCACTTGGTAGAGTGTCCACCCTGACAGCGGAAGGCCCTGGGTTCGAGTCCCGGTCGAGCCACGATTTTTCCACCACCTGATACAAATGGAGCCCAACGTAAATAACCTATGGTATGATATGGCTACTGCTTTGGCATTTCGAGAATGTTTCACAAGTTCTTTGTCTCTGAGAATTCGGGAGGATTTCTAAATTTGGAGGGGGTATATGCAGTTGGGTACAGATATAAGATGATAAATCGTTAGGCAAATTGACCGTCTGGCTTGATAGCTCAGTTGGTAGTGTCCGCCCTGACAGCAGAAGGCCCTGGGTTACTCCCGGTCGACCCACGCTTTTAAGCCTCGCCAGGGTGAGCTTTTCTAATTGATGATTGTCCGTCGTCCGTCAACATTTTGATTCAAATGACATCTCCTCTGAAACCACTAGGCCGATGATAATAAAACTATGCAGGAATGCTCCTTGCATGAAGCTCTACAAACTCTATATAAGTCTATGCAAAACTAAGTGACCACCCACTCGGGGTCAATTTTGACCCGGGGGTCATAATTTGAACAAACTTGGTAGAGGTCCACTAGTCCATGCCACATGCTAAATATCTAAGCTCTAGGCCTTGTGGTTTCAGAGACGAAGATTTTTAAAGTTTTTCCTATATAAGCCTATGCAAAACTAAGTGACCCCCGGGCAGGGTCAATTTTGACCCTGGGGTCATACTTTGTACAATCTTGCTAGAGGTCTACTAAGCAATGCTACATGCCAAATCAAATATCTAAGCTCTAGGCCTTGTGGTTTCAGAGAAAAAGATTTTTAAAGTTTCATTCCATGCAGAACTCTGGTTGCTATGGCAACTTATAGGAAAAGCTTTAAAAATCTTACTGTTAAACTAAGTGACCCCCGGTGCGGGGTCAATTTTGACCCGGGGGTAATAATTTGAACAATGTTGGTAGAGGTCCACTAGCCAATGCTACATGCCAAATATCTTAGCTCATAATTTGAACAATTTTGGTAGAGAGCTACCAGACAATGCTACATGCTAAATATCTAAGCTGTATGCCTTGTGGTTTCAGAGAAGATTTTTAAAGCTTTTCCTATAAGTTGCCATAGCAACCAGAGTTCTGCATGGAATGAAATTCTTTGAACAACTTTGGTAAAGCTTCATGCAACGAACATCCCTGCAAAGTTTCATGAACATTATCCCAGTGGTTTCAGAGGAGATGTCGTTTGAAGGAAATGGTGGACGGATGGACGTACGACGGACCCCGGACGGATCCTAATAGCTCATTCTGGAACTTTGTGCCAGGTGAGCTAAACAAGATGGCCCTATATCGCTAACATTGGTACAAAAAAACAAAAATAATATCAAACAGGGAATGCCACGTACCAAAAACGCAGCCTCCCCAAAACGAACCCCACAGCACCCAGAAGTGCACACCACCAACACACACACACACACGACACACACACACAATCATGTACACACACACATATACACTACCAACACACACTAGCATACAAAGCAAACACACGAGGACAAAACGAACAATTAAAGGAACACAGTGGGGCACCGCCTTGGAACGGTCAGTCCACTTGCCTGGTGGAAGATCACTAGATAATGTTATATACCAAATAGGTTTTCCTATATACGTCTTTGTTAAACAAGTGACCCCCTCCCTGGGCAAAGTCAATTTTGACCCCAGGGACACAATTTGAACAAACTTTGAAGAGGTCTACTAGGCAGTGCTACATGCCAAATATCTAAGCACTAGGCCTTGTGGTTTCAGAGAAGATTTTTAAAGTATTTCTTATATAAGCCTATGTAAAAAAAAAAAAAAAAAAAAAAATAATAATAATAATATCAAACAGGGAACGCCACGTACCAAAAACGCAGCCTCCCCAAAACGAACCCCACAGCACCCAGAAGTGCACACCACCAACACACACACACACTAAATGATCAACGTACGACCAGCGTCTGATCAAAACAAGCGTGCGATCGTTGATAAGACGCCCCCAGTGTACACTCGGAGTCAATCGTTCGTACAATGTATATACCGATCTATTGGTGTACGGTCAAGCAGGGTACTTATTATTTGACTTTTTCTTAAACAGTGAATTTTCATTTGCTACGATATTTTTACAGTTTCTTCAGTAACATTAAACGGCCTGAAGTTAAACATATACTAGCATGCTTTTATGTTTGTATATCTAAACGGGCTCTTAAGACAGAACTTTATACCATGCAGGAAAATACTTGTCGGCAGTATCAACACCAGCAACGAAACAAATCCCTACATCAGTTGAAGTTACTGTTAGCCAAGATGCAGAGTGGTCCAAGCATGGAAGAGAAATGAACAGTTTGTCTAGTAAATTCAATCTTATTGATTCCATTTAGCTTTTAAATATCTATTGTTATAGTCAAATGTGGATTCATTTATCAGTAGTTTTCAAGTAATGCTCCGGACAATGAAAAGTTACAAAGGACAATAACTCTGTAAATACTCAAGATAGAGTTATGGTTCTTGTACACTGCACTTCCTCTAATTGTGCTAGACCATTATATGAAGTTGTATTGAATTACAAGCAGAAGTTTTCAAGTAATGCTCCGGACAAGGAAAAGTAACAAAGGGCAATAACTCTGTAATGAGTCAAGAGAGAGTTATGGTTCGTGTGCACTGCACTTCCTCTCAATGTACTTGACCATTGTATGAAGTTGTATTGAATTCCAACCGGTAGTTTTCAAGTTGTGCTCCGGACAAGGAAAATGTAACAAAGGGCAATAACTCTGTAATTACTATAGATAGAGTTATGGTTCTTGGGCACTGCACTTTCTCTTATTGTGCTTGACCATTGTATGAAGTTGGATTAAATTCCAACCGGTAGTTTTCAAATTGTGCTCCGGACAAGGAAAAAAACAAAGGGCAATAACTCTGCAATGAGTCAAGATGGAGTTATGGTTCTTGTGCACTGCACTTTCTCTGAATGCGCTTGACCATTGTATGAAGTTGTATTGAATTCCAACTAGTAGTTTTCAAGTTATGCTCCGGACAAGGAAAATGCAACAGACCGCCCGACCGACCAACAACAAGGTGACTCCTATATATCCCCCCCCCCACAACTTCGTTTTGGGGGTATAAAAAGAAATACTGTAAAAACTGTTCCTTCTATGAAAAGTTGAAAAACGTGTGCCTGAACATGACTGTAGGGCGTAATGGAAGCACTCGGCAAAAGCAATGGAAGCTGATATTGCTGTACGATTGCACAAAGAAGCAAGTATCCACTGTCTGAAATATGACAATGTCATTGGGGATGAGGATTCTTCGGCAATGAAACATATTCGGGAAAAAGTAAATTCTGATGTTGAAAAGTTGTCTGATTTGACACATATCAAAAGGTCGATATCAAACAAGCTTCAAGATATATCAAAGACGCATGCATCACTTACGGAAAAGGTCAGACAAGCATTTGTGAAATAATGTATATATGCGGTCTACAAAAACAAAGTAAAGGGTGAAGAAGCGTGTTCCTCACATGTTCGGCGACCATTTATTGTGTGGTAAATGGTGTGTTCATGGAAATCCAGCGTATCGACATTTTAATCTCCCATATGGAAATGACTTATCTGATATGTCATTGAAAGATGCCCTGACAAATATTCTGGAACCATTTATAAAAAATAATTCAAAACTGATGACATCCTGCAATTCACAAGCCAACGAATCGTTGAATAATACAATCTTTTCAAAAGCTCCAAAAATAAGAAATTATAATCTGAGCGAAAGCTTTTACTTCCGGTGTGCTGCAGGAGTACTACAATTCAACCAAGGAACATCCTACAATGAAACTGTAATAGGTGAAGCAAACTTATCCCCAAGAAAAGAAACAACATCTTACACAACTAAAGAAAATAAAGAACGAAAGAAAAAAAGACGAATAGAGCTTAAACGAAAAAAGAAAGCAAAAGGATTTGACAAGCAACATCAAACTAGGCACCTGTTACGAAAAGGACTGTGCCATGACGTTCGATGACATTGACACGTTTAAAATTCAAGAACCTCCAAATGCTATTGATACACGAATTGAGTGCAATCCAGAAGATATTGAGACCATTTTCATGGACATTGAAACAACCAAATTTGGATATGAAGCTTAATTAACTCAAGTAGGGGCATACGTAAATGACAAGTAATTCGAAACCTACATTTTTCCAGAAGGTTTTATTTCACAAAGGGCATCTTAAATTAAGGGACTAAAAGTAAAAGCAGTGAATGGAACTAGAATGATGTCGAGGCAATATGTAAAAAAGAAGCATCAGTGGCTTGAAGACATAAGTGTAAATGGAAAGAAACAAATTCTATGCGCACATAATGGGAGCAGAATTGATTTTCCAATATTAAATAAAGCCCTGGAGCTTCATCAGCTGCTAAGTTAAACACATTTGAAAGCAGCAATATCCAGAGTTGTCGATAGGTATGAAAGTCATAGACGTTGTAACCAAAACAAGTATCACTCTCACTGGCAAATACTTACAATGAACTGTTTGGTAAAGCATTTGAAAACCATGACGCAACAGCTGATGCAAAAGCGTTAGGCAAAATATTTACAAAACTTGAACTATCTTCCGAATGCGTATTAAACTCGACGGAACAAATTGAATCATCTATACGAAAGATAAGAGAAAAGATAAATCAAAGAGCAAACATAAATCGTTTGCAGATGAGTTATAGACAACACAAAAAAGTCATTACGGACAATGTTGCTGGCAAAATGATACAGGAGGTGGTGAATCTAGTGATGTTCCGATTGTCGCTAGTCGCCGATGATCGGTTAGTAAAATGAAGGGCGATAGTAATCGATTACACATATCCGGTCCGCGACGTCGCGGTAAAAGTTTTATACCATACCCAAGGGAGATAATTAGACTCGCGTGATGGAAGAAACAAGTTTAATTAAAATGATTCACTGATTATTTTTGTGTTTACAAACAAACGACAAATAATCTTGATTTCGAGACGCTTAAACAAACTCTGTACTGTACATAGAGCGCCTATGTCACCCTATTTTCATCCGGATCATAGACGTATCGGTCTTTATCGTCTGTCTAGCATAAAAGCATACTCGGCCATCATCTGTGTTAGCAATTTATTTCAAATACATCTTCTAGTCTTCTACCAGTTTCTGGCCCTTACCAGAAGGCCAATATTGTTGAAAACATGACCTCAGGCCTTTTACACAGGTTTCTATAAGAAAAACCTGCCATAACTGTGGCAGAAACTACTTCATGTGACGGTGTAGATTGTAGCGCCTTGCTTGAATGTTACTTTTAGTTCAACCGATTATTAATCGGAAGGTTATCGATTATACCCCATCCGATTGAACCGATAACCGATTTCTATCACTAGGTGTATCAATTGAGGTTTTGATGTTGGCATACAACAGAGACAAGGAAAGAGGTGAAAAACAATATTGGCTGAGAAATTCGACGGAAAAGTCCATGTCACAAACAGGCAATCTATTATAGACGATCTTACGGAAGCGTGCAGAAGAAAATTGTAAATTACTGAACTAAATCAAAAGTAACATAACAAATGATAAAACGTTACGTTTTCAAAGTTTTATGAAGATACAGAAACGATGGAATGCTATTCATCCGCACGATCAACCTACATCCACAGGTACATGTAACTGATATGGTCGTAATTTTACAAACCCGTTCGAAATTCTCTACATTTGTACATTTATCTGGAATCTGCTATTTTCATTTAATTTCAATGTGCATTAACAAACCTTTATGCACATAAAAATAAATATTAAGATTTATTGGTGATGCAGGCCGACATACCCAAAACTCATGCCAAACTAAATAACCTCCAACACATAAATAATATAATCTTGAATTATGATAACTTAACCTAAACGTTTCAGCTTCTTATCGATGAAATCAGCGGTTTAAAATGTACTGCAGTACCGTAATTCATTCAATAATCTATGTAGAGTGTTGTACAATTAATGGGAGGATGCGATTTATTACAGAAAGCCTGTACTGATTAATTGTGGTAAAATGAGGCATTTTTCGCCATAGGTCATTCTTTGAAATTGTATTTATTTATCATTTTACGTTCATTGAACACATAATAAATGTTTCGAGAATATAATTGCTAGATGTCGGGAGTGCCCCTTTAAGTTATAATACTTCCAAAGATTTTGTATTTTATTTATATTTTAGAAGTTATTTTACCCCCGAACACAAAGTGTAAGGGGGTATACTGGATTCAGCTTGTCTGTCCTTCGGTGTATCCGTCTGTAGACGGAATCTTGTGGACAATAAATTTCCAACACCCCCAGTCAGAATTAAATGATACTTAACACAAATGATAAGTATTATGCATAGTTGTGAATTGTATATAATACGGGTCTCTAAGTTAAAGGTCAAGGTCACAGGGGCCGAAGATAGTAAAATATTGCGGACGCTGAATCTCTAAAACCGCTGTTTAGAATTTAATGATACTTCACAAAAGTGATTAGTACAATACCTAGTTGTTCATGGTCTATGTCTCGGGTCTCTAGGTCAAAGGTCAAGGTCACAGTGGCTCGAGATAGCAAAATCTCATGAACGCTAAATCTCCAAAACCCCTGCTCAGAATTTAATGATACTTCACACAAGTGATAAGTACAATGCTAAGTTGTGCATGGTTAATGTTTCGGGTCTCTAGGTCAAAGGTCAAGGTCACAGGGGCTAGGGATAATAAAATCTTGTGAATGCCTAGTTGTGCATGGTCAATGTTTTGCGTTACTAGGTCAAAGGTCATAGGGGCTTGAGATAGTAAAATCTTGTGCGCTTTTAATCTCAAAACCTCTGTTCAGAATTTAATGATACTTCAAAGTTACCTTAAGTTGTGCAGGTACATTTGTACAATAATTAAAGCATCAAATATTACATAAGTTTTATATACTGTGTCAGTGGGGCTTTCGGGGGGCGGGTATTTATTACCTTCAGTGATAGTTCTAGTTTAGTTGGCATCAGGTATAGGGTATGTCCCTGAATAGATCGGTTTTGTATTTTGGATGAGGAAGATTTACATATATTCAGATTGGTCAAAATCAAGTGTAGACGCGGAAGAAGTTGAAGATGTAGTCAGCATTGGTTTATCGCGTAATCGTCAGTTTTGTTCACTAGCAGACACATGTCAATTACAGGAACATTTTAAAACTCGTTCAGGACGATTTGCCACCGTAATAGAGACATTAATTATTCTTTGAGAGACAGAAAATTATAGCTTTATCGTGAAATTCAGACTTTTTGACAGGCCCTTTTTCAGAAAGAGTGAACAAATTGTACAAATGAATGAGGTTTCATTACGGAGTACCAACTTGAAAATGGGTTTCCTTAGCTTCACGTGTCTGAAAGTTTAGATATGGCAAGTAAATCCTTTAAAGGGACATACCCTATATCTGAAGTCAAACTGAACATAAAATCTATGTTTCGAGAAGATAATATGCTAGATGTAGGGAGTGTTCGCTCACAGATGTTGGTAAAAATTCTTCAAAGTTCTTCAAATTTTATGAATATAACATATTTCAGAACATACAGTCGATACTGGAAGGTTCCAGTATAAAGTCCTGTCACGTATATGTGTAGATGTAAAACAAAACGCTACAGAATTGAAAATAATAAAGCGTTGCAAACACTTTTGAAATTCCTATATAAACATATAGTGTAGCAGTGCCGTAAAACCAGCAGTTGCAATAGAGTATTGCAAATACTCCCAAGATTTTTACTTCTTTTCTTGACTCTAGCCTTTAGTTTTATATTAATGCATAAGTATATCATTTTTGAAAATTTGAATTTTCCAACGGCAACTGAGAGCGAGCAGCTTTAATCACGCAAAAATAATTGCTGGCTAATGCTATTTTTACTTTCTTTTTTATTTCTGACATTGTATTTGCGTGTGCAAATATTTTGCTTGTTGTCTTAAAAATGTATTTCAAATAATCAATCACTTCAAAAGTGCACAAAGTACATGTACCAAGATGAGCTATAAGGACCACTTATCGTTCGGCGTCCGTCGTAGATCGTCCGCCTGTCGACAGTTTTCTTCAAATGACATCTTCGCCGATGTTCATGAAACTTGGTAGGGTTTTCGCATAGAGTTTTACAAACATTGTTCAAAGAATCCCATTTCATGCAAACTCTTCTTTTCCAAACCATAGTCCATGTGCCTAAATATTTTGTGCATGACACTGTTTAGTGGCCATCTGTCTCTCGGGTATGTTCCAATCATACCCATGGATTACAAATTTGGCACAGCCTGAAGGGTCATGTGCTGTTTTTAATAGATAGTAAAAAACAAAAATAATATCAAACAGGGAATGCCACGTACCAAAAACGCAGCCTCCCCAAAACGAGCCCCACAGCACCCAGAAGTGCACACCACCAACACACACACGACACACACACACAATCATGTACACACACACTTTAAAAAATATCTTCTTGTGAGAAACCGGTAGGCCTAGAGAACATCTTCTTGTCAGAAACCGGTAGGACTAGAGCTTAGTGGGCTTTTATCAAGTTTGTTCAAAATGCTACTGGGATCAATCAATACTGGCTCTGCCACACGTGTCACTTGATTTTTATATCGACATGTTTTCGGAGATACTTTGCACAATGGTTCCCGCAGGTTTTCAAACTGAGGATGGAGCTTCAAGATTAGGGGGTTTTGACATTTTGAACTTCATGTTCTGATAATACCTTATCGTAAGTCCTTGGCAGTGACGTGTGTTATCTATCTAAAAACAAAAATAATATCAAACAGGGAATGCCACGTACCAAAAACGCAGCCTCCCCAAAACGAACCCCACAGCACCCAGAAGTGCACACCACCAACACACACACACGCACACACACACGACACACACACACAATCATGTACACACACACACATATACACTACCAACACACACTAGCATACAAAGCAAACACACGAGGACAAAACGAACAATTAAAGGAACACAGTGGGGCACCGCCTAAGACTATATCATAATTACAAGGGCTTGGTGCACAACTAGTTTATTTCGTACTTTAACTATCAAGGCCTGGCCAAAAAGCCACAGTACATGAATTAATACTATACATAATTGATTTCATACAGCAACTTATAAGCTGGGCTTCCAGAATTGGTTCATATTTCTTCTTAACAATTTTATTAGCGGTTTTTATGTACGTTTTTTTTTCACTCTGCACGAAAGCTCATGATCGTCGGATTTCTGGTGTCTAGTAAAAGCTGAACGCTGGTAATTTGTCGAGCCTTTCACAAAAGCTGATTCACCTTAACCGGCACTTTCACAGAACATACAGTGCATAGTTTCCCCCCTCCCCCCCCCCCGAGTCGTAACGAAGCCCTGAAAAACACCCGAAACCAGCTTTCTATAAATTTTTTGTGTGCGGCAGGTTTTGGCTTTGATGCCTATTTATCGGATTCCTTAAGGTTATCATCATGATGACCGGAGGCTGCTTACACCACCGGTCGCCGTCTATGAAACAGGTCTGTTAGTTTTGTTTGGTTCATGATGGAACCATGTTATCATACATACATGCAGACAGCCATTGATGACGTCAAACCAAAAAAAAAAAACACGTGTTAGACTGTGTCTATAATTCTCGATTTTTAACTTTCGCGTTAAATATTTAACACGGAGCCAGTCGAAGGAACGAATTAAAACGCAGACGAACAATGCAGAAACTCTGTGTTATTCGTTTGCGTTTTATACAGACCCCTAGTCGACGACACGGCTAAAAATAGACACTTTGGAATTCCTCAAACTGTTTATTTTCAGTTACTTTAGGATTCTTGCATGGTGTATTCGAAGTTTTTTTTATTTAGAACAATTTAGAAACTTTCTGGTCGTCAATTTGTTTGCGTGAAAATACGTACAGGAGCAATTTTCTCTACGTTGCAGATGGAAATTTATACGTGAAAAACGTACATATTTACGTTAATGTTAACCCTGTTTGAAACGTCTTTAATACCATAAGGCCTGGAGCTTAGATAGTTGGTATGTAGCGTTACTTAGTAGTCCTACCAGGATTCAAAGTTTGCCACTGCGATCAGAACTGGCCACACCCGGGGATCATTAACTTACATATACTTACTGTGGAATTGTTCCTCTATAATTGAAAGGTTTAGAGCTTAGATAGTAAGTACGAGTGAAGCATTTACTAATGCTTCATTTCCACGACTATTCTGATTATGTTCTAGGGGTCAACATTGTCTCCGCTAAACCAATCTACTTCGTGTTTGAAGCTACAGTGGTGAAGTTTGGACCATGTGTGTAGTTTTGCAAATAGATTTCAACGCTTACATGAGGTGACCTTGCACATGACCTTGTTGAACTAATTTCTTTGTTTTTTGAAGTTTCAGTAAGTTGTAACAAATTTAAGACCATGTGCAACGTTCTACAAACACATTTCGATATCTTGGTGACCAGTGGTAACCAGCTGCGTCATACTTCTGTTTCGAAGTAAGAGAACTTAGCAATCTGATTGTTAAATCTAAATACTCATCTCCAACTACGTAAGCATCAGCTTTGTCAGATGAGTAACGACAGACAATAAGTAGTTCCAACAGTTTTTGTCTGTCGTAATTACAGTATTTTGATCGGTAAGACAATGACTTTAAATGACTTGCTTATACCAACATCCCACATGATAGTTTGAATAGCTTAATAGTAGTTCTGTGCCTTGCCCACGCATGTCTTGTTTACAAAATGTTAAGGGCATTAGTATGTAGATGCACGAATTTAATTAAAGGAATAGATAATTTAACCAGGCCTGGGCCAAATTACCACTGTAGGGCGGAAGTTCAGAGCGTATTACTTTATTTGCCGACATATACCGGACATTGTTATTGAAGAACTGCCCTCTTGAGCATATTTCTGTATTAACTTTTACCATCCTTTTTAATTGGCTTTCGTAAGTCGCATCATGCGTATGTTCATAAAATTATTGTGCATTATATAAAGGCGATGTGCATTCTAAGCAACCCTTTTCCAGGTCGAGGTCATACATGTACTTGTGAATATGGTGTGTTTCAGCCGCGTTGGTTTCAGGTCGAAGTCACAAAATATTACATATACACCCTGTACCACCTGAAACACTATAGATTTCAAAATAATATAACACACGGACTCATATTTTTATCCAAGCTAAAAAGGTAATTAGAGTCGCCGTTTTTGTTAGAAGACGGCCTCTATCTCCCGCACAGGGATATGAGAATGGTATCCGTGCGTCTCTCCGTCCGTGTGTGCGCCCGTTCAACAATCCCACAGTCTTGTTAAGAACCAGAACTTGAGTTAAGTGAAACTTCATAGAGGAAATTATTAAGTATTAAGAGGAGACGCACTGGTTGGAATTAAAATACAACTTCATACAATAGTCATTGACAAGCACAATAAGAAAAAGTGCAGTGTACAAGAATTACTCTAAACTCTTTCTTGACTTATTACAAAGTTATTGCCCTTTGTTACTTTTCCTTGTCCGTAGCATAACTTGAAAACCATTGGTTATAGGAATTCAATACAACTTTATACAATGGTCAAGCACAATGAGACGAAGAGCAGTGTGCAAGAATCATAACTCTATCTTGACTCTGTACAGAGTTATTGCCAAGAACAAATACTCTATTTTAGTTTTTTTTAAAGGATTTCTGTCACTTATAACTTCTTCAGTTTATCAAAGCAGTCTCGCGCGGGCATTATTCAAATTAAGTGATAGGTCTAGTTCATTTTATACCTTCCTTAACGCGCTATTTCTTAGCAACAATAGACTCGTATTCAACAAATAGTTATTGCGTGGAAGCTTCACTAACAAGAGAAGATTCTATCAGGACGTTCATGTCAAATATTTTTATTGCATTACTGCCCGTTTGGGTTTCTGTCTTACTATAATGTATTGTCATTTTTAATTAATTGGTGAAAATGCTTTGGTTTTTTTTTTAATTGAAGTAACATAACATGAACTTGTGTCAACTGCGCACTTTACTTTTCACGTTCCAAAGTCAACAAAAATTGCCTTCGAATGCAAAGTAGAGCCTGTCATATGATAAATGGCATTTATTTTATCTCCCTTATCTATCTACGCTTTACACAAGTTAAGGAGACGTATACATGCATAGCTGTCTTATTTTAAATACAATTCTAATATGCCTACGGTATATTTCTATAGTCAATTCGAGTGCATTAATATGATTAAAGCACTCGGAAAAGAAGGCGGAGTTTCGGACAAGGAAGTAGCTCCTTCCGACTTTTCTAATTTACTCCCTCGCAGAAAATAAATTATAGAAATAGAAATAATATCTGTATAAATACATCAGGCGCATGAAATAGTTGTGTTTAAGAACCTAAATATTATTTTTGATTGCGTCAAGTAAGCCTTAGAATACCTTCACCTTGTTTTCCTTTAAAAAGGCTAAGAAAATTCAGGATTGACGTCATACAATGTTTTGATTCCGGGAGACAAAACAATGAATGAAAACGTTGACGTCATCACACTGACGTCATTACTCCACGTTAAAACGTTGTACAGTTCAAATTAACGGTACGCATTTATATCGATTTGCTGCTTTGTTAGGTTCCGAATCTGACGTCTTCTGCATAATGTCAGTCAGGTATTTCTTTTTATATTTTATGTATTAGATGATTAAACTAAAATAAGTTTGTATAATATAGTTATAATTGATATCTTGAATGGTTGCCCGAATAGGGGAGTGAATTCCAACAGCTACTATTTATGCTGTTTTACACATTACCGCCGAACTGAAAAAGGTCCGTAGTAGTTACGATAGTTTTCAAAAAATCGGCTTCTAAGAATCGAAATAATCTATGTCTTGGAGTGCTTTATCGAAATTGAAGCATTTCCCGTCGGTAATGTGCCTGCGTTATAACTCATTCGGGCTTCGCCCTCGTGAATTATTCCGCCAGGCACATCACCTCCGGGGAATGCTTCAATTTCGATAAAGCACTCCAAGCCATAGATTATTTCTTAATTAAATAGAAACGGCGCTTTTTGATATCAGTAGTTACTGTTGAAGTTTATTGTGATTACTTAAAGTGACAATGCTATTATTTCAAATTCCTATGGAGTAAAATGATATCAATATTTTTAAAAGTCGAATTTCATTTCTAAAAGCTTATGCTTCATATGAGACATACTGCACATTGCATTTTGTCAGCAAAACATTATTGATAAAGTTATGTAAAAGTACCGGATATCCTTTGCTTTCAGTAACGTTGTCACAAAACCCCCAGCGCCACTTACCAGACAATTTTAATATTAAGCACGTGTAGTTTAAAGATATATTATTCAATTTTACAATATTACATGCTGTATTAGATCAATTGCGCACATGATATGAAACAGGTAGAGCTAATACAAAGCATAACTGAGCCAATATGAGAAAAGCAGGGCCAATACGAGAAAACAGGGCCAATACTGAATTCAAGCATTCTGATTGGTTTAAAAGAGAAGGCCAATACGGAGGAAACACTTCCGGATGATTTTTTGTTTGTTTTTAGACTCCTGCTGACATCTTTTTTACTAAGTTAAATACAAATAGAATTACTATTGTTACAAGAACATTTATATTCCGTTTTATAAGCCAATATTGTAAAGTTGAATAATAAAATGATCATTAATCAAGTGATTTTATATTGGCCTTGTTATTTGTCCTCGAGCAGTCGTATTGGCCCCCGGCGTTGGGCCAATACGACCACCCTCTAACAAATAACAAGGCCATTAAAAAAATCACTTGATTAATAACAATATATTATTGTTCAACTTTACAATATTACACACTGTATTAGATCAATTGCACACATGATATGAAACAGGTAGAGCTAATACAAAGCATAACTGAGCCAATATGAGAAAAGCAGGGCCAATACGAGAAAACAGGGCCAATACGGAATTCAAGCATTCTGATTGGTGTAAAAGAGAGGGCCAATACGGAGAAGTCACTTCCGTTAGATTTTTAAACGTCCCATTTGTTTTTGCCATTACATTTTTAGACTCCTGCTGCTATCTTATTTCAAGTTGAATACAAATAAAATTGTGATTGTTACAAGAACATTTATATTCTTGTTTTTTTCACCTACCAGACAGAAAAATCTCTATTTTTAGCAGTGATGGAAAATCTTATCTCACATAGGGTTCACACTCCTCGTGCGAACTGTTTAAAAATCGTAAAAAGACTGTAACATTTTTATTTTTGAAATAAACATAGTGTTACGGGTATTCATTTTCTTAGTTTGATCATTTTCTATCCATCTAAAGCATTTTTGAAGTAAAATTCGAGAAAAAGTTGATTTTCATTTGTTCATCTCCATCCTGTATTTACACTTATTTCTTCTTACTTGTGTGAAAATGCGATTCAAACGGTGAGAAAAAGTAATCTACCATGTCCATTGAGTTGTGGATAAGGAAATCCCACCCGAGGGTTGAGATACGTAAAAAAAACTCGACAGAGCCTCGTTTTTGGGACGTATCTCAACCCTCGGGTGGGATTTCCTTATCCACAACTCATGAACATGTTAGATTTACTTTTTAGCCAACATTGTAAAGTTGAATAATAAAATTATCATTAATCAAGTGATTTCATATTGGCCTTGTTATTTGTCCTCGGGCAGTCGTATTGGCCCTCGGTCTTCGGCCAATACGACCACCCTCGGACAAATAACAAGGCCAATATGAAATCACTTGATGAATAACTCTTTGATATTACCCTTCAAAATTGTCACATTGGTTTATAGTTAAGAATGTTGCTCAAAACACAGTGAATGCTTTAAAAACATATAAGAAATAAGTTTTACAATGTTATGTCTGCTTTTGACCAATACAAATTAAGCTATACATAAATGAAAGGGTGGATATTTTATTTTTGACTAGGATAGTCAAAAAAGATTTTGTACCAATTTCCTCTATATTCAATGTAATTGAATCTGTTATATAAATCGTTATTTTGGGGTTATAAATATGGCAATGTTTATTATTCTAGAAGTATAAACCACTGATGAATGCTTTATTGAAAAATATGATGGTTACTTTGAACGGTAATTGCACTTTAAGTATTTAGATGTTCTAGTTGGTACATACGATATACGAAACCAATTTACTCTAGTATTTGTTCGCTATTTCTATACTTTACCGGTCACTAAGTCTGCAATTACCGGAAAGGTTGTAATTTGCTTTCTCTGAACGAGTAATTTAGTTTCCATTACGATGGCAAATTATCCTAATTGAATTACAAGCCACCCTTACAGGCCCCGTAATGTACGCAAAAGTTCCGCGAAATGATAGGAGCCACAGTTTACAGCGAATCTACATGTATGTCTCACTTCGGGTAAGTAAACACCGTACTTGTCTCATATAAATTATGTGAGAAGGTACATTGTAAACTTGCTTGGTCTCAAAGATGGAAAATAATGCCTTTTCAGTTGGAAATACAGTGCCGATTTGCAGATCCTGAAATTTCATTTGACATACAACTTTTGAAGTATACGATTAAATGATAATACTTGACAAAAAGTCTATCATGTATGCTTTTGAAGTTACATGTTTTTAATTTGACACCAGTTATAGGGAGTGTTTCTTTAATGACCCATGTATGAATAAGACTGTGATAAGCAACCTTTGACTATGCTATTCTTTTGTTGGTTTTCCATCGCAATAAATGGATCATATGTCGGGCGCGGATGAAAAGCACTTAATGCATTACTGGCAATTCTTTGAATGTCACGTTTCTAATGTACTTCAAACGGAATCTTGTGAATCTTAGTGTCTTGTGATAAGTAGTCGTGATAAGTAGTCCGAAAATAATGACATGTCATTGACATTTGTACATTAGCAGAAACTACAGCCATAGAAAAACAATCACGTTGTTTTAGTGTAATGCTATCAAAAAGCTGAAAGTGGATTATACTTTACACCACGAAAGTGCGAATGGCAATAGGGAAGACATGGTTAATTTCCATAAGCATAAACAATAGACATTTTGGAAGTATTATAACTCAACATAAAAGTTTCAGCTTTGCATTCCCGGTCAATATCGATAAAATCAGCGGTTCCAAATATACTGCAGTACCGTAAACCATTCAATAATCTATGTAGAGTTGTTGTTTTACAATTAATGACTGGATGCATTTTATTACAGAAAGTGTCTATATTGATTAGATTCTAATTCAAATTGTTGTATAAAGAGACATTTTTCGCTATAGGTTCTTCTTTGAAATTGTATTTACTTATCATTTTACGTTCATTGAACACATAATGTAAGTTTCAAGAACATGATCTGCTAGATGTATGGAGTGCCCCTTTAAAGTTATACACCCTAAATGTCGCAATTTTGAACAATACGTAACTACAAGTAATATTTCATAACAACCAGGGATGTTTCGAAATGCTGTACACAGGCCAGGCAGAAATGTCTCTGAACCGTGTTCGATGTGTTGTTTTCTAAAGATCTGGAATTGACGTCATATTGGCAGGTACTTGCGCTCTGACTGCTTGACTTCTTCCGAGAAACAGTCGCCTAACCTTTCCGTGCTAATTCCACAACCGCAAGTACCACAATAATAACCATTTTACTTCTCACAGTTATTTCAGAAATATAGTCTTGATTTGCTGTAATATTCTAATACAGCTAGAAATCCAAATTGTTCTAAATCAGCATTTCTGACTAATTACTCTGTAAATATCGGTAGAAGTTTAATGCGTCTAAACTCGCAATACAGTCATGTACTTAGAAATTCGCTGACAAATACAATTTTAAGCGACAATATAAAGTAAAAGCAGTCAAATACCAGATTTAAAAAAAATAGAGCAAGAGTGACAGTTATCTACATCTTAAAAAAAAATTTCAACTTTACTTCAAAACTTCATGTGTAAGTACTAGTAAGAACCTATTAAGTCTTTGCTTGGTATTTCATATACTGCAAATGTGATCGTGTAGAATACGCGCTGTGATTAAACTCACAACAAACGTCTGCATATTGAAATTTCTGAGAGAAAATGATTTATTCCCTAACAAAAACGACAAAACGCGTAAAATACGTTTAATGATTTATTTTTTAAGTTTGGCGAAATTTTGGCCATGGCTGGTGAAGTTATATATATGATTTTGAATTATCAGTAAAACAATTTAGGTACAAGTAACATGTATGTCCCGACATCGGCCACATACCTTTATGCTAGAAAACGCCAAAAGGTTCAGGAACGAAGCAGAGCCACCAACCAGCGGACTTTCTAACAACATGCCCAGCCATGAGCGCAAATAACGCCAACATGTTTCCATGATAAACAAATACACGAGTACAATTTAAATCATTTCGGGAAAATAACATCCCGACCTTTCAAAAAGGCATATATTGCTCCGGAAAGCGAGTTTAACATTAAATCGCACCCAAGAACAGACAAGGGAACGCCATCAGCCTGAAACAATCTAGGGTCGTTTTTAATATCGGGATATTTAATCGAACAGCCATCATGTTTGATAAAAAATGTGCTGAGGCAACTATTGATTCTTTTCCTAGATTTTTCTGCCACAAAAACATAGGGGATATAGCGCCATGCTGTTCTTGGTAAAATCTGAGACCATACGAGTTTGGTATGCGGAAGCATGGACTGCAGTTGACCAAATATATCCTTAGCCTCCCAAGTAACTTCAACCATAGGCTTGAGACCAATATCGTTTCCCTCACAATGTATAATGACAAGATCCGGTGATGGATAATAATTTTGCATATACATTACGGTATTTGGAGTATATTCCCAGTATATGTCCATCCCGAACTGTGCCAGACCAAGGCTAGTACCGTCAGGGCGCTGTATTGACCTGTGATAGGCGTCTCTCACTATTGACGACCCAATAAGCCAGACAGTCGACCCTGAAACTACTCATTCATTAGCATGTACTTACAAATATACAATAAGAATTTATAAAGACTTAAAAACATGAACTGGAACTGAATAATCAACACGCATAACAATTATTTACATTTATACTGGTGAGACTGTCCTTAAAGCGTTTAAAGCAGCGCTCATCATGAAAAACAAATTGTACAGTATACTAGTACCACCGAAACACGCCCACCAAAAACTGAAAAAAAACGGACACATAATCAAAAGTTTAAACGAATGTTTACTCGTGCATTCTCACATACCGTCACATAGACCCGGCAACGGATTCCATGTGGAACTTATCTGAGTTATTAATGAACCAAAATCGGATCGCCGGGCCAAATATTGGCAATGGCGAATTTTTTGAAAATCTTTTGAAATGGATAAAATTTCACTTTTTAATACCGTATGAAATTATTTAGCGTAAACCTAATGCAACAAAATGCACTAGTATTTATTAATCATTATATGTTTTTGTATAAAATTTCTATATGTAGCAGAGTACCACTTGCTTTGCATGTGACTTCCACAACAATATAGCATAATACCATATGCTTAGCATAATACCATATGCTTAGCATAATACCATATGCTTTGTATATATTTTGTATATGTAGCATAATACCATATGCTTTACATGCTTTGTACATAATATGCAGTATAATACCATATGCTTTGTATATATATGTAGCATAATACCATATGCTTTTGTATATAGTCTTTATATAAAGCACACTGCCTGATTTTCTCAAATACAGAATCTTGTTACATATTTCATTTACATAGTAGGGTTAAAACTATTTTACTTAAGGCGGGCGCCCACGGTGGCAACTAATGATCATGAAATTAATCCTGCTGCCTGCACAATTTATGACCTTATATACAACTTGTATGCATTCGACCGCCATCGGCCCCTGTTTTTAATATCTTCAACCGGACAGCCGTGTTTAAACATACACGTAGCACCCCCAATTCTGAACGAGTGCGACTTAAAATATCCATCTTCCATTCCAATAAAATTCAAAGCCTTTTTAAAAACCGCGTTGAATTGGTAAGAGGTCAATGGACTGCCATCTAAGTGGCAGAAAAATGGGCCAGTACCTTTTGGTCTATAGAGGAGAAAATTTTGTAAATGCTCGTAACAAAAACGGTTCTGGCTGTCGAAACTTATATCCAAATGTCATTGAGTACCTTCGCCCTTTTGGTCCGTTTTAGATGAACAGAAGTACAGACGAATAGCGTTTGTCCCCAGTATGACGTTATCGTTCAAAAGGACAGATTTTGATGAGCTTGCACTTGTTACCGTAAATTCACAGATCCTAAGTAAAGCCACATGTGCCAGAGAAAATGCGGCAGAAAACAGAAAAGTTTCAAACTGGGACCGACAAACGTGAGGTAAAGCTCGAATCAACTTTAATAGGTCTTCCTCACTAATAGGGCGTCTAGTATCACGAGCCCGTCGTGTTCTTCGCAAACCTTTAATCAGCGATTTTACCATAAACTGCTTTGTATTATCTTCGAGACCGTTAATTTTGCATTTATAGCTAATTGCGGCCACGTGACCACTTACTGTAGAGTACGAGTACTGTGCAAGAGACATGGAAGCAATGTATTCAGTAATTGTAGAAACGGCGGGTGGCCATACTACTCGTTGCCGAGTTCGTAAACAAAAACGTTCGAAAGATGAAATTCCGTAATTGTATTTCTTGAATGTATTTTCCGCTAGAGAAGCTTGCAGAAGTCTGTCTATCTCAGGTTGAAAAGTTGCAGAAACTGTCGTGGAACGGGACTGGGCTCTTTCGACGCACTTGCCGGTAACGATCTGAAGAGGCGGAGCCACTGATAACGACTAATTGAATCACAAATCGTGTTCTGCTTACCGGCAATATGTACCGCTTTAACCTGAATGTTATTCTTTAAAGTCAGCAAAACAAGAAATCTAAGAAGATGCATTACCCTTTTGTTTTTTGATGATTTTTTGTTTAATATTTCCACTAAAGCCCGATTGTCGGATCTCAAAATTATCTTTTTATTTGTCATTTCATGACCCCAAATAGTAAAAGCTAAAATTATTGGCACAAGTTCCAAATAGGTAATGTCATCAAATACCGTATTATCCCAATGGTCTGGCCAGCAGAAAACTGACCAACGACCTTGAAAGTAACAGCCACACCCCAAATCTTTATTCCCTGATGCATCAGTGTAAAGCTCTACCGAAGCGTCTTCTGTCCAGTTTAAATCACAAAAGCATATGAGCCGTTAAACTCTTCTAGAAACATTAACCAGACTCTGGCATCATCTATTAGACCAGCGTTTATTCTGATATAATGATGCGGCTTTGAAGCTTTTGACATGGCATTGTAAAATCTGCGGTTGAATGCACGACCTGCTGGAATAGCTTTACAGATAAAATTGAGCAAACCAACTACGGACTGTAACTGCTTTTGTCTAATTTTCTTACTACCTATTAACGAGAGTAATGCATCGCGAGCTTTCACTACCTTTTCGCGGGGGACTGTAATCGTCTGGCTAACAGAGTCCAGCTCGAGACCCAGAAATACCAATTTTGTGACCGGTCCTAACTTTTTTCCTCGCTTAGGGGAATACCTAATTCAGAACAGATTGATTCAAAGGCGTTTATCAATCGCGAGTATTCACCGTGAGAAAACCCTGCCATAAAATAGTCATCTAACAAATGATCTATGTTGGAACACTTTGTTCTTTCGGTAACTAACCATTGAATAAAGGTAGCAAATTTTTCGAATGTAAAACACGAGCATGACGCACCCATCGGAAGCATTTTTTGGATCCAGTAACCGGCGTCCGTTTTAATTCCTAACAAATCAAAATCACCTGGCCAGATTGGGCAAAGATTAAAAGCTGACTTAATGTCAGCCTTGGCCATATATGCCGATCTACCTATGCGCTGGACGATATTAACTGCATTATCAAACTTCGAGTATCGAACGTGACAAAATTCTGGCTCAATAAAATCGTTCACACTATTTAAGGTACTCGGAAAGGATAAATTAGTAATCAATCGCCAACCGCCAGTGTTTTTAGGTACCAATCCAACAGGATTTACACGTAAATTTGATATCGGAGGAAACGGATATGGCCCAATAATTCTCCCTAGAGAGCGATCTTCGTATAGCTTTGAATTAAGAATTCGGCTTTCCTGCCTAGCCGATACCAAATTGTCTGACCGTAATGGCAACCTAGGACCATTATACTGAAGTTTAAAACCTGTCGTAAAACCTGATAATAAAAATTTTGCGTCAACTTTTTTAGGGTATCTAGTTAAATGAATCCCTAGTGCACGTATATTAATTGGCGTATTTCCCAGGGCCCATAAATCTGCTATATGGTAATTGTCCACTGGAAGGTCGTGGTACGCCGAGTTGTGACCTGAAACGTACACCAGAATAACGTGGCCTTACATGCTGTTGAGTGAAACCACCTTGGGCGAAAGGGCGCTGAAAACGGGGACCAGTCTCACCAATAACATTCTTACAAAGTACAGAAGGGTGATTTCCTTGACATTTGAGGCAAGAATGTGCGTATTTACACGAGTTGTCAACACAATAGCCTTTCTGATTGAATGCAAAACATTGTTTGCTAGCAAACGAAACTGAATTATCAAAATTACGTAAAGGCTGCATTGATAACATCCATAATTCTGGGTCAATCGTCTGCCAAGACAAGCTTGCAAATATTGACTTTTTCAAGCGGAACTGCCTGTCATAGTTTGTCCATCCGGAAAACTTTGCTGCTGCCAGCCTTATATTATGAAAATAACGCAAGAGGTCTTGTGATTCCTGTGGGCGTTTTTCAATATAAATTGACATAAATACAATGAAAGCGTCGGACTAAGGTTCGATACTCTCCGACAACTTTGGCGATTCATCTTTGTGGGACACAACAAGTTCCCCTTTAACAAACTGGATTTTTTGTTTTTGAACCTCGCCAGGGCTTTTCTTCAACAACGAATGAAATTCAACAAATTCGTTGGCCCATATCTTTTCTTTGATAGCAGATGGAACATGCGCTGCCAACATTGTTCCATTATAGGTTTGTTCGATACCCAAGTTAGCTGAATTAGATTTAGAGTGTATAATATAATTAGTTTTGTCACCTGACTGCTTATCTGTGTCCTGTGGAAACCTTGCGCCTGATTGCTGCACTTGTTTCTGTGGGAGCTCGTCACTAGACTGCTGCCCTGTGCGTGGTGGACGGGAATGCCTGTCTGTGGCTGGTGAACGTTCACCACGAGAGTGCTGCTCACCATCCGGGGTTTGTTTACGCACGTCTGTGTGCCTGGCCCGCTTTGCTGCAACAGACTCCCTCAGGGTGTCAACGGAACGTCGCCCTCTTCTCGGCATGATACTCGTTGTGTAGATAATTACAAAAAACGGAAATTAAGATTAAATAATAGCTCTAAATTCTCTGATGAGCAATGAAAACTAAAGTTAGTCAAGTTGATAGTATTCATAGCATTTTATTCCTACATGAATCTTATTATCGAACCTTCTAACTAAAGACCAAATGTATTAGATCCAAACATAATTATGAACAATGACATCACGTATGACGTCGTCAGCTGCACTTGATCACACTGTGCATAAACCCAATAAATCTTTTTTGACTCTACAGAGTACACGTGTCATAAAACTACCGTATAAGCAAATATTTTATAGAATCTACTTTGTACAAATATTTGTTTTTTATTTTTTTTAAAGTTTCTAAAAAGATCTTTTAAAAGTTATGTAAAATTAAAAACAATAGAAACGCCTTGCTACCTTCGAGGCTGATGTTCGAAAAGACCGAACGCATATGGTTGGCCATCGCCACCAAAAATAATTAATTAAGCCGGGGTAAAAATATTTTAGCTCCGGCATAAATATGATTTTAGCCGCGGCATAAATATTTAAGCTCCGGCATAAATATGATTTTAGCCGCGGCTAAAATCTTTCAGCTCCGGCAAAAATATGATTTTTTGATGGCCAACGTCACCAAAAATAATTGTTTTAGCCGCGGTTAAAATATTTAAGCTCCGGTAAAAAACGATTTTAGCTCCGACAGAAATGTTACACTTTATTTTAGGCGCGGTAAAAAACGAAATAATGTGGCCGGCCTTGTCAGAAATAAATATTTATGCCGGAGCTTAAATACTTTTACCGCGGCTAAATGAATTATTTTTGGTGATGGCAAACCATAGCCGGCCTTGTCAAAAATAAATATTTTAACTCCGGTGTAAATCATATTTATGCCGCGGCTTTAATCATATTTATGCCGCGGCTTAAATCATATTTATGCCGGAGCTTAAATATTTTTACCGCGGCTGAATTCATTATTTTTGGTGGCGATGGCCAACCATAGTCGGCCGTTGTTACTCAATATTAAATATTTATATCGCGGTAGAAATGTATAACATTTATGCCGGACATAAAATATTTTAACCGCGGTTAAAATCATAATTTTACCGGAGCGAAAATAATTATTTTTGATGACAATGGCGAACCTACTCGGCCGCTGTCACTCAATATTAAATATTTTATTCGCGGTAGATTAATGCCGGGGTAAAAACATTTTAGCCGCTTATGCCGGAGCTTAAATATTTATGCCGCGGCTAAAATCATATTTATGCCGGAGCTAAAATATTTTTACCGCGGCTTAATTAATTATTTTTGGTGACGATGGCAAACGCACGCTGTGCGACCTGTTATATAGCCTTCTAAATATACCTCGCTTGGGAACAGCCAATCGTTGCGTACTATTAGTCAATACCGTTTTTGGATGGAATAAATAGTTTAATCTCGAGCGATTAAACTGGGTATTCTAGAGACATGATTCCTAAAACTGGGGAGAGGAACTTCATAAGGCATGATAGTCTTTCGTTTCAATCCTTTCAGGGGTTATATTGTTACACATGTATGTATGTTTGTATTTCACATTATACTGAATAAATATGTTTAAACTAAAACTAGGTGCACCTTTAAAAGAAATTGTTGGCATACTTTATTTTTATCTCTAAAATGCTGTTATACGCCTATCGGGTTCAACACACAAAGAAATGGCTCAATTCATATCAAATAAGAAAATGTTTTAAAGAAAAAATTCAGAATATTCAGATGTTTTAGGGATTTTCATTTGGTCTGGATACTCGGCCGAATAGTTTGTATGTGTTATTTGTTTTTTTCGATGCGTTTTCTCTAATCATACTGAAAGATTCTACAAATATTTTTGTTAACAGAAGATCAACATAACTGCAAGCATCGAATACCGGTGTAATGCACGTTACAGAAGTATGTTATTCCATCTATTAAAGTAGTGTTTAAATCCTCGCACAATGCGCCACCCTCTTCTTCTGAAACAACCATTGTTCCTTATGTGGTAAATTTAGATACCCACTTGAACATCCTTCATTCATATTGATCGTGCAGACTGCATTGTACTTGAATTAACTTTTCTTGCTGATTTCTGTCAGCAGAACAAAGAATTGTATTATGACATTCCAAGAGAAAAAGACTGTGATTTAT
>JAFMSR010000007.1:45688453-45731420 GCA_022818135.1 Saxidomus purpurata
TCCTATAGAAATACTAACAAGTTTAATTAATGTTTTATAGTGTTATTAATCTGACTGTTACAGATCACAAAGGAAGTCTTTGTACCTTATTTATATAATTATGCTTTCAGTTATTTCATACGCTTCTTTTCAAGGTCCTAATAAAAGAACTATTACATTTTAAACCATGTTCAATCCTAAGGCTTTATATCAGTAAAGTCAGATTTCCATGAAAATGTTTTTAAAGAGATGTGCTCAGTATATTTTGTGATATGTACAATTTTCGGTAGTTCATAAAAGTTTTCCTAAGGCAGAGTATAATATGAAAAGTTACAAACTTTCTGCAGAAACTATTCTATATAATTCTATATTTGTGATTGTACATAATGCTATAAAGCAAATTTCACAGTTTGTTATAAGTTTTTGATTTATTTAAAAGTAAGTAATCGAATGTAATCATAATGTAATCATGATTACTTTAGTCAAAGTAATTGAAAGTATTCAATTACACAGCCAAATGAAAGTAATCGATTACATGAAATTGACCCATGTAATTGATTAATAATTGATTACACATGACAGTAATCAATCACCATGTCTGCTCTGAAAAGTAAAACGGTCTGTTTTGCGGTCATTGTACATACATGTACGTACAATGTATAACGTAATTATGTTGTGTTTGAAAGACCAGTAATATTTAACTTCAAACACATTTTATTGTTCTTTTTTAACCATTTAAACTGTTTCATTAAGTCTTGCTTCCACTGTCCTCTTACCATAAAATCGATTTCGGTAATGTCTTAACATAACAGTGCACAAATTATTAGTAAGGATTAAGTGGTTAATTTAAGAAGGATTTCGTTATAATTCTTTCCTAAGCTTGTAGTTAGATCAATATGCTTTATATGTTGAGTAATGGGAAATGGCAAGGAAAGTAAGATTACACCTTGAGTCATAACAAATTTGTGCAATACTTTTTACCTGGTATTTATCGAGAATCATCGGGATTAGTTGCCTTCAAATCGATTCTGGAAACCGAAAGTAGGTTGATTCCAGTGAATTTCACCGTTGAGTAGAGAAATAGTGTATTTACAAATGTATCACTCCCGGAAAATCTATATTTAGCACAACGTTTTCCTGAGCAGCTGAGTAGCTTGTTAACAGCTTGGATGCGTGGAAAGCATGTGATATTGGATACAGAAGCAAGCTGATAATTGTGAGTAAACTGTCAAAATGATTTAGTTAAATAGGTGTGACTCTGTTTGTTCAGACTGCATGAGCTTTATATCTACTAATACATGACCAGGTTATCATTCTTAATTCGTTTGATATTGCTTGCTCTTTCGTAACTGGCAATGTTTATAAATGTATTTAGGTAAGTTGGGTACTAGTTTGTATTTCATTGTAAATTGTGGATGTAACTGTCAAAAAGTGAGACTAAATATTTGAACTCTGGGTCAACTTTCAATATCGGATTTTATTATAGAAATGAATGTTCATCTTTACCTTTACAAATAAACCTTATTGTTTTCGAAGTATTCTTAGTATGATTCTGTTAAGCGCAATAAGATGAATATACATGTATAACTGATGCGTACTGATCTTATCATGAACAAACAGCAATATAAAGAAGATAACAAATTTCATATCATTTTGAATGATTGCATTATTGCATGAGCTATCTACCGGTTCATTTTTAATGAACAGGATCGTGGTTTGTTGATTTTGCGCATTTTAGTAAAACGCGAAACAGATGTGATCGCCAGACGATAAGTGCCTAAAGTGTCGCTCGTCTGATAAACTGTCAAAACAGACTGAGATGTTCAAGAACTCATTTGATAAAGGTGGGTTGTCCACAACTGACAAAGTTTAAAGCTGATGAACGTATCAAAGCCTGTACGGAGAAAACATAAATACAAACCAGCAAATTAGCTAATTAGATAATTTCTGATGTAAGTTGAACAGTTTACCTGATTGTTTTAAGTTTCTATAAGACGTTTAAATTGGATAAACGTGTGGTGAATGCACAACGTATTCCGTCCTGTTTCAAATAATAAAGTTCCGTTTAAAGATTTTGTTTTATTACTACATTTTTTTGTACTAATGGATGAACATGAATCACAGTTTGTGATTTAACGGAATATCAAAGGCTGCGAATATAGCCAAAACAATCCGCGATAAATAGCCCCTATACAGTAGTCTTTATCAGCGAACTTCTCATGCAAATTCGTCTATCACGTGGCTAGTTTCACGTGGTATCACGATAACACTCGCGCACACACGCGCAAAAATCGTACATTGATGAGTGATGACGGTTTATCAGTTCTGGCAAACAGGTAAATTAATAAAGAAATGCGGTTCGGTGAGATTTAGGGAACAAGCTACACGTAGTGTTTAGAGGTAACATAATGGTGATTGAATTTGGTACCAATATGATATCAATACATATCAAATTTGACCGGAGCATCCTTTTGAATAATGGACAGCAATTTCTCGATATTGATACACTTTTCAATGAAACCGAATCTTCACCATCTCGATCGTCGTTGTTCGAAAACGTATTTAAAACAATACAGCCAATCGGACGTGTGCATTCTTTAATTTCGTTTTATTATCCACGTTCAAATAGAAACTATGTCAGACTTCGTTGTTACTTCTGACATCGCTATTTCTCATTAATATTTTTGTAAGAGGTCGATGACCCTTTAGGAACACAAAAGAAGATACATTTACACAATTTGTTTATGATAATGCAGCGGCTTTAATGGTGATTTCCGATAAAACTGATTTGACGTTTCATACTAATCCAAAAAATTACATGTATGTAATTTAGAATAAAACATCAATCTAAATCAGATAAATCTTAGTTATTTGTGCATTTCACCTGACTGGGTAAGTCTATTAAACTATTAAAAAAATATTTCCGTGAAGTTAGCTCAACAAACGACATTCGACATTCAAAGAATTTGAATGTCGTGTCAGCGCGACATACGACTTTCGACATTCAAAGTTCGAATGTCGTGCCAGCACGACATACGACATTCGACATTCAAAATCTACAAAACTGCTAAAGTTTGAATGTCAAGCCAGCACGACATACGACATTCGACATTCAAAATCTACAAAACTGCAAAAGTTTGAATGTCGTGCTACCACGACATACGACTTTCGACATTCAAAATCTACAAAACTGCTAAAGTTTGAATGTCGTGCTAGCGCGACATACGACATTCGACATACAGAATTTGAATGTCGTGCCAGCGCGACATACGACATTCGACATTCAAACTTTGGCAGTTTTGTAGATTTTGAATGTCGAATGTCGTATGTCGTACTGGCACGACATTCAAACTTTAGCAGTTTTGTAGATTTTGAATGTCGTATGTCGTGCTGGCACGACATTCAAACTTTGAATGTCGTATGTCGTTTGTTGAGCTAACTTCACGGAAAAAATACAGATTATAATACATTATTAATATGTACCTGTTATACAAAACGTCGGTGGTACGAGAAGACAGATAACCAAGTTAACATGTTATGAAATCTAACCCTTTACCTGTTTATTTAACAAGTTTCGGTTAGAGATGAAAATGTTACAAGCAATATCCAGCAGATTTCTCTGAAAATTGGCAATAAATTAAATTCGGTTTGCTACCGGTGATATCAATTATAAGAAAAGGAAAACTACTATTAAATAAGTGAAGGTAAAAATAAACGAATCAAATATGATTAAAATTTGATACAAGAGATTACAATGTATAGCGTGTCAATTTACCGAGTTGTAATACAGCACGGGAAAATATTCGTTTTAACACCGCTTTGCAAATGACTGTCGAAAACGAAAGTACTGGATGAAAAAGAGAGAATGTGGACAGATTTTGTCATTCTGTTTCGTCTTTTGAATTGTAATACTTTATGTTTATGCATTTATGTCAGATGCCCTTATCGGCTTTCAGAGCTACAGATAAGGTTTTGGTGTAATTGGGTATTTACCCCATTACTTTTTCACCAATTGCTTTTTTTAGTTTTCAAATGAGTAACATTTTTTTTTACCCCATTATATTTTGATCATTTGCTTTTTTTCCAGAAAGCAATTGCTTTTTTAAGAAAATCATTTGCGTATCGGGACAAAATTGTTCACAAAATGAAGCCGGAAATACTAAATCTCTGCCAAGACTGGTTTACAACTTGATTAAAAAACGAAACATACGAAAAGGATTATCCCTGCCGATTCAATGTTCGCTATTTAGTGGAAAGTCATTGCTCGCTGGAACAGTCTATAAATACGATTTCAGTTTATTTACTTTCGATACGCAGCGATTTTAAAAGCAAATGCGTAAACTTATTTTCCTTTGCTTTTCTGTACGCTAGGGTTGCTATTTCAATTGCTTTTTTGCCGATTTTGTTCGCGTATTTACGCAAATACGCAGCTTATCTGTAGCTTTGGGCTTTGACTATCAATACATAAATTTAAGATTCTCTGAAAGGTAAACACACATTTAAAATTTTTGTTTTACATGTCAAAATACCTATATTAAAACACGTACTTAATAAACTGCAAAGAAGTAACAATTTGTTTTTTATGAAAGTCTCTATGGATAATTATGTGCTCAGAAGTCTATCCTGAGTTAAGAGACCACCTGTCTTGAGATACCGCCATTTAAAATTCTCTATGTGGACCCTTTCGACAGATTCGACTGTACAACATGTAAGGTTATTATCATTTCAACTGTCATAAAAAGCTATAAGTATTGAGAACGTATTTTCATATGTCGTCTGCAAACACATAATTATACACAATATAAATTTCATGAAGTTACAGTAGTGATTAAAACAACAGGAAACAGGAAGTCTTCGATGGATAAATACTCCATATAGCGTTAGAATCTGTCCGACATGTTTAACTTTAGGCGACGAATTTCACTATCTCTTTGTTTGTAAGCGTTTTAGTAACAAAAGAAAGCAACTAATTTCATCTTATTACTTTAACCATCCAAATGTAATTACAGCCAGCTTCTTAATAACACACACTATGTAACGTTAAAAAATCTAAGTACCTTTATCTCGATGATATTGAAAAATGTACCATAATTAATCCACTACTGCATATTGTGTCACAAAACCTTATGAATGACAATCCATAGTAATAATACGCACGCTTTTCATGCTTTCCATTTTAGATGGTAAATTCTCCTAACTTTACAACAATATCATGTACCGGTCAATGAAATATCTATTCCACTGACCCCACTAACAATGTTTTTTCATTATTTCAAGTATCTGTGTCTATATGTTAGGTTACCCAACAATGTGTATTTGATTATGTTTTTTTTCTCTATGTCTACAAATGTAACCATGGCAAAATAAAGTAGTATAGTAGTAATAGTAGTACCAACTCCACAAAAGTTTAACATCTCTAACAAAATAGTAAAAAACAAGTTTTTTTCATCTATAGTGTCTAAATATGTAGGTTTTCTTCAGTAAAGAAATCACCAGGTTTTGGAGCGCATGGGATGTTTTACTGTAAATTACTGTCACTTCTGAATTATAAATAATTTCACACATCTGATCAGTGCTACAGTACAATAGATCCTCCAGCAAAGCACGAAATAAGGTTTATAATAATAATTATGCGGAACAACATTTATGTTAGAGTCTGATTGGGTAATTAGAATTAGGGTCCGTGATTGGTGCAAATCTGTACTGTTTTAAGATTATTGGTATTCTTATGACTACCGTCCCTCCTATTATCAAAGGTGAGATTATCACAGGATCACAGGTATCATTATAGCTGAAAAAGTAAACTGTCAAAAGACACAGTTACTGTGATAAAAGGAATAACTAGTAATCTTTAGTCCAACATTATTTATCATTATACTCAATCGTTACGTTACAAATGCACTCTGGAAAAAAACTTTCAAAAAGTTACATTTCTTTGTCGCTGAAAAGTGTCGTCATATTGCAACGAACGATAACTCTACTCTTTTTAAATGATTAAAGGAAGAAAGTAAGATCAACCATAGAACATAAATATCACGAAATTGAAACACTATTTTTAAATAAATTTTCTATCTTCACCATCTCGATCCTCCGTTTCTTTTTATTACTAACATTCACATAGAAAAAGGAAACTATGCAGCGAAATTAATTATTCTTGCAACAAACGCGCACTATTGACCATTAAATATGTTTTACAAATGTGAATGACGTGGGTAATAACACAACATAAACCGAGGTGTCACGTATTTTTATTGCCGGCACCATTTGGTGAATGGATTATCTTTGAGCAGTTTCATCAATCGTAAATTCAGAATGTTTTTCATCAGCATTCATTTTTAAAACCATTTACAAGCGTCATATTTGTAGAATAATGTACAAAAATCAATAAAATTAAAGACTGAAGTAACGGTGCGATGTCTGAAGTTAATTTGGTGATTTGTGAAGTTGCATCTACAATTGTGATAAGCCATGATTTTCCATCTTAACTTTTAGCGTCACCATCGTAACGTCGCATATCGTCAGCAATAATCGCTTGACTTCGTTGTTACTCCTGGTATCGCTATTGCTCATTAAATTATTTAAAAGAAGTGGATGACCCTTAAGGAACACAATAGAAGCTACAATGTGTGCACATGTACACAATAATCATACGGTCTTAATAATTAAGGTGATTTCCGATAAAACTGATTTGATGTTTTATTCTGACCAAAAATATACAATGTAGAACTAAAAAGATGAGTGTTCATTTCAACTTATGTCTATTCAAGTTGGAAGATTGAGAAAAACCCAGATTATAAATGCCTTGAATATGAGGAATAAACAATCCGTTACAGTCTCCTTGAACTATTTATCTTTTTGTCAATAATGGAATCGCTAGTAGTGGATACGGGTTTGTTTATTCTTCGGGAAGAACAGAAGGTTGTGTGTACATTAGTGCATATGCTCACCTGTATTATTTACATTTGATGAAACACGCGCCAGGAAAACATGAAGAGAAAAAAGAAGAGCACCTGAAAGCACTGTATAAAAGATAAGACTATATACAATTTTTCTAACATCATAGATAAATACAAATTTAAGCGCCGTACATGTATTTCAAAAATGATCGCTTTTACAGTCGACATCTTTCTTGCGACCACCTGTATTAAACGACTTTTGTATTGAACGACCACTCCAAATCCCAGCCGAACGTTATCCCTATATACATTTATTACATTAAACGACTTTCGTATTGTGCGACCAGCGGCCACATAAAATCAGTCGTTGAAAATATATCCATTAAGAGACCGTGTTTGAAGGTTACCGACAAAACTTCCCTTTAAAAATTATTTTTTCACAATAGTTGTACCGTATAGCGTATTTTTCATTATCTTGGACTTCTTGTGTTAATCGATGCGCGAGAGGTATCCCGAATGATGCGCTTCCCTCATTTAGTGACAAGATTTTCGTGACTCAAAAACAAAAAGTGAAGAAAAAGCAGGGGTGGAATTTTCATATTAAGCCAGAGTAGCCTTTTGGAACTTTTGATAATGATTATGTTGAAAATGATAGCAAATTTACATTAAACCAGCATGAAGTTGCGTGTTTACTAAATTTTCATGGATCTAAGGACAAACGTTCTTTCAAATAACAAGATCTACAGAAATTGTCCACAAGATTTCACAAATATGAAAAGTAGACTAACTCAGTTTATAGTTCTAATAAACACTTTCTCATATTCTCAGGGTTTTCATTTCATTTAATTGCTAATGTTTGTCCCTAGATGAATCTTATATAATATAGTTTAGTGTAGTCAGAAATATGTTACTCGCACATGTATGATTAACAGTAAGGTTTATCAACAGTTCAAAATAGCGGTTTACTTGTGTATTAAGACATAATCTATTAAGATACCATTTTATTAAGAGACCACTTTTTAGTGGTCCCTTGGGTGGTCTCTTAATACAATGTCGACTGTATTTTGTGAACACTGCTCAAAAAGAACAAATTCTCAGACACCTTTGGTAACTTCACCAAAGTTGTAACTGAAATGTACAAATTTGTGACAGAGCTTTATTCAAAATGGTGTAGTTTTATTTATATCTTAGTTAATATCCAATATCTACATGTATATGTACTTTGTTAAGTTTAGTTCATGCATTCTCAGTAACAGTGACAGATATTGTTAACATGTTTTCAAGCCCTTCTTTGTTTTTCAAGCATTGTTTGACCTCTTTCGTAATCAGGTGACGACACAAAGGAAATGTAATATGGATATTGAACCAACATTGATCGTGTAAATATTTATCCATTGCTATTTTATTATCAGGATAGTTGTGAGCCATGGCAACAGGCTCCCAGGATATTCAACAAAGGCAGAGAAGGACTTGGGCAAATAATATATTCAGGAAAAGAAAGGTATAATTTTTGCATTGTTTCCAGTGGTGGAAAACGCAATGGTAGAAATGAATTTCTTTCCTGTTCGTCTGTTCTCTAATATCCACCTGTCATTAAATAATTTGTCGTTGCATTATTGTACAAAATTTTAGCTAATTCAGTTGTCTCAAGGGAAATAAAAGGTTGATAAGACTGGTACAATATAAACGTGTATAAACCATATCAGATGGTATTTGGCAGGAAGCTACTACTGTCCAAATTTGATGTTAAGCTATAAAATAATCTAAAACTAACTATTACCTCGGATGTTAAAATTGAAATACGTTAAAAAGACATGTAATATACCAGTTTTCTTTAAGATTACAGAGAAGCGTGGCCACGTAAATACTCGTTAAATCATTGCGCTTTTATTTTGTAAAACATAAAAACTGCCTGTTTAGCAACTAATAGATGGATGTATATATACACAAATGTACACTATACTATTCGGCCTCCGTTCAAAGCCTATTGTCATATTTAAATCTATTGCATTTCACCAATGAACAATGCTCTTCCACTATCTTTATTTTAGGTATTCAACGATCCTGTCCATGGCCACATAGAACTTCATCCAGTATGTGTCAGGATCATAGACACGCCACAGTTTCAAAGGCTAAGACATATCAAACAACTTGATGCCTGTTATCTGGTTTACCCTGGTGCCAGTCATAACAGATTTGAACATTCGTTAGGGTAAGTGTAGTATAATGAATGTAGAGTATTGTAACATCAGAACGCTGTTATAAAATCACTATGCTGACGCGAGTGAACCAATAAGCTCAAAGTGTAAACATATACATTTCAATTTCATTTAAAAACTGTTAATTACAAAAAAGCACTTTGTTACGACGGGTTCAACTTAAAAAAATCTAAAGCGTTATGTATAGGCCCCGGAGAAAATTCTCACATAAATGGTTCTGAAAACAATTAATATTGATAAGCAATACCTGATGCATGGCTTTTATTTGATCAAATATTTGCATAAAAATTCACATTGATTTTTCGAGAACAAATGGCACACGGAAAATAAGGGCATACAACCCTTTTAAGCAATCTTCAAAATTAGACACAATATTCATCTTTCATAGACTCATTCCTAGTGAAACAATTCAGTAAGATGTTGCTTTCTTTGTCTTAGGGTCAGCAGTTGTTGACAAACAAGTAACTGCTTTGGAACAAGACCAATGGAATTTCTTTAGATATTACATGTACTAAAATAAGCAAGTCCCTAAACATTCCTATGAACGATGGTTCATATTTCTGCACAATTCACAAAATCCATTACGTTGATCATTAATGAAATCAAGAGCTACGCTCAAGTCATGTGATCATAGCAAAACTTGTTCAGAGAATGTTGGATATGATTCCATGCTGTCACCGGTTCAACATGGGGGAAAAGTGTATTATCACCAAATGTGGCATTTAGCCTACTTTATAAATGTGATCTTACTGTTATTACATTATAAGAGTCTGGGTTTTTTAAAATATTGAACCGGAACAATGGGCTATGAATGTATTTGACAGGGGAGCGATGGTGTAGAGGTTTAGGTGTCGGCCGCTCTTTCCGGAGGTTGCGGGTTCGAGCCCCACCAAGGTCACGACCGTACCTCCTCATATGACACCAGTACTGGTTTTTCCAGGAAGCGGACTCGAGAGTGACTCGATAAGCTACAAGCTTTCTTCACAATCGAGCTACAATAAATTAGTATAAACTAAACTAAATGCTATTTGTAATTAATGTAGCAGACAATGATTCTTATAAAGAACATATTACCAACAAACATTTATTACAGGACATGCTTCCTAGCAGGAAAACTTTTGAGGACAATTATGGAACGTCAGCCTGATGAAGAAATTACACAGAGAGACATATTATGTGTGGAAATCGCTGGGCTCTGCCATGACCTTGGTACATAAGGTTGCATAAACTCTTGAATTGCTTCAGTCTGTAGAAATGGATGTATGACGTTAAGATTGAACATATTAAAGTCAGTAAATTCCTAACACATAAGTTTATATATAAGTTTTTTTCGCAAATGATAAGTTGTCACTGATATGAGAGCCTTTACACTAATTAATTTATTCTTTTCCGCTTGTTAAAGATTTACTATTTACTTAAGTTGTTCCAATATGTGCAAGAGTGTCTCCTTACATTTACGTGTTATTCCGTAATTTCTTTGATTTTTTAGCTCACCTGGCACAAAGTGCCAGAGTAAGCTATAAGGATCGCATTCCGTTCGGCGTCCGTCGTACGTCCTTCCGTCCGTCCGTCCACCATTTCCTTCAAACGACATCTCCTCTGAAACCACCGGGACAATGATGATGAAACTTTGTAGGGATGTTCCTTGCATGAAGCTCTCTCAAAGTTGTTCAAAGAATTTCATTCCATGCAGAACTCTGGTTGCTATGGCAACAAATAGGAAAACTTTAAATCAAAGGACTGAAAGTGCTGGAGGATCGATTGTCTCTGAACAACACAGTCTGCACACATACATGTGTAAATATCAGGACAACATAGACTGTACACATACATGTGTGAATATCAGGACAACCCTTGCACGAGTAAAGTTATAAACTGGAGACACAACTGTCCGCAAATTTTGACCTTTCACCATTTGTGTAAACTTTACTTTTGAGATAGGAACCCATGTGCTTACATTATGTCATTCAGTGACTATGTTCAACTACCCTATGAAGTATTAAGCTGTGAATCGTAACTGAGAAATGGATTTTGACAAAACTGAACTGAAAATTTATGGTTTGAACAACTTTAAATGTCATTCAAAAGTTATGGGATATGCCCATAAGGTTGATTGTATTGTGCGAATTAATTCGGATTTAACGTCGCACCCAACAGCTAAGGTCATATTGCAACTTCCGGCGTTCATGGAGGAGGAAGACCCTGGGTGCCAATTCCCTGTATCATAATTTGAGGGTCATTTAGAAACTCCGAGGGTCATACCCTTTATTGTAAAAAAAAAATAAAAGGCATGACTATGTGTTAAAGAAGTTTTATTCAGTTTACTTCTGTAAAACTGCATGTGATACATCACAAAATGGTGGGTAATCAAAGGGTTGGCAAGACAACAGGTGTTTCTCTTTGGATGCTTTCCATTTTGTCACTGCATCTCAAAAGTCAAATTTGTCCACAAAGCGAATTTTTCATAAGTGCATTCAACCATAGACATTAAACTTGGATATTATTTGGCACACTTAAACCCCTTTCAATAGTGACAGTCTGATCGAAATGACTACAAATTGATCATTAAAATCACTCAGAAAGACGTTTTTGTTTCCCCTATTAAGGTTCGTCGACTATCTCTTGTTGTGCGTCTACGATCTATGATGACGGTATCATAGGAATCAACACACACAAAAACGCAATGGTACAAAATGCGGGTCGATCCGAAATCAGACGACAACGACGACGCAAAATTAGGGTCAAAATTAGACATATCCCATACCGGAAGCGTATTTTATCAACAATTTATCTTGCATTTCGAAGCGTTTTTAGAGGTTTTCAAATGTTGTTTTTGTAGTAATTTGATCATACACATTTTAATTGCGTCATAGAAGACGCTCTTTGCTATTTCTGTTGCGTCATTGACAAAATGAGTGCGTCAAAACCGCAGAAAACGCTTTCGCGTGAATTTAGTGTATCCGGTGTAGCGATACGTATTTCATGGGTCTTACACATCTCATGTCACACCGGTCTGACGATAAAAACCGCGTAGGAAAATAGTTCTATACAGAACAGATACCTCGTTGATTTAAGTTACAAATTATAAGAATAATATTATGCTATTCTGTAATGTTTTGATATTATTTAGATCTGTTACTATATAATTTTTAAAACAGAGGACAGTAATATAGAACTACTTTTCGGTCGTATTCGACAAAAATTTGTGTTAAGAGTTCGGCCGTAAGGGTCTGAAATACTCTGTTAACTTTGGATACGATTGAATAAATTCAATCGATCCAAAAATCTCTGAAACCACAATGCCTAGAGCTTAGATATTTGGCATGTAGCATTGTCTAGTGGACCTCTACCAAGATTGTTCAAATTATCACCCCCGGGTCAAAATTGACCACGCGCGGGTGGTTACTTAGTTTTGCATAGGCTTTATATAGGAAAAACTTTAAAAATCTTATTCTTTGAAACGACAAGGTCTTGAGATTAGATATTTGGCATGAAGCATTGTCTAGTGGTCTTCTACCAAGATTGTTCAAATTATGACCCCCGAGTCAAAATTGACCCTGCATGGGTGGTCACTTAGTTTTGCATAGGCTTTATAAAGGAAAAACTTTTAAAACCTTCTTCTCTGAAACCACATAGCCTAGAGCTGAGATAGTTGGCATGTAGTATTGTCTAGTTGACCTCTACCAAGATTGTTCAAATTATGACCCCCGAATCAAAATTAACCCCGCACGGGGGTCACTTAGTTTTACATAGGCTTATATAGGAAAAACTTTTAAAAATCTTCTTCTCTGAAACCACAATACCTAGAATTTAGATATTTTGCATGTAGCATTGTCTAGTGGACCTCTATCAAATTTGTTCAAATTGTGACCCCCAGGTCAAAATTAACCCTTCTCAGGAGGGGGAAGAGGGAGGGAGGTGACTTGATTTCACATAGGCTTATATAGGGAAACCTTAAAAAAACAAGAAGGCCGACAGTAGATATTTAGAATGTTACTTAGCATTGTGTAGTGGACCGCTGCGAATTATGTTAGAATCATGAGCCCTTGTATTATAGCCAATGGTAGTCAGGTGAGCGATATAGGGCAATCATGGCCCTCTTGTTTTGTTTTGTTATAAATGTTTTCCGTAGTTGTTCAGATCACTCGAAACGTTTATTCGCCAACCAAACTTTTTGCATACTTAAGCTTTATGTTGGGATCATTTGCCGACAAAAAGTACTCAAGCATGGTTATTGTTAAATACTTGATGTCTTCCTTTTGTTTTTGACACAGGCCAAGGACCGTTTTCCCATGTGTTTGAAAAGCGATTCATGCCAAGTATGGGTAAACAATTTACGGTAATTATCTATTCTTCTCCTTGCATTGGAGCTTGAATTAATGATGTAATTATATACATGTATGCTTATGAACCTATTGCCATTATGCTTGCCCTTTATACTGTTTTGCTTACCTTACAACTGATTCAACTATCTTTGTATGCCAAGACTAAATCGTTGTTTTATGCGACAAGTTTAATGAATACCAACTGGGACATACCAGGTGCCACTTGTACATTGTATGTCAAGTGTGATATCCCATTCCAAAGTCGAAAGTTGTCCATTCGACTTTTGCTACTGACAAATTGAACATTTTAATAATAATAATAATAATAATAATATCTTTATTTAAAGCAGGTAGGCACAATATGAAAAATATACAAGACATTTACATATTATTTGGTGTGGCCTTCTGGGGAAAGATAACATATTAGATCTTACACAATGTGAAATAAAATGAAACGAATGTAAATCAATTGAAAATGTACGATTTCAATTCATGAAAGACACACCCACGTAATATCAAATGAAAGTGTATAACAATACGGTGTCATTTTTAAAGATGATGGTCAAATTAGTTAATATGTCTGTTATGGATAAGAATACATTTTATACATGTATCAACTGCTGCTTCTTATATCCCAAAATCCCTTGTTTAACAAAAACAAATAAAATTTTGATGTTCACATAAAGCATGAAGAGACAGCCAGAAAAATGTTTGAATATATACTGGAAGACAACATTGGAGAGGTCAAGAACGACATTCAGAAGATAATACGCGACTGTCAGATACCCGACTTTGAAGAATTTACAGATGAAGACTTTCTTTTTATCAAAGAAATGATCGACCTTCCTAACGATCTGGAACACGGGGTGAGCCGTATCATTCATTTAATTTTGAACACGGGGTAAGCCGTATTATTCATTTAATTTTGAACACTGGGTAAGCCGCCGTATTATTCATTAATCTTGATTACAGTGCTAACCGTAATACTATTTAACTCTGAACACATGGAAAGCCGTACTTAGTCTATTCATTTAATCTTAAACACTGGGTAAGCCGTACTATAGGTTTACTCTTGAACACGGGGTAAGCCATATTTTAAATTTAATCATGAACACGGGGTAAGCCGTATTATTCATTTAATATTGAACACGAGGTAAGCCGTATTTATTATTAATTAAATCTTGAACACGGGGTAAGCCGCCGTATTATTCATTAAATCTTCATTACGTGGCTAGCCGTATCATTTATTTAATTCTGAACACAGGGATAGCCGTATTATTCATTTTATCTAACGAGAATGTCCATGACAATGTGTTGTTTAACTTAGTGAGATGTGACACCATTTATTACGTTCGTATAAAATGAGAGTCTTGAAACAGAAAAAGATAGACAAATTTATTTTAAATCACATAACATGTAATGGTTTGTAATGTGCTGAAATTACCAAACACGTATGACTGATTGACATTGCTTACACTATTTATACAGTGTTCTTGTGTAAAATGTACACACTCTTCCTTTAGATACATGTATTTCTACTGTGATACGAATAACCTGAGCTTGATGGGATTTTTTATTTCTTCCTTCATAGCTGCAATAATTCAATTTTAATCTGACTTTGTTTTTCTGTCCAGATTGAAAAATGGGTATAGTGTAAATGGGTAGCAGCGATGAAAAACTCGCTGTCTTGCTGTGTGGCGAGCCTAATAGCAACAACAAAGAGTGTTCGAGAGCGATTTATTTAAACTATAATTATTATTGTAGTATTATAACAATTTAATTTCGTGTAAACTTAACTTTGTGATGATGTGCAAATTTCTGTCCAAAGCTCTTTCTCATTAACAAATTTTGTTATGTTGATATTTTGCAATTTTCTTTTTTCGATTATGACATTTTGCGGGTACATTTTCTAAGTACATATTCTCTTATTTTCTTTATGGTGCTAATGCGTTATTACATATACGCATGCCCAGGTTAACACGTCGTGATACACTGATAATATAATCAATTTAGTACTCACTCAGCCAAATGCAATATTGTTTTCCAGGAGTGGCCTTACCATGGGAGGGACGAAACAAAGAGTTTCATGTATGAGGTAATTTAACATGTATATGTTGTATAGAAATTATTCCAAGAGGGAACATGTAATTATGTGCAAATCACAACAGAGAGAATGAGTCACACTTACTACAACGAAAGCTTAAGCAATTGTTCAATACTATCGCGTCTTGCTTTTCATGTAAGAACCTTTTCTTATAATGCATATTAGTAGTCGCATGAAAACGGTTTTATGATATTAATTCAAAAATGAAACTACATGTATTTCTTGTGAACACCTGTTCTCTATAAACATTTCCTCCTAAAGCTTTCTAAAATATAAAACGATAAACTTTGTCTGGAAGGTAGGTAAAATGACGCCTGACACCCTTAACCTTGACATCTATCGCAGAGTTCAAAGGTGATTTATTGTGTTTACAGCAGCGTTCCGTATATTTTAATAAACAAAATTAATCATAATCGGTGATAATATTATGATCTTTTAAGATCGTCGCAAACAAGAGAAATGGAATTGATGTTGACAAATGGGACTACCTTGCCCGCGACAGCTACATGCTTGGAATGAAAGTCAATTTCGATTACAATAGATGTTTCAATAGTGCAAGGGTATTAACAGGTAATGGAGTACATGACTTGAACGGAACAGATGGTGCAGAAAGACATGACACTGTTCCTCGAAAACAGATCTGTTACAGGGAGAAAGTAAGATGATTTTTATTAACACGTCTTACCGTTAATACTTGTTTTCAAGTGCCACATGAAATAGGTCCACGGTCTTCGTTGGATATATGTATTGTAATAAAGCACGGCAGATATGTATTGTAATAAAGATTTACGACGCTTAATACATTTTTCTACTGGATTTAAACCGTACGTGTCAAGAGCTTTCCTATGCGCTTCTTATGTATATTGTAGACAGTTAAGTTGGTACAATGTACGCATGACACATTTTTCGAAAGCATGTACGGGAGTGGTGGTGTAGAGGTTAAGGTGTTGGCCGCTCATTCCGGAGGTGCGAGTTCGAGCCCCACTGGGGTTACGACCGTACTTCCTCATATGACACCAGTACTGGTTTTTCAAGGAAACGGACTCAAAAGTGAATCGATAAGCTGCAAGCTTTCTTCACAATCAAGCTAAAATAAATTAGTATAAACTAAACTAAACTATTAGTGCCACAAAACTACAAAATACTGTGCTTTTTACTAAATAATGGCCAGTAAATTTTAGTGTTTGTATGTTGACCAAAAGTTGTTGCGTTATGATCGGTCATGACTGATTTGTCATCTTCCATAAATCATATAAAATACCATGTCTTTCAACCTTCATAGAATATCAACCATGATTGCTTCAGGGATAGAGTATACATTTTTCGTATAAAATCTGTTGAATCCATAGAGATGGTTCGTGCTCGAATCCGTAAGAGGGAGAAAGGTCTATTGTTTTAATAACCTACAAATATTGATTCAGAATACATTGACACGATCTTGCATGATACCAAATTACACAGGCTGAAGTACGTGTTTAACATCAAAACTGTAACGAGAACTTGACATTTAATGGATCAAAACCTAAATCTTTTAGTTGACAGTAGTATCATATGCACTTAACTAGGAAAGTGTAGAATTTGAAAAAGGAATTACGCAAGAAATCGAGAAACAAACTTGGAAGAATTGTTAGAAATAGCATCATAGTAATTATGTAACATCTTGATTTTGTCCATGTCCGAAGAAATGTATGGATGTCTTGATGGATGGACTCTACATCTCGTCAGCTTTTCTTCTTATAAACGATTGAAAGGATTTCAATGAAAAGTTACAGAAATGATCACTTCTAAGCCTAGTTGTGCATATAAACAGGGAATTTAAATTAAATTAAGGTCTAGGTACCAATACCAAAAACATTTTTCTTGTAAACCCTGCTTCTCATGAACGCATGAAGGGGTTTCAATGAAACTTTTCACAAGCGATCAGTACTTAGCCTAGTTGTACATGTTGTGAAGACATTTCAATTGGGTCAAGATTTAGTTCACAATATCAAATTATTTTTTTCTAGTGTCTGTTTTTCTTAAAACAACAAAAGCCGAATAAGTTTAGTTGCACTAGAGCAAGTTAACATTATGTTGCGTGTGCAGTTAAAATCACTGTTTATTGTTCTCTTTTATTTGTTTTAGGACGCACAGGATTTGTACGATATGTTTTACACAAGAATAACTTTACACAGACGAGCATATCAGCACAAGACTCATAAAGTCATAGGAATGATGTACGTATGTTTAAGGAAATACGTTTTCGTTCCAATCTGTATGTACGTTCGTTTTAACATCATATTAATTTTTAGTTTTTTATTGTTGCCTCCAAAGTAGATTAAATTTACCTATTCATGTCTGAATAAGAGTAAACGAATAGGCTACCAACAATCATGGATAGGCATGTATGTAAGATTTGTAAAGCATTCATTGTTGTTAATAGGTCATCACTTTAAATGGTTTAAATCACCATTTGAATTACAGGATTTGCAATGCTTTGAAACATGCTAACGACACTGTTAAGTTTGTCGGGAAAGACGGGATAAAATATAGGTAAAGTACACCTTATAATGTTTCGTTTATTATGTAAGCATCACGGTTAAATTATAGTTTTACTGACGTTCAAACAGTTAATATTTTAGAATCTCTTGCAATCATAGTATTTTCAAGAATTTTATTAGATCCATTGTATTCTATTGCACAGTAGTAATTTGAACAATAGGTCCATAAGGGCAAGGATCGCTCTTTTGTATGGATTGGACTGTTCTGAGTATGTCTTGTTAAAATGTTATGGAATGTTATCAAGGAAAAGTTAAAACACGTCACTGTGACATTGACCCACTGACCAAAAAAAAAACAGTAGGCATTATCTACTCAGGGCCAAGCATCCTATGAAGTATGTGAGTGATATAGATATGGGTTATTGAGCGGAAAAGATTTTCAAATTTCGGGTCATTGTGACCATGTCCTTTGACCCACTGACCCGCAAAAATAGGAATCATCTACAGGTTGCAGGCAACTTTCTAGGCAAGTTTTCTGAAAGTCAAATGAAAATTGTGACCTGTAGAGTGTTATCAATCAAACGTTTATGAACAGATGGACGGACGACGGACAAACCAACATGGAGTAAGCTCTGCTAGACTTCATTTAATAGAGCTTAAAGTATATGATATAATGTTTGTTCCTATGTGTTTTGATAGATAGCTAAGAATAATAACCAAGAGTAATTAGACAAATGAGACAACCAGCGTTATAATATATATATTTACAAATGTTTATTCACTATCTTTTAATTCTAATTTATCATGGACATATATTTTTTTCTTAGTATTGCGGATGCAGCAGATGACATGAAGGCCTATACACTGCTGACGGACGATGTCTTTCAGGTTATTTTACATTCGCCAACAAGTCCCGAGGTCTTACAGTCAGTCGATACAGCACGAGCATCTACCGATGTTTCTCAAGCTAGCGATTCTGATATACACGACATCCATGCTGGACCATCGGATATAGAGAGGAAACGAAGAGAATTCAATGATGCCAAGATAATATTAACTGATATTTTGAACAGAAAACTTCTGAAATTCGTTACACAAACGCAAATTAAGGTATCCCTTTATTTTCAGTCATATGAATCATTATACGATTCCGGCTATTAAATACTATAATGACAATTAGTACCTTAGCAAACATTAGAAACTGGCCACATCCGGTGATATGGCAAACATAAACAAAAAGATAAAGTGAATCTAACATGTTCATGAGTTGTGGATAAAGAAATCCCACCCGAGGGTTGAGATACGTCCAAAAACGAGGCTGTGCCGAGTTTTTTTGACGTATCTCAACCCGAGGGTGGGATTTCCTTATCGACAACTCAATGGACATGGTAGATTTATTTTCTCACCGTTTAAATCGCATTTTCACACAAGTAAGAAGAAATTAGTGCTAATACAGGATGGGGATGAAAAAATGAAAATCACTTTTTTCTCGAATTTTACTTCAAAACTGCTATAGATGGATAGAAAATGATCTAACTAAGAAAATGAATACCAACAACCCTATGTTTATTTCAAAAATAACAATTTTACAGCCATTTTTCGATTTTTATGTCTGCTTACAATTAACGTAAAAATAGTCCGGCAGCGATGTGAGATAAGCGATGTGAGATAAGTTTATCTCACATGGGTAAATGCGCGGAAATATGTATCCCATAGGTGAGAAAACATTTGCTCACCTATGGGATACATATTTCCGCGCATTTACCCATGTGAGATAAACTTATCTCACATCGCTTATCTCACATCGCTGCCGGACTATTTTTACGTTAATTGTGTGCAGACATAAAAATCGAAAAATGGCTGTAAAATTGTTATTTTTGAAATAAACATAGGGTTGTTGGTATTCATTTTCTTAGTTAGATCATTTCCTATCCATCTATAGCAGATTTGAAGTAAAAATCGAGAAAAAGTTGATTTTCATTTTTTCATCCCCATCCTGTATTTGCACTAATTTCTTCTTACTTGTGTGAAAATGCGATTTAAACGGTGAGAAAATAAATCTAACATGTCCATTGAGTTGTGGAAAAGGAAATCCCACCCTCGGGTTGAAATACGTCCAAAAACTCGGCACAGCCCCGTTTTTGGACGTACATGTATCTCAACCCTCGGGTGGGATTTCCTTATCCACAACTCATGAACATGTTAGATTCACTTTTTCTCTTACAAATATTTGGATTCTAGTTTGAATCATGGACAGGGGGCAATGTGATCTAGTAAACATATAATATCTTGTTTTTATCAAACAGTTAATCCTATCAAATACACACGTATATTTATACTTCTGTGACTTGAGTGTTGGAAGTAGTATTTTTTAAATACAAATGCTTATTTTACTTGGTTTGAATTATGTTGTATAGAGCTTTGGTTTCACATTACAGGTTGGCCAACTTGATGAGACTAAATTCAAAGAAGAGTTCTTAGCATGTTTAAGGGTACAAGAAAATACTATTGTTGATTATGATGTAAGTAAAGCTTGAAATTTGTGTGCAAAGGAACTTTTGTGAAATGTAATTAAACGCATTACAAAGTGAGACAAAATAAAGTAATGTTCAGTTGCTCAGTATTCAATATAAATATGTTTCTCGTATTTGTAAACCATTGAGTTAGTTGATGAAATCTTAGGCTAACCCAAGTTCAAATTAATCTACATAATTTACAGATAAGCTGAAATTGACAAAATACATGGTCCTGTGGAACAATACATGTTGATATAGAGATTTCAGCAGCTTACCATTTTCCGTCTTTATTCTATATTGATTAAAAAAATCAATGTTCTATAAATTCAATTGTTCATATTAACTTTACGTGGACAAATAATGTAGTCATCTAACTGGTGTTTATTGACATTCGCAAAATTGGTATCATCCAATGTACAAAACCTTTAAAAAAAATTTCATTTGTAACTAATCGTCAGAATTTTATTTCATGTCACAAAAATATGCTGGTTATAAGTATATACCAACACTTTGGATCCTTTAGAAATGAGGCCACAAATATGGATGGGCCGAATATAGAAACTGAAACAATATGTTGATCAGAATGTTATTTAATCAAGTCAAATTTCTTATATTTTCCCCTTAACTTAAACTGCTCAAAGAAAATTCATTCTCAAGAAAGATATTCATAAATAAATAAGCCCACTGAAATAGGTTCCAGCATGCGGTGGTCTGTTTAACTTATGTAGTTTGTTTTTCCTATATAATTTATTAAGAAACCGTCTGTTATTTGCACACATGGTGTAATAATTCCATTCTAAATATGCTTTACAAAATGCAACAAATGTGCATGTTTTCATTTTAAATTAGTACATGTATTGCTTTTTGTAGGTTGTAGAGTTAGATTATGGAATGAAGAACAAAGACCCAATGGAAAAAGTGCTATTTTATAAAAAAGAAAACGATGAAACGCCAATTAAGATAAAAAGAAATCAGGTGTGTCACGATTTTATTTTATACATTATTCCTTATATTATAAGTGGTTTAAACGTAACAACTCTCATTTTAAAACAAATGTTGAGAAACTAGCCATACCATTTCGTAAATGTTATACTTTCTGCAAATTTGCCATACTATGTTTTTCTATCATGGAAGAAGAGGGTCATAATTCTATGAATGCATTGAAAGCATACTAGAAATAACCTATACCATGTTATTTCCCATATACATTTAAGTAGATAAAATGAAGATATGCCATACATGATAATATTTCTAAATCGCTGGTAATTTTCATATTCTTACGAGTGAAAAACAGGGCTTAATGTATTTCTTGAAATTAGCATGGTCAATTTAAACGGAAATATCACTTAACTATGGAAATTAGACGTAAACATGTTGATACTAATTTATTACTTTTTTACCAATTCACAGCAGACTTCACACATATTATAGTATAATATTGTTTTAACCTACTCTTAAGTACAACTCAAGAGAGAGAGAGAGAGTTAGGAAGAGGTGTAGACATTAAATTTATTATCTACAACGGAACTAATTTAAATGTTAAGTGATATAATACTAGTACATACAATCATGTGTATTACAATTCCAAGAAATGCCTGGCTGTTTAATTGGCCAATAGTTCGTAAATAAATATTGATATTAACGTGCCAACCAGGTAGTATAATTTCAAATTTCCATTCCATTCACCCTAAGTCAAATATGTAAGATGCGTGTGAATGTTCGTAAGGAGTAGTACATGCACATATAATTCACATTCTTATTTCCAACGTGATATAGTGACTTCGTTTAGCAATAATGAGGCACCGTGATCGTATTTTAATGCATGCTTACGGCAAGCAAAACAATTAATTCTAACACGATCCGCAACTTTTCGTATATAGATATAGAGGGAAAGAAGCTATATATTATTTAACGATAAAATACATCACGTTTTCCACGGGCAAAACGTGGGGTTATTATCGCACACGTCCAATCGCATTCCGTGCTTGTAAGTTACTATGGAATGTTGCTACGCGTCGAACATAGTTCGGGGTATCTTTCAAAGACTATTTCGTGTTAGAATCGAAATAATAAATGCATCTCAGTATTTTATCGTTTAATAAAATAGTCAGTCATTCGGATGCGAAAAATTAAATCACTCGTGCTACGCACTCGTGATTTAATTACTACGCATCCGAATTCCTGACTGTATTTTATTAAACGATAAAATACAGGGACACATTTATTATTTCTTAATTAAAGCTTACTGATTAAAACACGGAATGGTAATAAAATTCTTCATTGGTTTTTTTGACGTGGTATATGTGGATAAATAACCTGCCTCCTTTTACGATAACCCTCGTCTAACGGCTCGGGTAAATCTATCTAGGCGGTTAATGTCTCAACATATACCACGTCAAAAACCAAAATGACATTTCATACTTCTCTCCAGGTTTCGTACGTATTACCGGACACTTTTGCTGAAAATATTTTGCGAATATACTACAAAGTAACAAGTCCTGATGCAGAGGAAGGCCCGCTTGTCACACGCATCAAAGAAGCATTTAAGAAGTGGTGCAACGATAATGGACTACCTGCTCCTAGAGTCTAGACAGAAACCAAGATGTACTCCATCTCAAAGACGTATCGTGTGATCATTCTGTTCCTAAATAGCTGTCGCTTCAGATGTTCTATCAGGATACCATTGTCATAAATAAAAAGGAACAAAAGAAAGTCAGGATTTATGTTGTAACATGAATTCTATTAGTTTATCATTTGTGCTAAATGTGTACATGTACCGTTGCAAAAAAACAACAACTGTATTTCTATGTATGAGTTCACAAAACAGAATGTTAGCAAAACAATATGTATACTGTTCTGGTCGTGCAACTCTATTCGCTTTTGGTTTCGGCTAAATAACTTCGATTAATCTTTATGGAATATTATTGAACGCCTAGGGAAAGGTTTGGATTATTAATTTTCTTAACTGAATACCAAACATTTTAGAACAATATACATTATAATTGTCTGCTATTAACTGGTTATATACCAGACTGAGTATAATTGTGTCTTATTTAATAGAATTTTGACTCAATTTTGTTGAAGTGTTGTTATTGTATTGATGTTGTTATGTATATATAAAACCTTCGGAATATTTATTGAACTCAAGAGTTACCTTTAAAGTATGTATGTAGTATATATAAGAATTAAATTATTTTAAAAAAACTATGAGTACACATTAAAAATTTGTATTCTAAAAACTAGGAGCTTTGTATATTAGAAAAAATTGCTTGGATCTTGGATATTTTGTAGAATTGTACTTTTTAAAATTCAGGAAGTTTAAGTAGAATTAGAAAATTTATTTATTTTTATTTATATTTTATTTATTAAATTATTTTAAGAGGTTTAAGTTTAAGTAATTGTTTGAATTATTATTTGTTTCATTATTTAGAGTGTTTTATTTACTTTGTTAAGTATTATTTTGTACAATGTGTGAATTAAGTGTTGAGATACATTAACATTTACCATGCTAGATCAATTTTAATAAATAGTTTTGTCCGTCTTTCAAGTTGGGCAATACTACTATTTGACAAAAAGAGGTAAAATGGTTGAATCACTTGTATCCAGTAGAGTATGGGTAATAGTTGCAATACCAGAATCTGTGATGGTACTTTATAGTATCGGTGCCAATGTTAATCACGCATTCTTCTGCATAAGGTACTTATTTTGTTATTAGTATTTTTTGCATAAATTTTGTTGTTGTTTGAAGTTTGTTGTGGACTTTTTTTCTATTATTCCTGGCTTTTGAAACTCTTCAAGTTACAAGCGACTCACATATAATAGTCACAAAAATGAACCGAATTCTTGCAATCATACATGTAACAAGAAGTAGTCACTTCTTATTTATACATGTACGAAGCGGGGATAATAGTTAACTCACTTTCAGTCCGCACCTAGTTCATGTATCAAGGAACTAAACCGGGGAACCAGAAATGAGACACGCATTATAACAGCTTTGGTGAGAAAAAATATAATTGATTTTTTAACATTTAAATCATAACCCACGTCAATGTTAAGACTGATTTTCCAGGAAGTGGACCCGAGAGTGACTCGATATGCTGCATGCAATTAGTATAAACTAACTAGTGTTAATCGTTTACAGTCATATGCATATTTCAATATAAGTTGTGGAATTTAAAACAAAGCTTAATGATTGTAAATGATTGTAATACTGATGCATTGTCTGCCACTCTTAATCAGAACAGAAGAACGTCTGAACAGAACATCTCTTTATGATTTATCACCAGCAGTAAGTATAATCAAGTGGTTATTGAAATTTTCGGGTCAACATTTTCTAAAAAGTATGAGTTGTGGAATTTCAAACAAAGCTTAATAGCTTAGATGAATTGTTATACTGATTTATTGTCCGCCACTCTTAGTCAACAGTAAGTATGATCAAATGGTTATTGAAATGTTCTAAAAACAAAAAGCGTGTTATGCAGCCACATATACCAGTAGGGAAAAAATCGGGACCAGCGATATTTTTTCCCTTCAACAGTGTTTACAGGTGTACAATTCTTCCGGATTTCTGATTTTTTAAGCTATAAATGTGCCGAAATATCCAGTTAATGTTGCTGTATGTTAATCAAATTGAAAGGTTTTTACGTTTTCATACTTATACCAGAATTAATAACCAGTGACACTAAGACGCTGGGACACAATGACGACACAGATACTAGTTATGTAAAACAATGCCTCTTTAAACTTTAACTATTATACGCATTCATTATATACATGTAATACTATATAAGTTATCTGTGCTAAAATTTAGGTAGTTTTTAGCTCGATTGTGAAGCAAGCTTGCTGCGTATTGAGTCACGCTCTAGTCCGCTTCCTAGAAAAACCAGCACTGGTGTCATATGAGGAGGTACGGTCGTGACCGGTGAAGCTCGAACCCACAATCTCCTTGATGAGCAGTAGATACCTTAACCGCTACACTTTTTTTCGGAATCATACAGTCATGTAATAAATAATCCTTTGTGCCTATGTGGCAAAGTTGAATCTATAACTTGTTATTTATCGCCTTGAACAAAATGTGACGTAATTATACCTCAACTTTTTAAAATCATTGGTCATTAATTATGGGATGTTTTAGTACCGGGTATCCATTCCTTTCACACCAAGGACGGGTTTCACCTCTGTAGTAGCACAAAGAATGATACAAGCGACCACCACGGAGAAGAACGTCCTTGTACGCTGAAAAGCACCATCGGACGCCGGGCAGGTTCCCTAAAAAATCAGTGTCTAAACATTCGAGAGACGCCGAATTCCATTGCCTTCCAGTGTGACCGGAAACAATGATGTTCTAGGCATTGAGCAATATATCTTTTTAATGAAAATTCTCTGTTTGAATAAATGACAAGTACATTATAATTGATTTCTATACGTTTTCAACATTCTAAAAAGTAGTCTGTTGCAATATGAATATACATGTATGTTGCCGGGGACTACATTATGGTTGAATCTATATGTTGTGTCTGACATTTTTAAGTATTTTTCAGGGTTTTGTTAGAAAAATAATAATTTTTAAAAAGCATAATCTATTAACGGTACAAATTCAAATTGATCAATAGCCGGCTTACAGACAGTATGCAAAATTTACATTCTGTCATACTGTAAATTTCAATAGTAATATTTCATAAAAATGAAAAAATAACTCTTAAACCTTCATAAGAAGTGTCAAACACTTGTTATCTCGCTTAGTATATGACTGTGTACATATAACTTGTTCATAAGCAGGACTGCTATTACACAAGAAAGGATCCGACAAATACTACATTACAGCAGATTCAATGTTAAATGTTATATTCAATGTTACGTTACATTTCAATGTCATATTACCCTTTAATGTTTTACACTTCCAACTGGCCAAATTGAAAGCACAGTGGAAATTTTAAAAACATGTAAGAAATAAGGTTTTAGATGTTATTTCTCTTACTGACAGATACAAATTAAAATACACATAACCGTAATGTTGAATTTTGTTTATTTTTTATTAGGATAGTCATTTAATATTTTTTTACAGATTTCCTCTACATCTTTAAACATTTGTGAATGAAACTATTATACTGACAATATTGTATTGGTTTTAATCTTGGTAATGCTCATTATTCTAGGAGTATAATTCTGATTGGTTTAAAAGAGAGGGCCAATAAATCACTTGATTAATGATAATTTTATTATTCAACTTTACAATATTGGCTAAATAAACAAGAATATAAAGAGAATCTAACATGTTCATGAGTTGTGGATAAGGAAATCCCACCCAAGGGTTGAGATACGTCACAAAAATGAGGCTCTGCCGAGTTTTTTTTTGGACGTATCTCAACCCGAGGGTGAGATTTCCTTTTCCACAACTCAATGGACATGGTAGATTTATTTTCTCACCGTTTGAATGGCATTTTAATTTGTATCTGTCAATAATCAGAATGCTTGAATTCCATATTGGCCCTGCTTTTCTCGTATTGGCCCTGCTTTTCTCGTATTGGCCCTGCTTTTCTCATATTGGCCCTGCTTTCTCATATTGGCTCAGTTATGCTTTGTATTAGTTCTACCTGTTTCATATCATGTGTGCAATTGATCTAATACAGAGTGTAATATTGTAAAGTTGAATAATAAAAAACGGTACAGTATGCAAGAAAAAGAATCTATCACTGGTTGCACGTGCAGATGAGAATATCCGGCTCGTTACCACCAAAAACAGTGACCACCGAGCCAGATATTCCATCTGCACGTGCAACCAGTGGAATATTCTTATAATCGGCTATGATCTCAAACTCACTGAACTGAAAAGATGTATTTTATGGAGCTATGTTGGAGTTAGCTATCTGCAATAAATGTGTTACATACACGTCAATTGTATCTGTATCTCTTAGCATACAGAGGATAGTTGAATATTTGTTATCAATTGGCAATATAAAGATGTATTTTGTAAAACCATATGGGGTCTGTGTGATAATTAACACAAATAGAAAATAACTGCTATGAAAGGCAGATAAAGCTACAACATGCCACATCTCTTAAAACAGCGACATTTCTGTTCTACGATCCGATTAATTCGAGATATGTTAAAGAGGAGCATTTAGAATGAATTAGCCCATTTATCAGACCTTAAATCTTGTTTATAAGGCAAACGGGACAACGAGACTTGCGAGTTTTAGTTTCAATGACAATTCTTAATCTCCGTTTATACAAATAATGTATACAGTACATGTAACTCTAGCTAGGGGTCAATGTTTGATCATCATTGTTTATATTTTTTTCAATTTAAGCACTCACATACAAGTATGCGACTCACTGGGAATCCTGTATAATTTCTGCTTTGCTAAATCTCTCAATCACTGTTTTATGTTAAAGCAGAATGAATAAAGTTTTTTCTCTCTTCATAACATATATCATACCAAGGGAATAATTATATAAATAATGCATCTAGATTTGCCAGATTTTCTTTCTAAGTAGGTTACATAATAATGTTTCAGACACTGAGGACCTTCGGATATACGGTAAACTCCGTATATAACGACTCCAGATATAAAGAAAATCCGGATATAAGGAACAAATTTTTGCTGCCCAATTTGTTTTCTTCCTGCATTTAATAGGAAAATGTTATATGGATATAACAAACTCAGGATATAAGGAACAAATTCGTTATAAATTGAGTTTACTGTAGTTTGTACAAAAGGGTACACACGATGGACAAATGAGAAAACAATTGCCGACATTTTAGTTCATCTTTAATTGCATGTACATGTATATAATGTTAAATGATAGGTGTGATGATACTGTAGTACGAGTTAAGAATCGTATCTAGGGCGACCCTTTTCGCATTCTGCCAATTGTTATGTATTTGTCAACAATGTCCAAAACAGTCGACACCGGAAGGTCAACCCCGATTGCATGTGGTACAGAAAATGTTAGTGACCTCAGTGTGAAAAACAGAATGCTGTCAAGTGAACCAACACAGTCATCGGCAAAACTGCTCAGCTGCTTTGAGTTACAATCGAGAACGACTTCAATAATACTGTAATATAAAAATATTCCTTTTTAGAATTGAAACCATAATGCAGAATATTTACAGTGACTGTTATTGATAAAATAATCCTACGTATAGCTATAGAAAGTGATATTAAACATATAGAATGTATTCAAAGTTACCAGACTATCAAGTAGGTATGGGTGATCCATTGTGTATAACAACTAATATTGATTAGATCAAAACAATTCCGAAAGCTACAAAACCTTGACTAATATCACGACGTTCTAATATTCACGATACAAACAAGTTGCTGTGCAATTTGTTGATTTTTCAGCGAAATACTGTCTATTGACCTGAGCAATTTGTGAAAAACTGACTACTGACTTGTACTGTTTGTCGCATATTTAGTGAAATATTGTCTATTGACCTGTACAGTGTCGTGTTTTCAGTGATATACTGTCTATTGACCTGTACAGTGTGTCGTGTTTTCAGTGATATGCTGTCTATTGACCTGTGCATTGTGTCGCTTTTTCAGTGACAGACTGTCTATTTAGTGTCGCTTTTTCAGTGACAGACTGTCTATTTACCTGTGCAGTGTGTCGCGTTTTCAGTGACAGACTGTCTATTTACCTGTGCAGTGTGTCGCTTTTTCAGTGAAAGAATGTCTAATGACTTAAGCAATGCTTTAAACATTAATTATTTCTTAAGTAATATGCATCATAAAAAGACATGTAATTACCCTCTCATTGTACTGACGCCTTCATCGAGGCTTGCGTCGTACTCAATTTCGGGAATATTAGCCTCGCAAACTTCCGTCACATCTAAAGATTTGCTCATACATCTTGTGTTGTATTTATAAGTCGTAGGTATTACTGAAATGTGAGAAGCGCTGGGAATAACAATTTTCATCCGGCTATATATTCAGAAACATGTATAAGTTTTAATTTTAATTTGGAAGTTCAGTCGTAAGATACTCTGAATAAATCTGCAACTCTAAACCAACTCCTTCTACTTTAGTTTACCTTTAGTTTTCTTGAACGTTCTAAATTTGTAGGAAATATACTTACAGCGTTTGAATGCTTCGGTCATTTTGCCGCTCTTGCAAACACCACCTGTTTGACTGACCATGGAGGCGATCTCAATCCGGTTGCTACACTGGAGGGCTCCCCCATTTGTACACAGCGATGCCAATTCAAGAAGACTGAAAGCATATCAATATCAAAAATTGAATGAATAAACTTAAACATACATTCTAATTAAAGTCCCAGGCTCACTTTGAACTTACTGAATGATATAATAAATAAATGTTCTGATAGGACATTGATAGAATCATGTTATATTCATTCTAGGACAATGTTGACAATAATAGTAAAACCTTTGTTAAACACCACCCCCGAATAAAGACAACCATGCTAATAATGACCAGCTTTGATATCACAGTGTACTTTTCATCTATTATAGTAGAACAACTGTGAATAAAGACCAGTAGCGTCCTTAACAGTGATCTTTGTTCACAGGTTTGATTGCACTTTTCGTTCGTATTCAAGCCGTTTCTTCGCGAAAAAGAGTTGCCAGAAAGCCTTTATTTTTTTGCTATATCATTGAAAAAATACTGCGCTCAATTTTAAGCATGTACATGTTCTTACCTATTCAAAATGTTTGGAAAGTTTTAGGTCATTTTCCCCGAGAGAGATATCTTTCTAGGTAATATAAGAGCTTATAATAATGCAATTGTGTAATTATGCTCCTGGGACTTTAAACAATTCCTATTTTCTTACATAAATGTACATGTATATAATTCGCTTCAAATTATCAGAATACAAACGAAATAAAGATTTATTTGGAATTCTCATATTTCATACCGACGAAGAAGAGCCTTGATTGACAGAAATCACCTGTTTTTCGAGAAATTTTCATACAATCTAAATGATAAAAAATATTTAATATAATTATATAGGTTTACTGTAATTTATCAATACGTTTTTTTCGGCGAAGCCGTACTAAGCTCGCTTTTGACCGAAAGTTTGGAACTCTTCAACCGCCAATGGAATGACGAATAGAATGTTTAACATTTTTTGATACGAGAAATTTACGCTGTAAGGCACCTTCAAATTGGATAATACCTGGAGAATGACCGAAAACAACCGAAAAAGACTGAAAAAGGACCGTAAAACAGTTTATCCAGACGGAAAACAACTCTTTTTTTTTAATAATGCATAATTTATTATTTAAGTTTAAAATAAATGAAGAAATTGCAAATAGTGAATAATCAATCAGTACTAGCGATATTACGGTGCCCGTGAAGTGACATGTGATACTTTTTTTATTTCGTAATTACGAAATACATTTCGTAAAAATGAAATCTCATTTCGTAAAACGAAATGTTATTTCGTAAAAACGAAATTTTATTTCGTAAAAACGAAAAACGAAATGTTATTTCGTAAAAACGAAATGCATTTCGTAATTACGAAATAAGATTTCGTTTTTACGAGATAACATTTCGTTTTTACGAAAAAAGATTTCGATTTTACGAAATATATTTATTTCGTTTTCGTTTTTTACGAAATGTTATTACGTTTTTACGAAATCTTATTTTGTAATTACGAAATCGATTCGTTTCTACGAAATCTTATTTCGTTTTGACGAAATAACATTTCGTTTAAATAAAATAACATTTCGTTAAACGAAATAAATTCATTTCGGTAAAACGAAATCTTATCAAATAAGATTTCGATTTTACGAAATATATTTATTTCGTTTTCGTTTTTACGAAATAAGATTTTGTTTTTACGAAATAACATTTCGTTTTTACGAAATGTATTTCGTAATTACGAAATTAAAAAAAGAGTATCACATGTCACTTCACAGGCACCGTACGATATAATATTATCTTTAGAAAAACAAATTATTTTCAGAGAGCAGTATTTGTTTTACGGTCTTTTTGGTCGTTTTACTTGATTTGTAAGACGATATTTACAAATTTCTTCATTTATCCACGGACCTATATAGGTCCGTGCTTTATCTTATACATGATTTAAGTTTATGATTTATGTAAGTAAAAAATTCATATCTTTCATCATAATATGTTGTTGCCGCCAAACTAATGTTAATTATAATTTTAGAGTAATCTATACTTTCTCGGCTAGAGAATAAAAGTCAGTAATTCGAGTAACATTTTTGAAAAAAAAACCAAGGATTCAGTTTGTTTTCCTGACTTGCATGTCACGGTACATATTTAATTTTAGGGAAGATGGCTTAGCTCAGTTGGTAGAGCGTTCGGTTTAACATCTCTGTAAGCGAAGGGTCATGGGTTCGATTCCGGTCAAGGTGTACTTTTTTTAAATTATTTTTTTCTATAAAAGCAAGCATATACTCATACTGGCGCCATCTGTTTTAAAGATAGTTCTTGTTTAGAATAAAATGACTCTTCTGTTACGTTGCATGGCTGATATTGATAGGGTATGCTAGCGGAATACAATCACGCAGGTAACAGGGGTTATAGATGGGTTTATCCCATCAGGGAACCTGAAAAACAAAAACTTAATCATTAAAGGGCCATGCGGTAGTAGAGTGAGTGGTAAAGTGGTAAATTCTGAGATCCCCGGTTCGAATCCCGGCCCGGGACACTGGAAATTCCAGAAACGCTTTACAGTGTTTTCCACCCATCTAGAGATGAATTGGTCAGAAACCCAGAGGTACAAATATAGTCTCACGTGTATCGGTGCTATTCACCATGCATGTAAAAGAACCAAGGGGTCTTTTCGTAAAAGAGCTAAGGTCTGGTTCCCAGATTCCCTTGTATCTCCATCTGTCTCTCTCCAACCTGAGCCTGTCATGACTCTTGGCAAGTTCTCCCAGGGAGAAGTCCCAGGGTCAACCGGGACGTATAAATAATCAAAGAAAAAACAAAGTGTCTCACCTACACCAGTAGTTTACAACATCTATAAGATCCTGTCTATCCAATACATCTTTATCAAATAGAACTGTGTTTCGCTCGGATGTGTTGTACAAGGCGAAGACTGCACAGCTTGAGAAGGTATCGTACACATCGCGGAACGAATCGCAGTCCGTTATCGTGTACTCAGAGTTCACTCCCCCTTTCTGCAGGATGGTAAGAGCGATAACTGAAAGTAAAATACAATCTCCGTATATAACGACTCCGGATATAGCGAAAATCCAGATATAAGGAATAAATTTTCTCTGCTCGTGTTTTTTTTCTTTATTTTATATGAAAGTGTTATATGGATATAACAAATTCCGGATATAAGGAACATATTTAAATAGTCACAAGGAGTTCGTTATAAACGGAGTGACGAGTAAAGAAAATACTAAAACAGTAGTTATTTCATTTACATCATGCTTATGGTGGTGTACATTATTTCTTGCGAAATTTGGTGTAATTTTATTCGAAAAATTTGTATAATTGTGTCGTTTGATAAACTGTTGTTAACCAAATGTTTCTGTTTAAAAATGTTTGTTGCTTTTTGATTTTTCAGTAAGTTCCGTATAAGGAATTTGTTCTTAAATGACAAAAATAAATACTGTCCGTGCATTTTGTTAAATTTTCGTGAATTACACAAGTTGTCTTACACGCTTTATTGAAGCTGTAACTACTACATATGTAGTTCAAACAGTAAAACGTTCGAAAAATATGTCAAACAAAATGTATGATATACTTAAACTGTTGAAAATGCAACTCACCGATAAGGGCAAATGTTACTTTAAGTTCCATTTTTTCTCTTGTTTAACTAAGCAACAGCTTCTGCTAAATTTAACACAGAACTGTTCATAGATATGTATAAATAAAACAAATGAACTAAATAACTGTAACAAATTATTTTTGACATTTTGCAGAGGTCAGATTCCCAGATGTACATATTTTGTAAATGTCAAGGCAGATATTTGTAACGACATGTGGACAATGCAATCCGGCAATATCAGAATTTTATAATTATAACGAAACTAAGTGGAATGTAATCGAAGTGATTGTAATTAACAAAACGAAGTGCAAGTTATTAACAAACTTTTTATGATTGGAAGGAATAAGAATAACAAATTTGGATAAACGATTAAATGGAGAAATCAAAGTAAAACAGGTTTAAACTCATGTAGTCAGCAATATAAAATATGCACGAATTTATAACGCGTACATGTGTGAATTGTCAGTGAATTTGTATGTTAAGGTAATAGGTCTATATTACAGGAATAAGCATACTTATTGCGAGGGAGCGTTAGCGAACCGCAGCAATAAGTTTGTTTATTCCTATAACCGGCTTACAGTGTGACCCATCTACAGACAATAGAGATCTAGGGCGGAGTTTAGCTATGTGATGTCACAGTCTCACTTATTGGAAAAATAAGTGAATTATTATTTTCATATTGGAGATAGTGAGTCAATATGGAGAATACAACTTTTTTTAATGAAATGGGGGCGTTTGATTGGATCGGAAAGTAGGGCAAACTGCACAGAAGGTTCTATAATATATGTTTATATTTTAAGTTTAGTCTCATCTCTTGTATATAACTTCAAATTATCTGTAATTATTGGAAACAACAACTTAAGGAATGATTATAGTTATACAATGTACATTTAGTAGCATTCCCTATTTAAAATTAAAACGACAACATAACGCATGGTAAATGAGGTACATGTACAAATAGCCTTAGTAATTTAAAGTCTTTGCCCAATAAAGCCTGACCAACACTTAAAACAGTATTGCACATGCAAACAAAGGCGGATATCAAAATATTTCTCCCTGTAAGTTTAATATTTCTTTTTTCGTTGAGTTGGATGCCCGTCTTACCATTGCTCATGAAAAGACACTGTACTGATCTCCTGCCCACCACGGTTTCATCGATTTACGAATCATTGGGGACAATGACACAATATACAAATGCACCTAAAAGACAATACTTAAATGTCTAGTTTACACACATTTTCAAGGAAGCCAAGCTTCGTCAAATCCTATCATCTTTGAGGTAAGCGCCCTTTTAAATATCGTCTACTTAATTTTCTATCCGGATGTACGACGTCATTGTCTTATGATGCTGTTTTATAAAGCATTGCACCGTGTATCGGTTTAAACTAAGCAGACAAAATTTATATATTTAGTTGTAACTAGAGTTATTGACCGATAAATACTGCGTGGACACTAATTTTAGTAGACAGTGCTGAAATCATGTTCGCATTTGGATCCTGGTGTGTACATGCACTATTTTTGCCATCGGAACAATGTATGACATCCACGTATATATACGCTTACAAACATACAATATTTCAGGAAACAACGAAAAGTCATGCCCTAGAATATAGATACATTAAGATAAACAACTTTTGGATGCATAAAAATTGCAGTTAAGCAATGTACATAATGAATAAGTCAGATTCAAAGTTACTTTCACCACTGTTCAAATATTTCATAAATTTACCGCCGAAAAAAAAAATAGCATCTGAAATTAAATAATTAAGCTACATCTTTTCTTTCAAATCGAATCGTACAAATGTATCTGTCATAATTATAACCTGTTCTCTCATTTCCCGACATTGTCGAATATAAAATGCAGAATAAAGCCTCGGGGAATAAACCAATTGCCGCTCATTGAGGGTAAAATTGTACGGTGTATGTCTCATTCTGCGCCGATTACTTCGTTAATATGTCAAATAATCACGGCATTCTCTAAGGAATGTAACGACCTTGATGAACCTTTTGAATGGGAATCTGATATGATGAAGTCTGCCTTGACGTTAAATACATCAGATGTTGTTTGAGTAAGGTTTCACCATACAGGGACTCAACTAAATGCCTTTTGACAAGATGGAAACAAAATCAACCGTTGTAGAAACTGACAATCTGTCTGGACAACTAAGTCACAAATACATTGAGGAAAAACATTATTTCTGGTTTCGGGGTAATTTCACGTAAAATTTCATCGAGTGGGCATAAGTGACATCGTAAGTGATATTATAAGTGTCGTACAAGTGATAATATAAATAACTAGTTTTAGTGTTCACGTGTGAAAGTAACGTGCTATTTATACACCGATATCAACAAATTTTCTGTTTATTTTATGTTCAAAACTCTACTTTTGTTGAGTTTGTTTTAATAAAATGTCGAAAACCGCAGGGTACGTACTCAAAAAGCATAGCACACATACGTCATTTTAACGATGTCATCGTCGTTTGGTTTCGGAAAAATAAATCCGGCATTCGCTACGCTCTTTATATTTTTTACGTCAATCGGGGTTGAAGATTTCAATCTTTTAACTGCTTTGAAACAGTGAAATATCAATTTTATTTTACTAAGATATGGAGGATAATTGTTGGTTTCGGTAAAATATCACGTTATAATTTCAACGAGTAGACACGAAAAATGATATTTTCACATTTGGCGTAGCCGCGAGTAAAAATAATTAAGTTTGGTGTTCACGAGTGAAATTAACGTGTAATAACATCGAAAACAGCATTTTTTCTGATTATTTTATTTTTAAACCCTACTTTTATTGAGCTTGATTCAACAAAATGTCGAAAACCGCGGGAAACGTCACCAGAAAGCACAGCAAATATGACGTTATTTAACGACGTCATCGCTGTATGGTTTCTGTCATTCGTTAAGCTCGGTTTACTTTTTGACATCAATGCAGGTTGAAGATTTTGATATTTTCACTGCCTCGAGAAAGTGAAATTATATCAAAACAAATTTTGGAACAAATAATCAAATAAAAAGGTTCAAATAGAGATTCCTGTCAAGTATACATTCTGTATTTGTTGAAACCATACGCTACTAAATTACAAACGCTTCAAAATTCCAATATATTGATAAAGTATAGCGGTGCCGTAAAATCAAGCTAACCATCATTTTCAACATATTTTCTCAAACGGTACCTAGATTTTTACGTGTGTTATTGATTCTAGCGATTACTTAAATACACTTAATATTTTAGTATATCATTTTGGAGAAATTAATTTTGTTCACCGGAAACTGTGAACGAGTAGCTTTAAAACAAGAGGACTTATTGGAAACTGACAGATTTGGAATTTTAGTCTCTAGTTTGCAAGTAAAGTGTTCACAGACGTCATTTACGAATTTTGAATTGCGCTTCAAGGGAAAACCAGCACACGAACCGAAACCTGTGATCGCGTGTACATGCAACTTCGCCGGTGAAACTATCAAGAATTTATTTATTTAATCAGGAAGTTGATAACTCATTCTTCACTTTTGTATCATTTTACGATTTAACAAATATTAGCATGCATGTTAACTGCGCGTGCTAGTAATAATCATTCAGCAGTTGCGAAGCGCCAAAACATTGCGTGTTTTGATACATGTAACACGAACAATTTGTATGATTAGAAATGCCAAATACAACAGAATAAGTCTTCTTTTCTATTGACATTGAGATGGGAACCAATAAAAAATTCTGAAGTGAAAACCGCACACTCTCGGGACTTTAGATTGCAAACCTTTTGGTATTTTATGGTATTTGCTTCCGCTGTCGTTAGAAAACGATATTGTAGCAGGAACTTATGCTGTATTAATAAATGCATGTCCTCCTTCGTGCTTTAGTGGTTTATATCGCTGACTTGAAATCACTGTAACCTCTAACAGATTGAGGGTCATAGGTTCGAGTCCTGCTACCGACTGAGGATATGATCCTGTAACGGTTTTTTTCCCAGGAACGATGGTAAGGTACATGTAAACTGCCCGCCTGTTAAAATGACCAAAATACGATTGGAACAGGCGTTTATCTCCTAAAAAAGGATAAAAGCTGTCAGAAGCCTATCAGGTATCAGGTACCCCATACACAATATACAGTTGTCGTCATATGGCTGTAAAAGGATACATTGTACTATGTTGGGTACATAATGAAAGGGCTTTTAGAACATTAACGTGTGTCCTGCAGGGAAACGTACGTTTTTTCACACAAAGTTAATACTTGAATATCGTATCCAGTAAGAAGTCGTGTCGCTGACATCAGAACATTAGGTACATGTAAGTTAATAGCATGCTATGAAAGACAGTCTTCAAAATAAACCATCACATCACAGAACAAAAGATGGTATAAGAGAATGGAGTACCGTAAAAGCAGTCTTTGTGATAGGGGATCCGCTTTTATTTGTAACAAATTACTGTAACAACCGGTACATAACTATTTTTAGATAAAGTTATTGTATGTCGCTCTAGACTATTGACACTTTGTGCACAATAGTGCAATTTCTGGATATGTTCTTCTTGGAAAAAAACAAAAACAACATGTACTTTATACTTTACGTATCTTACCATATGCCTTTCAATTAAACATGCTAACTGTACGTAAAAAATAGAAAGTGGTTTAATGCAGTTTTCAAATTTAACAACTGGAGAAAGAATAATCGCAATGTACGCATGCGCAAGTTATGCTAGCCTCGCCACGAGGATAGATGGTAATTTATTTTATTAAACTCCAAGCAAAATATTTTCAGCCTTAAAGTTTTATTCTTACAGGGCTCGATCATCTACATGTACATGTTTGGCAGCAAAGGAAGTTAATTGAGTAAGACATAATAAATGTAAGAACAGAATGCCAGTCTAAAGTTATGCAAAAGAGGCGAGCAAAGAGTTTCAACGACATGAAATCTACTGCAATCTTGCAATAAACTTCAATTGCATAAAATATATTATATTTGTCTATACACTTTCCTCCTATAACAATATAAGTAAGAGACAAGTATCTGTTAGAAGGTCTATGTCTATTACTGTCATGGGATTCCGTTAATCACCTTTATCTTCTTCAATGTCAGAATAATGCATGTTTCGGATTACATATAAATTTTTTGTGACAGGTTTTCCGCAACCTGTCTCCACCACAATCACTGCACATTTCATCAGTCGCCTATGTTAATTTGAAATATAAATATATTTAGATCACTCGGATGAGTAGGTGTCCATGCCTATACAGCTCTCCTGCCCCGCTTACTCAAAATCAGCTATTGTAACTATTAGTCTAGTTCGTGTGTGTCTCTCATACATATCTCTGAAATCTCTCAGATTAACATATAGTGATTTAGTGATCTTCAGATGATATTGTATACTCCATTAGAACTGGAATAATTCTTAGATACAGCAACTAAACTCAAGAGACATTTTAGCATATTTGGGAAGTTATACAATGTATCAATGTAAGACATTTATTGTGTGATGATAACCTATTTAATAGTATTTCACTTTCCTTAGTTTCTCTACAATAAACATTTTGATTTATGCATTTAAAATGCTTTTATTTATACAGGATGTCATATGCACTTCTTGGTTTTGACAAACACTTGTATTTCCTTTTGCAGTGCATTCTGGGTAGTTGCTTAGCAACTGCAGCCTGGTGTTTTTTTAACTTTATTGTGTTTTTCAATCAGCTGTATAAAGCTACCAACCCTCTTGAAAGGAAATGAGTGGTTATAGCAATTTACATATTAAAACAATCTTATCTTTCCTCAGACACTATTATTTATTACTAGTATAATCATAGTTGAAGGTTTCATAAAAGAACAGACTAAAGCAGACGCAATTCAAAATAAATCCTTTGTCCCTTTTGCTTCAAGTCACTATCAGTTCCACAGCTCCACAAATCTACTGTTTTTTGTGTGAAGCTGGGTTCACATCTTTTTATGTGAAGTTCACAATTTCTGACACTCATAATAATTAAATGTCACCACTTTTTATGTGAATCTTTGTTTGATTATTAATCCTAGTTTGCTCTTTTTTGGGGTACTTCACATGCTAGTACATTTGCGAGCGTCTAAAACCCGGCTACTATTCTGTATTATGCATGTTTTGAATTCAAGACTTGCCGTGTACTTTTCTGTATACTATATACTAACCCTAACAGCGGGAATGTTTCTGTTGTATCCGGAAAAACAATGACCCTATCAGCTGCAGTGTTTGAGTCATGCTTATGTTTCTTCAACATGTGCGTGCTGCATGTGAAATATTTCAAGATGTAAAGTTCAACTTAGCGACATGTTTTTTCTTAAATTCAAACATGTAGTGCAAATCGAGTGCTAAGTAGCCTACCCCTGTTAAGACATTAATGTACAGCTAATACAAGTTATGTTATTTTCTTGAAGGTTAAATGGACCTTTCTGGTTTTCAAGAGATATTAGAAAATCACAAGAAATTTTAAAATGCATTTATTTTGAGCATCTTTCGTACAATAGAATACAAGAGGGTTGATTTAGTCATTTTTCGCTAATCTGGACAACACCTCTTGAACTGATGACTCAATTGAACCAGTCTATTAATAGAACATGAATGGGTGTAACTATTAGACGCTGGTTACAAGTTTAATTTATAAAGTTCCAAAAGTAAAATGAACAAAAATTGCATTTCAAATATAAGACCAAAACCAACTTACTAGTTCCCATTGATATACATGTATGATTATCTCTCTTAAGAGTAATATTCAAAATCTTTAGAAGCATTTTTCAAAACCGTTGGGGCCAAGATCGAACTGAAACAAGCACGTACCTTCTTATTGTGATATGTGTACAACTTAACAAAGTCATGGTAAATAAAGGAACGAAGCACCCGGCACAATGGGCCTATAAGTCATCAATACATACTGAAGTTATTTAAATAGTGTTTAGAATCAATTGTAAATAGCAATCAATGTATGTTAAAAATACACTGCATAACATATCATTGACTAGTGGATTTCTTAAAAGTTACAGAAGTACGTTACCAAATATGTCCTGTAAACTATATATGTTCAGGTACATTCAATTATGAAATCAAGCATTAATAGTTCAACTGTTGTAAATAGGAAAAAGCGTGTAAAATAAAGAACAAAGCTTCTTGCCACAGGAGATTTTCTATATTTCATAGAACACTAACTTACTAAACGGGGAAGCCTTATTTTGCCATCAAATGAAAACGCCTTATTTTACGTTCATAGCTATAGCGCGCGTTCTGTCTAACGTAGAGATAGTAATAAAAACTGATTTTAAAAAAAGAACATGCATATACAGACTGACGTTCTATATAAACTTTAGAACTTACGAAAAAAAAGTGAAATAAGCAATAACACTGGATGGTAAATTAAGCTTCCCGCTAATACGAGACTATATTTGACCGGTAGCGAAACAAAGACCTTTATTGCCAGTCTGTAAGCGTGTCAGAGCGATTTTCGAGATAACTGATTCTTCAATTATCGGCTGACATAAACCAACGGATTTAATTTGTCAAAAGGTCAAATCTTTTAGATTATGTCATGATACCGTAGGGCTTGAAAAATCCATTAATTGTATAAACGAACTGGTTCGCAATTGTCCGCAGAATTGCTTCTGACAAACAAGATTCAAGCTGGCAAGTTACGATATGTTTTTGTTCATACATATAACAAGGACGTTAGGGTGTTTAAAAATTATGTTAAAACGCAATACAGTAAACGATATGTTTTATTCTAACATGACTCACGATTTTGTCTCTTTATACAAAGAGTAGAAAAATTATATTATATTAAACCATAAACAACGCGGGAACTAATATGCTGTAAACATGACGTCATATTGCGCCGCATGACGTTAAATGAGCGTTCGCGTAGAAAATAAAGCTTTGCATTTATTCACTTTTTGTAATATCTGGTCATGTTAGAATCGAAATAACATCCTTTTCAGCGTTGTTATCGTCTAATAAACAATAATTTGTCGTACTGATGTGCAGTTTTAAACCACTCAGGCCTTCGGCCTTCGTGGCTAATTACTGCATATCAGTACTCCAAATCATTGTTTATTTAAGAAATAACGTCCGTTCCAGCGGTGTTAGTCGTTTAATAAACAATGATTTGGAGTACTGATATGCAGTGATTAGCCACGAAGGCCGAAGGCCTGAGTGGTTTAAAACTGCACATCAGTACGACAAATTATTGTTTATTAGACGATAACAACGCTGAAAAGGATGTTATTTCGATTCTAACATGACCAGATATTACAAAAAGTGAATAAATGCAAAGCTTTATTTTCTACGCGAACACTCATTTAACGTCATGCGGCGCAATATGACGTCATGTTTACAGCATATCAGTTCCCGCGTTGTTTATGGTTTAATATAACATAATTTTTCTACTCTTTGTATATAGAGACAAAATCGTGAGTCATGTTAGAATAAACGACTATCACCGCTAAAACGGATGTTATTTCTTAATTAAACTATGAAGAGGAGACGAGTTTGCGTTGATAAGTTTTAATGACGATACATGTACATTAAGAACGAAAAAATCGAACGATCGTATTTTCTACATACAAGGTCCATGAATCTTTTTTAAGTGAAGCTGGTTCGAGATCTCTGTCCTTGCTGACTTGGACACTATCATAGGTCTTTCAAAGGCAACTGTAAATGTGTCAAAAAATCAAATTTGTTAAGACTATTTTGTTCCTAACATTTATTGAATGTTCAGTAAAAAGAAATGGAATTTAGCCAATACATGTTCTGAAAAAGGAACTTCATCTTTAAGTGTTGGCACGTCTTCATTTGAAGCATATACGAAACAAATTGGTCTGGCGCGGCGCATGCCAATATATTGTAGTAAATGCAACAAAATGAACATTTGTTTAGTGTTCTAAATTATTTCTGTGTAAATCAGCAGTATTCCCCCATTTACTGCACTCGGTATATAAATATTGATTTACCCAAGTTTAAGTGCAGCGAATACTGCGCTGCGATTGGACAAAACATATTAATTTCAAACACTTACTAGTAGGAAATTCGTATACTCTAAAATTAATTAACGTCAAAGCAGGGAATGGGGACGTGTTATTTAAACACTCTGATTTCCCCGTATAACCTACAAAGAAACTTAAAAACATATATTTTCAATTCATTTACTACATTCTCGTCACAAAGCATTCATTATGAAAGCTCGGCAAACCCATGATGTATGAAGACGAGTCGCTTCAATTAAACACAGAGCACAAATGATGTGATAAAACTATACCATAATTGCTAATTCAGAAAATGTGATTATATATGGCGAGGGATCCAAACTCAATGCTTGTTTTAAATTTATGGCTAACCTTTCATACTGAATTAATGTAACAGTTACAAAACTGTTCAAGGAAAGTAAAAGCTCATAAACCATGGAAGTTTTGCGATAATATTTCTGCCCCTACGATTGCAAGGGTGATAAAGTATACGCTTGTCTACAATAATAATGTCTATCAGACCGTCGTTTATATTCCTTGCCGAAATATTATTCTCGGCAGACACAATATAATTAAGTTTACACGCAGTAATCCAGACAGTCGTTGTACCATCGAAGACAGTTATTAACCACTTTGGGTGAATTATTATTCTCATTACAAAGATTAAAGAAGTGAATGAGGGACGCTTTATAACTGAAGCAACGGGAAGAATAAACATTTGAAAAAAAGTCAATAAACATTTTTCTATTACATTTTGTACTTAAT
>JAFMSR010000007.1:45731920-45784965 GCA_022818135.1 Saxidomus purpurata
TTCGGTTCGGCAGTTTAATATTATCGCACAATTGTTATCGGAATTGACTAACTCTTTGACAGATTGATAGTATCGGATAATGACAGCCAATATTCGGAGATGCAGCCATCTGAGAAGTCGTAATGATTTGTTACGTCTGACCTTATTACGAATGTAAGACATAAATTATGTCTGGTATTCTGATTATTGCTTTGTTGCCATGCCAGTTTAATCTTGTATTGTATCATTCCAATGTGGCAATCATCGGAGGTTCAAAGAACCATTCATACGTAGAATTGTTAAGACATATTACCCTACGATCGTCCTTAAAATAGGTGTGTTCTTTGTTTGATTCGCTGTTAATTAACGTCACACAATACATGAATTATTCAAAAACAAGAGGGCCAAGTTGGCCCTATATCGCTCACCTGACTGCCATTGGCTATAATACAAGGGGTCATGATTTTAATATAATTCGTAGAGGTCCACTTCACAATTTGCTATCATCTAAATATCTTTTATCTGCCTGTGGTTTCAGAGGAAATGTTTGAAGGACATGGTGGACGGACGGAGGGCCGTACGACGGACCAAGGACAGTGAATGATCCTGATAGCTCACTCTGGCACTTTATGCCAGGTGAGCTAAAAATGAAACAAATGTTTCTGAACAACTTGGCCGTATTAATAACGTAATAAACAATTGTAAAACACCATCTTTATATTATAACAAAAACCAGGTCCGATGATTTATAAAATGATATATTGTTTTGATCGTTTACCTGAAAGCCAACCTTGTTTCTAGTTTTAGATTATATGTATATCTAGATTTTGACCAAAAATAAGCAATGTCAAACTCCTTTTGTTTTACGAGGAGTGTTCGAAATGTATTGTGTAATAGTCTGTCATGAAATATCCACGCGTATTTATACAACCGAATACGCTTTATCAAATATCTACACAATGGTATATACATGTTTTTCATTTCAATATAGGCTGTTGTGAAAATGGTTGGAAAACAAATAGAAAATAATACGGAAATGTGGGCTTACAAACAAGTAAAGTCGGTTATTCTCTGCGACAAATTGTCCCCTAAATTACTCATGTTCATAGTTCAACTAAGGTGTCTTATGGGACGGTTCATCAATAGGAGAAGAAACTTGAATTTTTGACAGTCTGTTGAAATTGTAGAAAAATCAGGTCGACCAAAGACAACAACGGTAGAAACAATGTAAAACTAGAGCTATCACTAAATGTGATTAATACCCCCAAAAGACTGCTTTATAAACTGAGGAAGTTTGTAGTAACAGAATACCTTGCAAACAAACTAAAGAGAGATATTGTTCTTGGCAATAACTCTGTAATTTTTCAAGATAAAGTCATGGTTCTTGTACACTGCACTTTCTCTCAATGTACTTGACCATTGTATGAAGTCGTATTAAATTCCAACTAGTAGTTATCGAATTATGCTCTGGACAAGTAAAAGTAACAAAGGGCAATAACTCTGTAATGAGTAAAGATAGAGTTACTGTTCTTTTGCACTGCACTTCCTCTCATTGTGCTTGACTATTGTATGAAGTTGTATTGAATTCCAACCAGTAGTTTTCGAATAATGCTCCGGACAAGGAAAAGGAACAAAGGGCAATAACTCTGTAATTAGTCAAGATGGAGTTATGGTTATTGTGCACTGCACTTCCTCTCATTGTGCTAGACCATTGTATGAAGTTGTATTGAATTCCAACTAGTAGTTTACGAATTATGCTCTGGACAAGGAAAAGTAACAAAGGGCAATAACTCTGTAATGAGTAAAGATAGAGTTACTGTTCTTTTGCACTGCACTTCCTCTCATTGTGCTTGACCATTGTATGAAGTTGTATTGAATTCCAACCAGTAGTTTTCGAATAATGCTCCGGACAAGGAAAAGGAACAAAGGGCAATAACTCTGTAATTAGTCAAGATGGAGTTATGGTTCTTGTGCACTGCACTTCCTCTCATTGTGCTAGACCATTGTATGAAGTTGTATTGAATTCCAACCAGTAGTTTACGAGTTATGCTCTGGACAAGGAAAAGTAACAAAGGGCAATAACTCTGTAATGAGTCAAGATAGAGTCATGGTTCTTGTGCACTGCACTTTCTCTGGTTGTGCTTGATCATTGTATGAAATTGTATTAAATTCTAACTAGTAGTTTTCAAGTTATGCTCCGGACAAGGAAAAGTAACAAAGGGCAATAACTCAGTAAATACTCAAGATAGAGTTATGGTTCTTGTACACTGCACTTCCTCTGATTGTGCTTGATCATTGTATGAAATTGTATTGAATTCCAACTAGTAGTTTTCAAGTTATGCTCCGGACAAGGAAAAGTAACAAAGGGCAATAACTCTGTAATAAGTCAAGATGGAGTTATGGTTCTTGTGCACTGCACTTCCTCTGAATGTGCTTGACCATTGTATGAGGTTGTATTGAATTCCAACCAGTAGTTTTTAAGTTATGCTCCGGACAAGGAAAAGTAACAAAGGGCAATAACTCTGGGGGTATAAAAAGTTCAAAATGATGTTACTACATATGCAATGTGTGATATTTCACTGTCAATGGTCAATTTCATTTTAAAGAAAGTCTTGAAATAAGACAACATTCTGCTAGGTGAATGCCCCTCATACTGACCAGATGCGTCTTGTACCTGTCAACAATTGCTGAAGATGCTTTAAAAAATGGACGAAAATCAATTTGCATATGTTGTCGCTGTTGATGAAACTTTGGTTCATTATTTCGAACCCGCGCGAAAGGTTGGAAACAAAATATTGGCCCACCAAAAATGACTAAAGGCCAATAATTCCAAAGAAGTATTACCATGCGACTTCTATCGAAAAACGTCCCGTCTGGTCATAGATATCGGTCGCGACAGGCTTTTGATTCTGCCGTTCACCTTCCTTTGCTGTATACCTAATCAGCCTATCATGTCGCTGTCCAGAAATGGATCCACATACTACAATGTGCTTTTTTTAGCCGTGGGTAGTTTGTTTTCTTCAACAATGTGCGTACAGTAAGGTTTTACGGTTACAAATCACAGTAAACAATACATTTCGAACACCCCTCTTATATGGATGAACAGAATAATATTTGAACCAAACATCATGTATCAATGTAGTTCTTTGCACCGTTCTGATATTTGAATTAAGAGCTGTCAATAGGACTGTCATATGCAATAACGTATGGTACATATTGTATGGAATAGAATGAGCATGGATGTTTTAATATAACATTCAAACTCCCCCCCCTTTAAGTTTTCCATTTCTTCTCTGTCATATTATTCATTATTCAAAATCAATATAAACTCGATGGCATTTCAATGTTCGAATTTGCGAAATAGTTATCATTACAATTTTGAACTGGAATTCTGAATAAGTTTGCATTCACTGATGTTGTTAAGACTCTTGGGTAATATAATCCTAGGAAAGATTATAATGTCATGCATTCCATGATTTCCGCTGGTATGGATAAATCACAGTCTTTTTCTCTTGGAATGTCATAATACAATTCTTTGTCCTCTGACAGAAATCAGCAAGAAAAGTTAATTCAAGTAAAATACAGTCTGCACGATCAATATGAATGAAGGATGTTCAAGTGGGTATCTAAATTTACCACATAAGGAACAATGGTTGTTTCAGAAGAAGAGGGTGGCGCATTGTGCGAGGATTTAAACACTACTTTTATTAATAGATGGAATAATATACTTCTGTAACGTGCATTACACCGGTATTCGATTCTTGCAGTTATGTTGATCTTCTGTTAACAAAAATATTTGTAGAATCTTTCATTATGATTGTAGAAAACGCATCGAAAAAAACAAAGAACACATAAAAACTATTCGGCCAAGTATCTAGACCAAATGAAAACCCCTTAAACATCGGAATATTCTGAATTTTTTTCTTTAAAACATTTTCTTTACGATACGAATTGAGCTATTTCTTTGTGTGTTGAACCTATTATTACCCAGATAGGCGTATAACAGCATTTTAGAGACAAAAATAAAGTATGCCAACAATTTCTTTTAAAATTGCACCTAGTTTTAGTTTAAACACATTTATTCAGTATATGTGTAATACAAACATACATACATGTGTAACAATATAAACCCTGAAAGGATTGAAACGAAAGACTATCATGCCTTATGAAGTTCCTCTCCCCAGTTTTAGGAATCATGTCACTCTTTAGAAATCATTTTCTCTCAGAAATTTCAATCTGCAGACGTTTGTTGTGAGTTTAATCATAGCGCGTATTCTACCAGATCACATTTGCAGTATATGAAATACCAAGCAAATACTTAATAGGTTCTTACTAGTACTAACACATGAAGTTTTGAAGTAAATTTGAAAAATTGTTTTAAGATGTACATGTAGATAACTGTCACACTTGCTCTATATATTTTTTTAATCTGGTATTTGACAGCTTTTACTTTATCTTGTCGCTTAAAATTGTATTTGTCAGCGAATTTCTAAGTACATGACTGTATTGCGAGTTTAGACGCATTAAACTTCTACCGATATTTACAGAGTAATTAGTCAGAAATGCTGTCATAGAACAATTTGGATTTCTAGCTGTATTAGAATATTACAGCAATTCAAGACTATATTTCTAAAATTACTGTGAGAAGTAAAATGGTTATTATTGTGGTACTTGCGGTTGTGGAATTAGCACGGAAAGGTTAGGCGACTGTTTCCCGGAAGAAGTCAAGAAGTCAGAGCGCGAGTACCTGCCAATATGACGTCAATTCCAGATCTTTAGAAAACAACACATCGAACACGGTTCAGAGACATTTCTGCCTGGCCTGTGTACAGCATTTCGAAACATCACTGGTTGGTGCCAATTTCAATTTATGAAATATTACTTATAGTTTCGTATTGTTCAAAATTGCGACATTTAGGGTGTACATCTTTAAAGGGGCACTCCTTACATCTAGATCTAGCAGATCATGTTCTCGAAACTTAGATTATGTGTTCAATGAACGTAAAATGATAAGTAAATACAATTTCAAAGAAGAACCTATAGCGAAAAATGTCTCACTATTCAACAATTAGAATATAATCAATATAGACACTTTCTGTAATAAATTGCATCCAGTCATTAATTGTAAAACAACAACTCTACATAGATTATTGAATGGTTTACGGTACTGCAGTATATTTTGAACCGCTGATTTTATCGATAGTGACCAGGAATGGACCGGGAATGCAAAGCTGAAACTTTTAGGTTGAGTTATAATACTTCCAAAATGTCTATTGTTTATGCTTTGGAGGTTATTTAGTTTGACATCAGTGATAGGGTATGTCCCTTTAAAAAGAAAATATTTACGAAATTAAACAGATATTAGAAAATATAAACGTGTTGGTAAACTGTTACAAGTAACATACAATTAAAAAGAAACGAATTAAAATTGGAAGGGCTAATACATATGTACTCCACTTCCCTTACTTAAAGTTGCTCGCTCACAGTTTTGCCACAAAAATAATTTCTCCAGAATGATATATCCGAGCATAAAATATAAAAGTTAATGCTAGAATCAACAACGAAAGTAAAAAATCTAGGTAGCAATTTGCAAATATCCGTTGAAAATGTTGGTGGGTTTGGCTTAACGCCACCGCTACGTTATATGGTAATATTGAGATGTCCAATAGCGTTAATGTAACGCTTTATTTTTTGGTAGCGTATGAATTCAAATAGACATACATGTAAATACTCAACCGGATTTTATACTAGATTCTTTTTATTTGGCTTTTCGTTCTAAAATATGTAATTTTCGTGGTGTTTGGAGAACCTTTTCAAAACAAATTTCACCGAATTCTGAGAGAGAACAGCTAGTATGGCCGTTTAGTAGTTTGCCTGGACAAATTGGGTACACATGCAAATAAGTGATTTGCATGCCATTTCTCACAATTTTATCCTCCTTTATGAAATAAAATTAACCATGTCTTCCCTATTGCCATTCGCACTTTCGTGGTGTAAAGTATAATCCACTTTCAGCTTTTTGATAGCATTACATTAAAACAACGTGATTGTTTTTCTATGGCTGTAGTTTCTGCTAATGTACAAATGTCTGTGACATGTCATTATTTTCGGACTACTTATCACAAGACACTAAGATTCACAAGATTCCGTTTGAAGTACATTAGAAACGTGACATTCAAAAGAATTGCCAGTAATGCATTAAGTGCTTTTCATCCGCGCCCGACATATGATCCATTTATTGCGATGGAAAACAACAAAAGTATAGCATAGTCAAAGGTTGCTTATAACAGTCTTATTCATACACGGGTCATTAAAGAGACACTCCCTATAACTGGTGTAAAATAAAAATTATGCAACTTCAAAATCATAAAATGTAAATAATAGACTTTTTTCAAGTATTATCACTTAAACTTATACATCCAAGTTGTATATGAAACGAAATTTCAGGATCTGCAAATCGGCAGTGTATTTCCAACTTAAAAGGCATTATTTTTTTTCTTTGCGACCAAACAAGTTTACCTTTTCTTATAATTTATATGAGACACGTCGTGTTTACTTACCCAAAGCGAGACCTAGATTCGTTGTAAACTGTGGCTCTTTTCATTTCGCGCTACCTTTGCGTACATTACGGGGCCTGTAAGGGTGGCTTGTAATTCAATTAGGATAATTTGCCATCGTAATGGAAACTAAATTACTCGTTCAGAGAAAGCAAATTACAACCTTTCCGGTAATTGCAGACTTAGTGACCGGTAAAGTATAGAAATAGCGAACAAATACTAGAGTAAATTGGTTTCGTATATCGTATGTACCAGCTAGAACATCTAAATACTTAAAGTGCAATTACCGTTCAAAGTAACCATCATATTTTTCAATAAAGCATTCATCAGTGGTTTATACTTCTAGAATAATAAACATTGCCATATTTATAACCCCAAAATAACGATTTATATAACAGATTCAATTACATTGAATATAGAGGAAATTGGTACAAAATCTTTTTTTGACTATCCTAGTCAAAAATAAAATATCCACCCTTTCATTTATGTATAGCTTAATTTGTATTGGTCAAAAGCAGACATAACATTGTAAAACTTATTTCTTATATGTTTTTAAAGCATTCACTGTGTTTTGAGCATCATTCTTAACTATAAACCAATGTGACAATTTTGAAGGGTAATATCAAAGAGTTATTCATCAAGTGATTTCATATTGGCCTTGTTATTTGTCCGAGGGTGGCCGTATTGGCCGAAGGCATCATTCTTAACTATAAACTAATGTGACCATTTTGAAAGGTAATATTATAATGTTATTAATGACGTGATTTCATATTGGCCTTGTTATTTGTCCAAGGGTGGTCGTATTGGCCCAAGGTCGAAGGCATCATTCTTAACTATAAACTAATGTGACCATTTTGAAAGGTAATATTATAATGTTATTAATGACGTGATTTCATATTGGCCTTGTTATTTGTCCAAGGGTGGTCGTATTGGCCCAAGGTCGAAGGCATCATTCTTAACTATAAACTAATGTGACCATTTTGAAAGGTAATATTATAATGTTATTAATGACGTGATTTCATATTGGCCTTGTTATTTGTCCAAGGGTGGTCGTATTGGCCCAAGGTCGAAGGCATCATTCTTAACTATAAACTAATGTGACCATTTTGAAAGGTAATATTATAATGTTATTAATGACGTGATTTCATATTGGCCTTGTTATTTGTCCAAGGGTGGTCGTATTGGCCCAAGGCCGAAGGCATCATTCTTAACTATAAACTAATGTGACCATTTTGAAAGGTAATATTATAATGTTATTAATGACGTGATTTCATATTGGCCTTGTTATTTGTCCAAGGGTGGTCGTATTGGCCCAAGGTCGAAGGCATCATTCTTAACTATAAACTAATGTGACCATTTTGAAAGGTAATATTATAATGTTATTAATGACGTGATTTCATATTGGCCTTGTTATTTGTCCAAGGGTGGTCGTATTGGCCCAAGGCCGAAGGCATCATTCTTAACTATAAACCAATGTGACCATTTTGAAAGGTAATATTATAATGTTATTAATGACGTGATTTCATATTGGCCTTGTTATTTGTCCAAGGGTGGTCGTATTGGCCCAAGGCCGAAGGCATCATTCTTAACTATAAACCAATGTGACCATTTTGAAAGGTAATATTATAATGTTATTAATGACGTGATTTCATATTGGCCTTCTTATTTGTCCAAGGGTGGTCGTATTGGCCCAAGGCCGAAGGCATCATTCTTAACTATAAACCAATGTGACCATTGGGGGTAAATACAACTGCCCGAGGACAAATAACAAGGCCAATATAAGATCACTTGATTAATGATAATTTTATTATTCAACTTTACAATATTGGCTAATAAAACAGAATATAAATGTTCTTGTAACAATAATAATTTTATTTGTATTTAACGGAGTATAAAAAGATATAAGCAGGAGTCTAAAACAAAACATATAACGGAAGTGACTTCTCCGTATTGGCCCTCTCTTTTAAACCGATCAGAATGCTTGAATTCCATATTGGCCCTGTTTTCTCGTATTGGCCCTGCTTTTCTCATATTGGCTCAGTTATGCTTTGTATTAGCTCTACCTGTTTTATATCATGTGCGCAATTGATCTAATACAGAGTGTAATATTGTGAAGTTGAATAAAAAATCTTAAAACTACACCTACTTAAAGCTGCTCGCTCTCAGATTTTAGTAAAAAATAAAGTTCTTCGAACTGTATGTAAATAACGTTTTTTAAAACATATAGTCATATAAAAAGGCTCCAGTATAAATTCCTGCCACGTATGTCTCTAAATTAAAAAAATACGCTACCAAATTCAAAAGCGTTGCAAACGCTTTTGAAATTTCAATATAAACATATAGTGTAGCGGTGCCGTGTAATCAACATATTCAATCAATTTCTGCAAATTCCTACCTAGATTTTTTCTTATAAATTGATTCTAGCCGTTAGTTTTATATTTAGGCATAATTATGTCAATTTAAAAAAAAATGTTTCAACGGTAACTGAGAGCGAGCAGCTTTAATATTAAAATTGTCTGATAAGTGGCCCTGGGTTTTTGTTGCAACGTTACTGAAAGCAAAGGATATCCGGCACTTTTACATAACTTTATCAATAATGTTTTGCTGACAAAATGCAATGTGCAGTATGTCTCATACGAAGCATAAGCTTTTAGAAATGAAATTCGACTTTTAAAAATATTGATATCATTTTACTCCATCGAAATTTGAAATAAAAGCAGTGTCACTTTAAAATCAAAATAAAGTTCAACAGTTACTACTGCTATCAAAAAGCGCTGTTGTTATTCAACTGTATTAGAAGTAAGACGTGTACGTCTCCTTAAATTGTGTACAACGTAGATAGATAAGGGAGATAATATAGATATGTCATTTATCATATGTCAGGCTCTACTTTACATCCGAAGGCTATTTTTGTTCACTTTGGAACGTGAAAAGTAAAGTGCGCAGTTTACACAAGTTCATGTTATGTTACTTCAATTAAAACTAGAGCTATCACTAAATGTGATTAATACCCCCAAAAGGATTGCTTTATAAACTGAAGAAGTTCGTAGTAACATAATACCTTGCAAACAAACTAAAAAGAGATATTGTTCTTAGCAGTTCCTCTCATTGTGCTTGACCATTGTATGAAGTTGTATTGAATTCCAACTTTTAGTTTTCGAAAAATGCTCCAGACAGGGAAAAGTAACAAAGGGCAATTACACTGTAATTAGTCAAGATGGAGTTATGGTTCCTGTGCACTGCACTTCCTCTAAATGTACTTGACCATTGTATGAGGTTGTACTGAATTCCAACTAGTAGTTTTCAAGTTATGCTTCGGCCAGGGAAAAGTAACAAAGGGCAATAACTCAGTAAATACTCAAGATAGAGTTATAGTTATTGTACACTGCACTTCCTCTGAGTGTGCTTGATCATTGTATGAAGTTGTATTGAATTCCAACCAGTAGTTTTCAAGTTATGCTCCGGACAAGGAAAAGTAACAAAGGGCAATAACTCTGTAATTATTCAAGATGGAGTTATAGTTCTTGTGCACTGCACTTCCTCTCAATGTGTTGACCATTGTATGAAGTTGTATTGAATTCCAACCAGTAGTTTTCAAGTTATGCTTCGGACAAGTAAAAGTAACAAAGGGCAATAACTCAGTAAATACTCAAGATAGAGTTATAGTTCTTGTACACTGCACTTCCTCTGAGTGTGCTTGATCATTGTATGAAGTTGTATTGAATTCCAACTAGTAGTTTTCAAGTTATGCTCCGGACAAGGAAAAGTAACAAAGGGCAATAACTCTGTAATTAGTCAAGATGGAGTTATGGTTCTTGTGCACTGCACTTCCTCTCAATGTGCTTGACCATTGTATGAAGTTGTATTGAATTCCAACTAGTAGTTTTCAAGTTATGCTCCGGACAAGGAAAATGCAACAGACCGCCCGACCGACCGACCGACCGACCGACCGACCGACCAACCACCGGGTGACTCCTATATACCCCCCTAAACTTCGTTTTGGGGGTATAAAGAGATATTGTTCTCAGCAGTTCCTCTCATTGTGCTTGACCATTGTATGAAGTTGTATTGAATTCCAACTTGTAGTTTTCGAAAAATGCTCCAGACAGGGAAAAGTAACAAAGGGCAATAACCCTGTAATTAGTCAAGATGGAGTTATGGTTACTGTGCACTGCACTCCCTCTCACTGTGCTTGACCATTGTATGAAGTTGTATTGAATTCCAACCAGAAGTTTTCAAGTTATGCTCCGGACAAGGAAAAGTAACAAAGGGTAATAACTCTGTAATGAGTCAAGATGGGGTTATGGTTCCTGTGCACTGCACTTCCTCTAAATGTACTTGACCATTGTATGAGGTTGTACTGAATTCCAACTAGTAGTTTTCAAGTTATGCTTCGGACAAGGAAAAGTAACAAAGGGCAATAACTCGGTAAATACTCAAGATAGAGTTATAGTTCTTGTACACTGCACTTCCTCTGAGTGTGCTTGATCATTGTATGAAGTTGTATTGAATTCCAACTAGTAGTTTTCAAGTTATGCTCCGGACAAGGAAAAGTAACAAAGGGCAATAACTCTGTAATTAGTCAAGATGGAGTTATAGTTCTTGTGCACTGCACTTCCTCTCAATGTGCTTGACCATTGTATGAAGTTGTATTGAATTCCAACTAGTAGTTTTCAAGTTATGCTCCGGACAAGAAAAACTAACAAAGGGCAATAACTCGGTAAATACTCAAGATAGAGTTATAGTTCTTGTACACTGCACTTCCTCTGAGTGTGCTTGATCATTGTATGAAGTTGTATTGAATTCCAACTAGTAGTTTTCAAGTTATACTCCGGACAAGGAAAAGTAACAAAGGGCAATAACTCTGTAATTAGTCAAGATGGAGTTATAGTTCTTGTGCACTGCACTTCCTCTCAATGTGCTTGACCATTGTATGAAGTTGTATTGAATTCCAACCAGTAGTTTTCAAGTTATGCTCCGGACAAGGAAAAGTAACAAAGGGCAATAACTCTGTAATTAGTCAAGATGGAGTTATAGTTCTTGTGCACTGCACTTCCTCTCAATGTGCTTGACCATTGTATGAAGTTGTATTGAATTCCAACTAGTAGTTTTCAAGTTATGCTCCGGACAAGGAAAATGCAACAGACCGCCCGACCGACCGACCGACCGACCGACCGACCGACCGACCAACCACCGGGTGACTCCTATATACCCCCCTAAACTTCGTTTTGGGGGTATAAAAAAATAAAGCATTGTCACCAATTAGATAAAACTGACAATACTTTATAGTAAGACAGAAACCCAAACTTCAACTTATCGTTAGACCACCTATGTACACCTACACGATTTCAGTTACGGGCCATCGTCGTATATATGTCAATCCCTTCGCCGAGATAAGGTTTGAAATATGACCACATAAACGGGCAGTTATGCAACAAAAAATATTTAACATGAACGTACTGATAGAATCTTCTCTTGTTTGTGAAGCTTCCACGTAATACCGATTTGTTAAATACCAGCTTATTGTTGCTAAGAAATAGCGCGGACACGTAGGTATAAAATGAACTTAGACCTATCACTTACTTTGAATAATGCCCCCGCAAGACTGCTTTGATAAACTGAAGAAGTTATAAGTGACAGAAATCCTTATAAAAAAACTAAAATAGAGTATTGGTTCTTGGCACTAACTCTGTACAGAGTCAAGATAGAGTTATGATTCTTGCACACTGCTCTTCTTTTCATTGTGCTTGACCATTGTATAAAGTTGTATTGAATTCCAATCAATGGTTTTCAAGTTATGCTCCGGACAAGGAAAAGTAGCAAAGGGCAATAACTTTGTAATAAGTCAAGAAATAGTTCTTGTACGTGTACTGCACTTTTTCTTATTGTGCTTGTCAATGACCATTGTAAGAAGTTGTATTCCAACCAGAGCATCTCCTCTAAATACTTAATAATTTACTCTATGAAGTTTCACTAAATTCAAGTTCCGGTTCTTGCCGTTGAACGGGCGCACACACAGACGGAGAGACGCACGGATACCATTGTCATACCCCTGTGCGGGGGATAGAGGCCGTCTTCTAACAAAAAACGGCTTCTCTAATTACCTTTTTAGCTTGAATAAAAATATGAGTCCGTGTGTCATATTATTTTGAAATCGATAGTGTTTCAGGAGGTACAGGGTGGATATGTAATATTTTGTGACTTCGACCTGAAACCAACGCGGCTGAAACACACCATATTCACATGTACATGTATGACCTCGACCTGGAAAAGGGTTGCTTAGAATGCACATCGCCTTTATATAATGCACAATAATTTCATGAACATACGATGCGACTTACGAAAGCCAATTAAAAAGGATGGTAAAAGTTAATACGGAAATATGCTCTAAAGGGCAGTTCTTTAATAACAATGTCAGGTATATGTCGGCAAATAAAGTAATTAATAATTAAAATAATTAAATTCGTGCATCTACATACTAATGCCCTTAACATTTTGTAAACAAGACATACGTGGGCAAGACACATACATTTATTAACCCCTATTAAGCTATTCCAACTTTCATGTGGGATGTTGGTATAAGCAAGTCATTTAAAGTTATTGTCTTACCGATCAAAATACTGTAATTACGACAGACAAAAACTGTTGGAACTACTTATAGTCTGTCGTTACTCATCTGACAAAGCTGATGCTTACGTAGTTGGAGACGAGTATTTAGATTTAACAATCAGATTGCTAAGTTCTCTTACTTCGAAACAGAAGTATGACGCAGCTGGTTACCATTGGTCATCAAGAATAGATATCGAAATGTGTTTGTAGAACGTTACAGATGGTCTTAAATTTGTTACAACTTACTGAAACTTCAAAAAACGAAGAAATTAGTTCAACAAGGTCAAGGTCACCTCATGTAAGCGTTGAAATCTATTTGCAAAACTACACACATGGTCCAAAATTCACCACAGTATCTTCAAACACGAAGTAGATTGATTTAGCGGAGACAATGTTGACCCCTAGAACATAATCAGAATAGTCGTGGAAAAGAACCATTAGTAAATGCTTCACTCGTACTTACCATCCAAGCTCTAAAAACAAAAATAATATCAAACAGGGAATGCCACGTACCAAACACGCAGCCTCCCCAAAACGAGCCCCACAGCACCCAGAAGTGCACACCACCAACACACACACACACACATACACGCACACACATTTCAATTATAGAGGAACAATTCCACAGTAAGTATGTGTAAGTTAAATGATCCCCGGGTGTGGCCAGTTCTGATCGCAGTGCCAAACTTTGAATCCTGGTAGGACTACTAAGTAACGGTACATACCAACTATCTATTCCAGGCCTTATGGTATTAAAGACGTTTTAAACAGGGTTCCCATGAACGTAAATATGTACGTTTTTCACGTATAAATTTCCATCTGCAACGTAGAGAATATTGCTCCTGTACGTATTTTCACGCAAACAAATTGACGACCAGAAAGTTTCTAAGTTGTTCTAAATAAAAAAAACTTCGAATACACCATGCAACAATCCGAAAGTAACTGAAAATAAACAGTTTGAGGAATTCCAAAGTGTCTATTTTTAGCCGTGTCGTCGACTGGGGGTCTGTATAAAACGCAAACGAATAACACAGAGTTTCTACATTGTTCGTCTGCGTTTTAATTCGTTCCCTCGACTGGCTCCGCGTTAAATATTTAACGCGAAAGATAAAAATCGAGAATTCTCGACACAGTCTAGCACGTGTGTTTTTTTGGTTTGACGTCATCAATGGCTGTCTGCATGTATGTATGATAACATGGTTCCATAATGAACCAAACAAGAGGGCCAAGATGGCCCTATATCGCTCACCTTGGTACAAGTCCACTTGCCTGGTGGAAGATCACTAGATAATGTTATATACCAAATAAGTTTTCCTATATATGCCTTTGTAAAACAAATAATCCCCCCTCCCCCGGGCAAGGTCAATTTTGACCCCAGGGGCATAATTTGAACAAACTTTGAAGAGGTCTACTAGGCAATGCTACATGCCAAATATCTAAGCTCTAGGCCTTGTGGTTTCAGAGAAAAAGATTTTTAAAGTTTTCCTTATATAAGCCTATGTAAAACTAAGTGATCCCCGGTGCGGGGTCAATTTTGACCCAGGGGTCATAATTTGAACAATCTTGGTAGAGGTCCACTAGCCAATGCTACATGCCAAATAACTAAGCTCTAGGCCTTGTGGTTTCAAAGAAGATTTTTAAAGTTTTTTACTATATAAGCCTATGTAAAACTAAGTGACCCCCGGTGCGGGGTCAATTTTGATCCGAGGGTAATAATTTGAACAATCTTCGAAGAGGTCCACTAGCCAATGCTACATGCCAAATATCTAAGCTCTAGGCCTTTTGGTTTCAGAGAAGAAGATTTTTAAAGTTTTTCCTTAATAAGCCTATGTAAAACTAAGTGACCCCTGTGTGGGGTCAATTTTAATCCGGGGCTCATAATTTGAACAATCTTGGTAGAGGTCCACTAGCCAATGCTACATGCTAAATATCTTAGCTCTAGGCCTTTTGGTTTCAGAGAAGATTTTTAAAGTTTTTCCTATATATTCCTATGCAAAACTAAGTGACCCCCGGTGCAGGGTCAATTTTGACCCGGGGGTCATAATTTGAACAATCTTGGTAGAGGTCCACTAGACAATGCTACATGCCAAATATCTAAGCTCTAGGCCTTGTGGTTTCAGAGAAGAAGATTTTTAAAGTTTTTCCTATATATGCCTATGCAAAAACTAAGTGCCCACCCGCGCGGGGTCAATTTTGACCCGGGGGTCATAATTTGAAAAATCTTGGTAGAGGTCCACTAGACAATGCTACATGCCAAATATCTAAGCTCTAGGCCTTGTGGTTTCAGAGAAGAAGATTTTAAAAGTTTTTCCTATTTGTTGCCATAGCAACCAGAGTTCAGCATGGAATGGAATTCTTTGAACAACTTTGATAGAACTTCATGCAAGGAACATCCCTGCAAAGTCTCATCAACATTGGCCCAGTGGTTTCAGAGGAGATGTCGTTTGAAGGAAATGGTGGACGGACGCACGGACGTACGACGGACGGAATGCGATCCTAATAGCTCACTCTGGCACTTTGTGCCAGGTGAGCTAACAAAATTAACAGATCTGATTCATAGACGGCGACCGCTGCTGTAAGCAGCCTCCGGTCATGATGATGATAACCTTAGGGAATCCGATAAATCGGCATCAAAACCAAAACCTGCCGCACACAAAAAAATTATAGAAAGCTGGTTTCGGGTGTTTCTCAGGGCTCCGTTACGACTCGGGGTGAAAAACTATGCACTGTATGTTCTGTGAAAGTGCCGGTTAAGAGGAATCAGCTTTTGTGAAAGGCTCGACAAATTACCAGCGTTCAGCTTTTACTAGACACCAGAAATCCGACGATCATAAGCTTTCGTGCAGAGTGAAATAAAAAAACGTACATAAAACCGCTAATAAAATTGTTAAGAAGAAATATGAACCAATTCTGGAAGCCCAGCTTATAAGTTGCTGTATGAAATCAATTATGTATAGTATCAATTCATGTACTGTGGCTTTTTGGCCAGGCCTTGATAATAAAAGTACGAAATAAACTAGTTATGCACCAAGCCCTTTCAATTATGATATAGTCTTAGATAGATACACACGTCACTGCCAAGGACTTACGATAAGGTATTATCAGAACAAGTAAAATTGAAGTTCAAAATATCAAAACCCCCTATTTTTGAAGCTCCATCCTCAGTTTGAAAACCTGCGGGAACCCTGTTCAAAGTATCTCCGTAAACATGTCGATATAAAAATCAAGTGACACCTGTGGCAGAGCCAGTATTGATTGATCCCAGTAGCATTTTGAACTAACTTGATAAAGGCCCACTAAGCTCTATGTTTCTGACAAGAAGATATTTTTTAAAGTTTTATACGGACAGTTTTATACACCTAGCAGGGATTACTTTTATTTACACTGTCCTGTGACTTTGGAACATGGTGGGGGTAAGAGTGGATTGGGTGCGCACCATAAACCGGTTTAAGCTCCCCAGTGGTGTTTTTGCCACTGACCGTTCCAAGGCGGTTCCCCACTGTGTTCCTTTAATTGTTCGTTTTGTCCTCGTGTGTTTTCTTTGTATGCTAGTGTGTGTTGGTAGTGTATGTGTGTGTGTGTACATGATTGTGTGTGTGTGTGTGTTGGTGGTGTGCACTTCTGGGTGCTATGGGGCTCGTTTTGGGGAGGCTGCGTTTTTGGTATGTGGCATTCCCTGTTTGATATTATTTTTTTTTTATATACCCCCAAAACGAAGTTTAGGGGGGTATATAGGAGTCACCCGGTGGTTGGTCGGTCGGTTGGTCGGGCGGTCGGTCGGTCTGTTGCATTTTCCTTGTCCGGAGCATAACTTGAAAACTACTAGTTGGAATTCAATACAACTTCATACAATGGTCAAGCACATTGAGAGGAAGTGCAGTGCACAAGAACTATAACTCCATCTTGACTAATTACAGAGTTATTGCCCTTTGTTACTTTTCCTTGTCCGGAGCATAACTTGAAAACTACTAGTTGGAATTCAATACAACTTCATACAATGGTCAAGCACATTAAGAGGAAGTGCAGTGCACAAGAACTATAACTCCATCTTGACTAATTACAGAGTTATTGCCCTTTGTTACTTTTCCTTGTCCGGAGCATAACTTGAAAACTACTGGTTGGAATTCAATACAACTTCATACAATGGTCAAGCACATTGAGAGGAAGTGCAGTGCACAAGAACCATAACTCCATCTTGACTAATTACAGAGTTATTGCCCTTTGTTACTTTTCCTTGTCTGGAGCATAACTTGAAAGCTACTAGTTGGAATTCAATACAACTTCATACAATGATCACGCACACTCAGAGGAAGTGCAGTGTACAAGAACTATAACTCTATCTTGAGTATTTACTGAGTTATTGCCCTTTGTTAGTTTTCCTTGTCCGAAGCATAACTTGAAAACTACTGGTTGGAATTCAATACAACTTCATACAATGGTCAAGCACATTGAGAGGAAGTGCAGTGCACAAGAACTACAACTCCATCTTGACTAATTACAGAGTTATTGCCCTTTGTTACTTTTCCTTGTCCGGAGCATAACTTGAAAACTATTAGTTGGAATTCAATACAACTTCATACAATGATCAAGCACACTCAGAGAAAGTGCAGTGTACAAGAACTATAACTCTATCTTGAGTATTTACTGAGTTATTGCCCTTTGTTACTTTTCCTTGTCCGAAGCATAACTTGAAAACTAATATTTGGAATTCAGTACAACCTCATACAATGGTCAAGTACATTTAGAGGAAGTGCAGTGCACAGGAACCATAACTCCATCTTGACTCATTACAGAGTTATTACCCTTTGTTACTTTTCCTTGTCCGGAGCATAACTTGAAAACTTCTGGTTGGAATTCAATACAACTTCATACAATGGTCAAGCACAGTGAGAGGGAGTGCAGTGCACAGGAACCATATCTCCATCTTGACTAATTACAGAGTTATTGCCCTTTGTTACTTTTCCCTGTCTGGAGCATTTTTCGAAAAACTACAAGTTGGAATTCAGTACAACTTCATACAATGGTCAAGCACAATGAGAGGAACTGCTAAGAACAATATCTCTTTTTAGTTTGTTTGCAAGGTATTATGTTACTACGAACTTCTTCAGTTTATAAAGCAATCCTTTTGGGGGTTATTAATCACATTTAGTGATAGCTCTAGTTTACTATCTATTAAAAACAGCACATGACCCTTCAGGCTGTGCTAAATTTGTAATCCATGGGTATGATTGGAACATACCCGAGAGACAGATGGCCACTAAACAGTGTCATGCACAAAATATTTAAGCACATGGCCTATGGTTTGGAAAAGAAGAGTTTGCATGTAATGGGATTCTTTGAACAATGTTTGTGAAACTCTATGCGAAAACCCTACCACGTTTCATCGACATCGGCGAAGATGTCATTTGAAGAAAACTGTTGACAGGCGGACGATCTACGACGGATGCCGAACGATAAGTGGTCCTTATAGCTCATCTTGGTACATGTACTTTGTCCACTTTTGAGGTGATAGTTTATTTGAAATACAATTTTAAGACAACAAACAAGAGGGCCAAGATGGCCCTATATCGCTCACCTTGGTACAAGTCCACTTGCCTGGTGGAAGATCACTAGATAATGTTATATACCAAATAAGTTTTCCTATATACGCCTTTGTAAAACAAATGATCACCCCCCTCCCCCGGGCAAGGTCAATTTTGACCCCAGGGGCATAATTTGAACAAACTTTAAAGAGGTCTACTAGCCAATGCTACATGCCAAATATTTAAGCTCTAGGCCTTGTGGTTTCAGAGAAGAAGATTTTTAAAGTTTTTACTATATATTCCTATGCAAAACTAAGTGACCCCCGGTGCGGGGTCAATTTTGATCCGGGGCTCATAATTTGAACAATATTGGTAGAAGTCCACTAGCCAATGCTACATGCCAAATATCTTAGCCCTAGGCCTTGTGGTTTCAGAGGAGAAGATTTTTAAAGTTTTTACTATATAAGCCTATGTAAAACTAAGTGACCCCCGGTGCGGGGTCAATTTTGATCCGGGGCTCATAATTTGAACAATCTTGGTAGAAGTCTACTAGACAATGCTACATGCCAAATATCTAAGCTCTAGGCCTTGTGGTTTCAGAGAAGAAGATTTTTTAAGTTTTTACTATATATTCCTATGCAAAACTAAGTGACCCCCGGTGCGGGGTCAATTTTGACCCGGGGCTCATAATTTGAACAATCTTGGTAGAAGTCTACTAGACAATGCTACATGCCAAATATCTTAGCTCTAGGCCTTGTGGTTTCAGAGAAGATTTTTAAAGTTTTTCCTATTTGTTGCCCTAGCAACCAGAGTTCTGCATGGAATGGAATTCTTTGAACAATTTTGGTAGAGCTTCATGCAAGGAACATTCCTGCATAGTTTTATCAACATTGGCCTAGAGGTTTCAGAGGAGATGTCATTTGAATCAAAATGTTGACGGACGACGGACAATCATCGATCAGAAAAGCTCACCCTGGCGTAGCCAGGTGAGCTAACAAAATATTTGCGCACGCAAATACAAAGTCATTAATAAAAAGAAGGTAAAACAAGAGGGCCAAGATGGCCCTATATCGCTCACCTTGGTACAAGTCCACTTGCCTGGTGGAAGATCACTAGATAATGTTATATACCAAATAAGTTTTCCTATATACGCCCTTGTAAAACAAATGACCCCCCCGGGCAAGGTCAATTTTGACCCCAGGGGCATAATTTGAACAAACATTAAAGAGGTCTACTAGGCAATGCTACATGCCAAATATCTAAGCTCTAGGCCTTGTGGTTTCAGAGAAGAAGATTTTAAAAGTTTTTACTATATATTCCTATGCAAAACTAAGTGACCCCCGGTGCGGGGTCAATTCTGACCCGGGGCTCATAATTTGAACAATCTTGGTAGAGGTCCACTAGCCAATGCTACATGCCAAATATCTAAGCTCTAGGCCTTGTGGTTTCAGAGAAGAAGATTTTTTAAGTTTTTACTATATATTCCTATGCAAAACTAAGTGACCCCCGGTGCGGGGTCAATTCTGACCCGGAGCTCATAATTTGAACAATCTTGGTAGAGGTCTACTAGACAATGCTACATGCCAAATATCTTAGCTCTAGGCCTTGTGGTTTCAGAGAAGAAGATTTTTAAAGTTTTCCCTATATATTCCTATGCTAAAACTAAGGGCTCACCCGCGCGGGGTCAATTTTAACCCGGGGGTCATAATTTGAACAATCTTGGTAGAGGTCCACTAGACAATGCTACATGCCAAATATCTAAGCTCTAGGCCTTGTGGTTTCAGAGAAGATTATTTTAAATTTTTTCCTGTTTGTTGCCATAGCAACCAGAGTTCTGCATGGAATGGAATTCTTTGAACAATTTTGGTAGAGCTTCATGCAAGGAACATTCCTGCATAGTTTTATCAACATTGGCCTAGGGGTTTCAGAGGAGATGTCATTTGAATCAAAATGTTGACGGACGACGGACAATCATCGATCAGAAAAGCTCACCCTGGCGTAGCTAAAAAGCATTAGCCAGCAATTATTTTTGCATGATTAAAGCTGCTCGCTCTCAGTTGCCGTTGGAAAAAAATCAAATATTCAAAAATGATATACTTATGCATTAATATAAAACTAAAGGCTAGAGTCAAGAAAAGAAGTAAAAATCTTGGTAGTATTTGCAATACTCTATTGCAACTGCTGGTTTTACGGCACTGCTACACTATATGTTTATATAGGAATTTCAAAAGTGTTTGCAACGCTTTATTATTTTCAATTCTGTAGCGTTTTATTTTAAATCTACGTGACAGGACTTTATACTGGAACCCTCCAGTATCGACTGTATGTTCTGAAATATGTTATATTCATAAAATTTGAAGAACTTTGAAGAATTTTTACCAACATCTGTGAGCGAACACTCCCTACATCTAGCATATTATAGTCTCGAAACATAGATTATATGTTCAGTTTGACTTCAGATATAGGGTATGTCCCTTTAAAGGATTTTCTTCATATCTAAACTTTCAGACACGTGAAGCCAAGGAAACCCATTTTCAAGTTGGTACTCCGTAATGAAACCTCATTTATTTGTACAATTTGTTCACTCTTTCTGAAAAAGGGCCTGTCACAAAGTCTGAATTTCATGGTAAGGCTATAATTTTCTGTCTCTCAAAGAATAATTAATGTCTCTATTACGGTAGCAAATCGTCCTGAACGAGTTTTAAAATGTTCCTATAATTGACATGTGTCTGCTAGTGAACAAAACTGACGATTACGCGATAGACCAATGCTGACTACATCTTTTACTTCTTTCGCGTCTGACCAATCTGAATATATCTAAATCTTTCTCATCCGAAAAACAAAACTGCTCTATAAAGGAACATACCTTATACCTGAAGCCAAACTAAACTAGAACTATCACTGAAGGTGATGAATACCCCCTCACCCACCCCTGTAATGTCAGATGCCCTTTTTGAAATAAAAACCTTCTGGCAAAATGTAGGTTTCGAAAGACTTGTCATTTACGTATGCCCCTACTTGAGTTAAAGGGGCACTTCTTACATCTGGCAGACGATATTCTCGAAACGTAGATTGTGTTCAACGTAAATAATAAATAAAGACAATTTTAAAGAAAAATCTATGGCGAAAAATGCCTCATTTTACCACAATCGATAAAAAGGCTTTCTGTGATAAATCGCATCCACACATTAATTGTACAACGACTCTTGAATGGTTTACGGTACTGCAGCATATTTCAAACCGCTGATTTTATCGATAATAACTTGGAATGCATAGCAAAACACTTTTAGGCTAAGTTTTAATAATTCAAAAGATTTAATTAGGCCGAAAAAAATATGTGTTTAGGGCAACGGTCCCAAAAATTATAGGCAGGGTCGGGGTAATTTTTATGTGTTTAGGGCAACGGTCCCAAAAATTATAGGTAGGGTAGGGGTAATTTTTTTTTTAATCCAAAAGGTTGGAAAAACAATCTGTGTTTAGGGCAAAGGTCCCAAGAATGCTAGGTAGGGTCGGGACACATTAAAAAAAAAATCATTTTCGTTTTTTTATTTTGAAAAAAACCTCTCTAGGGATGGTCGGGTTGCCCGAAGCACATAATTTTCTTGCCTTATTTATGTTTTGGAGGAATTTAGTTTTGCATCAGTTATACGGTATGTCCCTTTAATTCAGCTCCATATCCAAATTTGGTTGTTTTAATGTCAATGAAAATGGTCTCAATATCTTCTGGATTGCACTCAATTTGTGTATCAATAGCATTTGGAGGTTCTTGAATTTCAAACGTGTCAATGTCATCGAACTTCATGGCACAGACCTTTTCGTAACAGGTGCCTAGTTTGATGTTGCTTGTCAACTGTTTTTTCTTTTTTTTTTCGTTTAAGCTCTATTCGTCTTTTCTTATTTTTTCTATCGTTCTAATTTCTTTAGTTGTGTAAGATGTTGTTTCTTTTCTTGGGGATAAGTTTGCTTCACCTATTACAGTTTCGATGAAATTTATCCCTTGGTTGAATTGTAGTACTCCTGCAGCACATCGGTAGTCAAAAGCTTTCGCTCAGATTATAATTTCTTATTTTTGGAGCTTTTGTAAGATTGTTATCAGATTATTCAACGAATCGCTGGCTTGTGAATTGCCGGATGTCATCAGTTTTGAAGGATTATTTATAAAGTGACATATCAGATAAGTCCTTTCCATATGGAAGATTAGAATGTCGATACACTGGATTTCCATGACCACGCCGAACATATGAGGAACAATGCATCGTTTGCTTGCAACTCTTTTTCACTCTTAACCTTGTTTTGGTGCATCGCATAATATCCGCAATAACTTCAAAACTACTAGTTGGAATTCAATCAAACTTCATACAATGGTCAAGCACATTGAGAGGAAGGGCAGTGCACAAGAACCATAACTCCATCTTGACTCATTGCAGAGTTATTGCCCTTTTTTTTTTCCTTGTCCGGAGCACAACTTGAAAACTAATGGTTGGAATTCAATCAAATGGTCAAGCAAAATAAGAGGAAGTGCAGTGCACAAGAACCATAACTCTATCTATAGTAATTACAGAGTTATTGCCTTTGTTACATTTTCCTTGTCCGGAGCACAACTTGAAAACTACCGGTTAGAATTCAATACAACTTCATACAATGGTCAAGTACATTGAGAGGAAGTGCAGTGCACAAGAACCATAACTCTTTCTTGACTCATTACAGCTATTGCCCTGTGTTACGTTTCCTTGTCCGGAACATTACTTGAAAACTACCGGTTGTAATTCAATACAACTTCATACAATGGTCTAGCACAATTAGAGGAAGTGCAGTGTACAAGAACCATAACTCTATCTTTAGTATTTACAGAGTTATTGCCCTTTGTTACTTTTCCTTGTCCGGAGCATAGCTTGAAAAACTACTGTTTGGAATTCAATACAACTTCATACAATGGTCAAGTATATTGAGAGGAAGTGCAGTGCACATAACTTTTTATTGACTCATTACAGAGTTATTGCCCTGTGTTACTTTTCCTTGTCCGGAGCATTACTTGAAAGCTACTAGTTGTAATTCAATACAACTTCATACAATGGTCTAGCACAATGAGAGAAAGTGCAGTGTACAAGAGCCATAACTCTATCTGGACTAATTACAGAGTTATTGCCAAGAATAATATCTCTATTTAAGTTTTTTTTGCAAGGTATTCTGTTACTACGAACTTTCTTAGTTCATAAAGCAGTCTTTCGGGGGTATTAACCACATTTAGTGATAGCTCTAGTTTGTGTAATTCATGCAGCGTTTGTGTTTTGTTCTATTACATGCCCTACGCTTGGAATACATTCTAGATGGTGTTGACATAAAGGTGTGTTACACAGTAATAGTTTCAGTACATTTCGTCTTGAATAGTGATTATTTGTTTATTAAAGAAGACCGGAGATCTTTGGTTCGAATCCCGGCAGCGAATTCCACAACTCATTCTCTCTGCACGAGTTTTGGTCAGAGTCTCATTAAGCAGTCATGTACATGTAGTCGATGTAAATCGTAAAAAAAATCAGCGCCTATTTATACACTAGAACGACACAACGTATTTTTGACGGACATACAACTGAAAATCAATGTGCTCAATTTTGAAGCGTGCACGATAAATGAATCCACATTTGACTATAACAATTGGTATTTAAAAGCTAAATGGAATCAATAAGATTGAATTTACTAGACAAACTGTTCATTTCTCTTCCACGCTTGGACCACTCTGCATCTTGCGTGTTTGGTACGTGGCATTCCCTGTTTGATATTATTTTTGTTTTTAACAGTAACTTCAACTAATGTAGGGATTTGTTTCGTTGCTGGTGTTGATATTGCCGACAAGTAATTTCCTGCATGGTATAAAAACAAAAATAATATCAAACAGGGAATGCCACATACCAAAAACGCAGCCTCCCCAAAACGAGCCCCACAGCACCCAGAAGTGCACACCACCAACACACACACACGCACGCACGCACACACAACACACACACACACACACAATCATGTACACACACAAACATACACTACCAACACACACAAGCATACAAAGCAAACACACGAGGACAAAACGAACAATTAACGGAACACAGTGGGGCACAAAGCCTAAGCCTTGTGGTTTCAGAGATAAAGATTTGAAAGCTTTTCCTACATAAACCTTGTACTATAGCCAATGGTAGCTAGGTGATATAGGGCCATCTTGGCCCTCTTGTTTCTTTTATAATAATGTTCATTGAAATAACGCATATGCCGAAAGAAAACAATCACATCAAATATGATATGTCTTAAATCGTATGTCAGTTATATCAAGAACCAAAAGCATCATCAGAACTTAAGATACGCGAGTTTCGCCATCAGCTTCATTTCTGACAAAATAAATAATCAATTACCTGCAAGATTTAGTCTTCTCGGCATGTCTTAAAGCTGCTTGCTCTCAGATTTTGGTAAAAAAATAAAGTTCTTCAAACTGTATGTAAATAACGTATTTATGAACATACAGTCATATAAAATGGCTCCAGTAAAAATTCCTGTCACGTAAATCTCTAAATTAAAAAAAAAATACGCTACCAAACTCAAAAGCGTTGCAAACGCTTTTGATATTTTAATATAAACATATAGTGTAGCGGTGCCGTGCAACCGACTTTTTGAATCGATTTCTGCTAATTCCTACCTAGATTTTTGTTTATATTTTGATTCTAGCCTTTAATTTTATGTTTATGAATAAGCATATCAATTTTTGAAAAAATATTTTTTTCAACGGCAACCGAGAGCGAGCAGCTTTAACGAATCAAATGTTAAAGGGCATACTCAACAACCAGCAAGTAACTTATTCCGAATGCAATAATATGCATACGTATAAGACTTTTTCAGGAAGGTTACACAATACATGAATTTTGCAAAATGTCTTTACAGTTTTAAAGCTGCTCGTCCAAAACTTCCGGTGAAAGAAGTGTTATTAATAAGCAAAAGTAGATTTATGAACAATAATTAACAAAAATGAAAGTGTAAAATTTAGCTTGTCGTATGGCAACTGAAAGGTATTCTAAAGCAACACAGGTGTTTATTTAAGGGCATTATTTCTAACTCACTACGAGCAAGTCCTTGCAACAGTCGGGTGAATCAATTTGTATAATTTTCTTGATTTAGAAAAGACAACCATTCATTAACCCTTAGGGTGTTTGTAAAGGAAAGATTTTCTTGGACCTTTCCCTCGGCTTATTTGTCTTTCTGTGTAATGATCGACTCTTTCTGTTACTATAGTACAAATGTGAATCTATAATACGACGTTGGCTGGATCAAATGCATCTAGTATAGCTCTTTTATTAGGTTTCAACTCATATAACAGAAACTAGCGCGATCTCATGTTTTGAATATTATCTTAAGAAACGTACTAGTGTTGTAAAATCGGACTCAAAACATAATCGATAATCGAATTGAATCGGACAGGGTATTTCGATTCACAATCGGAAAATAATCGAAAGTATATTCCTTTACTTAATAACATAGAGTTACACACTTACACCAGTATCAGTCACTTGTCAGTTGTACTATGTAGTGATTTTAATCAGACAACAAATTGATTTATACTGTCACAGTCTTTCATATGCAACTGTGGTAATAAATTGAGTGTGAAATTAACATTTTGGACTATATATTATATCATCATTACAAAACCATGCGCTTCTTTCAAAGCTACCAATTTGTAATGAACAATTTATTTGACTATAGATAAATAAATTTTGATTAAAGGTAAAGGTCCAAAAGCCCTTCTAATCACTGAAATTTGAGACCTTTGTCCCCATTTTGGTAGATCTGACCAGTTAGCTGGAGTCTATAGTTTAGTATAACAGAACTTTCCCTCTCACAGGGAAAATCCTGCTTTGAATCCTGACACTAAACAGGTGTGCTACTTTGATATATTTTAAGCTCCAAAAGCATTGGAAAGTTCATTGAAAGCATTAAATTGCAGTACTTACACTTCTACAACTATTCAAATTTTAGTAAAAAATTTATAATCAGTAAGTGCATTTCATTTCTTGTGTTTCTCCTAGACAGTTCTTGTACAAAAGACATTAATTTATTTTATCATTGATGTGGACAATTCACCAAACAATATTGTAAACAAATTTGAGCAAAATTGCCTTTAATTATTCAAAGTAAAAAAGAAGAAACGATCATCGATTATTCAAACTAAAATCGATTTAATCGATTTCGGAAGCTTTTCGATCAATTATTCGATTATAATCGATCATCGTTACATCCCTAAAACGTACACACACGCACACACACACACGCACGCACGCACGCACACACACACAACACACACACACACACACACACAATCATGTACACACACAAACATACACTACCAACACACACTAGCATACAAAGCAAACACACGAGGACAAAACGAACAATTAAAGGAACACAGTGGGGCACCGCCTTGGAACGGTCAGTGGCAAAAACACCACTGGGGAGCTTAAACCGGTTTATGGTGCGCACCCAACCTCACTCTTACCCCCACCATGTTCCAAAGTCACAGGACAGTGTAAATAAAAGTAATCCCTGCTAGGTGAATCTCTAACACACGCAATGGAAACAAAAGGCATGGTATGTAAAACACAAAAATGCTCGTGTATGAATATATAAAAAGCAAACCTTGAGAACCAAAAAACGTATGTACTCAATGCCTTTGCAGAAGGCAGAGCACCAAGAGAAACACCCTTAAGGGCCCGACGAAACAGGCCAGAGGACAGAAATCAAAACAGTTTCGTCCCAGTGGGATTTAAAAACTGCCCATCACAGAGTCCTCCCCCTCTTCCGTCAGACACAATCAAAGAGGGAAGCATAGCGTCCAACTGTAAACGGGTTGAACACCAAACATGCGGTGTGTCTCAAAACAGTTGGGTCGTAACCTCTTTTAACAAAACGTTTTATAATTTTAGCAAATACAGTTGGAAAATTGCCATGACCCAAAATCTTACGAAGTTTGTAAACCACATCCCCATAAAAATTGGGTTTTGAAATACCTTCTCGCAGAAGAGTCTTTAGATTACTATTGAATTTCAAAACCAAATCAGAATTACGATAGTAAAATTTAGCAAAATATTTACGCAATTTGTAATAACGGTAGCCCTGTTGAAGAAGTTTATTTGTAATATATTGATTACGTTCATTGAAATCCTCAACATGACTACACGCTCTGGCAAACCGAATTAACTGAGAAATGTATACCCCATAAGATGTAGCATGAGGTACATCCCCATCCAAATGGGGGAAATTTACAATACTAAAATTAAAATCATCCCTCTTGTCAAAAATTTTGGTGTGTATAATATTGTAAAGTTAAAGTTCAGTCTTTAGAGCCCGTTTAGATATACATGTACAAACATAAAAGCATGCTAGTATATGTTTAACTTCAGGCCGTTCAATGTTACTGAAGAAACTGTAAAAATATCGTGGCAAATGAAAATTCACTGTGTAAGAAAAAGTCAAATAATAAGTACCCTGCCTGACCGTACACCAATAGACCGGTATATACATTGTACGAACGACTGACTCCGAGTGTACACTGGGGACGCCTTATCAACGATCGCACGCTTGTTTTGATCGTACGCTGGTCGTACGTTGTTCATTTAGTTTTACATATGCTTATATAAGAAAAACTTAGTGCTTAGATATTTGGCATGTAGCATTGCCTAGTAGACCTCTTCAAAGTTTGTTCAAATTGTGCCCCTGGGTTCAAAATTGACTTTGCCCGGGAGGGGGTCACTTGTCTAACAAAGACGTATATAGGAAAACCTTTTTGGTATTTAACATTACCTAGTGATCTTCCACCAGGCAAGTGGACTTGTACCAATGTTTGCCATCTTGGCTCTCTTGTTTAGCTCACCTGGCACAAAGTTCCAGAATGAGCTATTAGGATCCGTCCGGGGTCCGTCGTACGTCCATCCGTCCACCATTTCCTTCAAACGACATCTCCTCTGAAACCACTGGGCTAATGTTACTGAAACTTTGCAGGGATGTTCCTTGCATGAAGCTCTACCAAAGTTGTTCAAAGAATTTCATTCCATGCAGAACTCTGGTTGCTATGGCAACTTATAGGAAAAACTTTATAAATCTTTGTTTGTTCAGATCATTACCCCTGGGATCAATATTGGCCCCGCCAAGGAGGTCGCTTGTTTTACAAAGATGTATATCACAGGGGGTCGGCCCATAGCAGTACTGATGTATTTGGGCCTGTACCACAAAAAATTCCATATCACTACTACTATATATAGTAGTAATATAAAGTAGTGATATGGAATTTTTTGTTGTAGAGGCCCAAATACATCAGCACTGTTATGGGCCAACCCCCTGTGATGTATATAAGAAAACCTATTTGGTATGTAACATTGTCTTGTGGTGTTCCACCTACTTTGTTCAAATCATGCCTCTTTGGTCAACATTGACCACACCCATTAGGCAAGTGGGCTGGTATTCAAGTGAGCGATATAGGGCCATCATGGCCCTCTTGTTATCTGTTTGCATTTTTGTACTTTAAGAAAAGTACAGGACACCTTGCGTTATCAAAACATACCGTTAGAAAACGTTAATATCTTATTCACTCGCCGTGAAATATTTGTTTGACAGTCCACAAGTCCATGTGAAGCGAGTTGGAATGTCGCTATCCGGATGGAAACATTGTGTTTGTTAGCGTCAATCATTCGATTAATGGTTCGGCACCAGAGAAAGTCAGTCTACTTTATCTTACGTATTCTGTCAGTAATACTGACATACCAGCTTTACTGATTATTCATATTTAGCTCTTGTATAAATAAAAAGGAAGCAGGGAGTATTTTAGGTGAACTTTAAATTAATTACTAAATGCTCCTTTGTACAGATTTTCACGTTCCCAGTCACAGTTTTGCCAAATGCTTTTTATGACTAAATTTAAAATTGGCATTGAACAAGAAATCATTACAATCAATTCAACTTTATTAAAAATGTTTTGGTATAAACCTTTTACAAAAGTTCATTTCATAAAAAAGCCCCAAAGATATAAATATTAAGATTTTGCACATGACATTTCTACGGAAGCCCAATAGTGCCACTTTGTTTTTTTTAAATTGATTTTTTCAACATAACTAAGTTGAATATTCAAGATACTAAGTTGAAAATTCAACTTAATAAGTTGAAAATTCAAGATACTAAGTTGAAAATTCAACTTACTAAGTTGAAAATTCAAGATACTAAATTGAATATTCAAGATACTAAGTTGAAAATTCAACTTACTAAGTTGAAAATTTAACTTACTAAGTTGAAAAATTCAAGATACTAAGTACTAAAATCAGTAACTTGAATTTTCAACTTAGTAAGTTAAATTTTCAACTTAGTAAGTTGAATATTCAACTTAGTATCTTGAATTTTCAACTTAGTAAGTTGAATTTTCAACTTAGTATCTTGAATATTCAACTTAGTAAGTTGAATATTCAACTAAGTATCTTGAATATTCAACTTAGTAAGTTGAATTTTCAACTTAGTATCTTGAATATTCAACTTAGTATCTTGAATATTCAACTAAGTATCTTGAATATTAAACTTAGAAAGTTGAATTTTCAACTTACTATCTTGAATATTCAACTTAGTAAGTTGAATATTCAACTTAGTATCTTGAATATTAAACTTAGTAAGTTGAATATTCAACTTAGTATCTTGAATATCTTGCATTTTCAACTTAGTATCTTGAATATTCAACTTAATAAGTTGAATTTTCAACTTAGTATCTTAAATATTCAACTTAGTATCTTGAATATTCAACTTAGTAACTTTCAACTTAGTATCTTAAATATTCAACTTAGTATTTTGAATTTTCAACTTAGTAAATAGAATTTTCAACTTAGTATCTTGAATCTTAAACTTAGTAAATTGAATTTTAATATTTAGTAACGGGACAAAGTTAATAGTAAACTCGATTATTTAGGGCACGTTAGTGATTTCCGCTATTAGTTATGTGTAAGACACGATGGCCCTCTCTTCTGCCTTTGTCAAAACAGATAGCGGGCCTGGTCGGGTTGCCTCTTCAGGTACCCGGCCGTTTAATTTGTCTTGAAGTGTGGCAATCTGGATCTCTTAGAGAGAAGCCGCCCTTGCCTGCAGCATAACGCCCAACACCATACGAATGGCAGCAACCATCTTCGCATGGTCGTAACGACACCTTTTATATATATTCCCAAGTGAACAAAATGTTTTTCACTAAAATCTGAGAGCGAGCAGCTTTAATTGCAGCTATGATTTTCTTAATTAAAGTCGGTCAACATGTCATGTTTCAAAATATTATACTTGAAGACTTGAATGACGGAACATTTTCTAAAGCTGACGAAACATCCCAGTTTGGATTTTCTCGATTCAACGCAGCGCTAAACCAAAATAAAAACACAGACAAGGCGAAAGTTGCTTGAAAATGGTACGTGTAACAATATGTAAGACATAACGGAATGACACGCATCTGTTCTTGTACCGAATGCCTTTGAGATCGCTAAGATAAAGTCGACTTTAGGCAAAATGTCGGGATAAATCTTTATTAGTCTGACTCAATGGAATAAAACTAAATTATAAGACTGTTATAATATAGTAAGTTCCGAGTTCGTGCAAGTACAAAACAATAGCAAGCGTATCTGGTTTGGTAGATAGCTATTGATAAATGGAACAAATACCACCTTCATTAAAAGTGTATGTCTAAAACCACGAGGGAAAGGAAAACAACAGCTGAGTGTTATTGCTTTGCACTCTGTTGGTGGTTGAATCTTGAATATCTCATTTTAAAGGATACATAAAAATAGTCGAGTCGAGTAAAAGTGTCATACCTTTCATAAGACATCACTTTTTACATACATGTGCATACAAAGCAATTTGCGGTACAATTCCGTCCTTTTTTTTTTACAAATGTCCAATCTTGGTGTATAATACGCACTTATTCTTGGAAATATGAAACCTGTAAAACCTTGGTTAAAATGTGTTTTTTTTTCTTCTGCAGACTGGCGGACCTCGATAGCTCGAACCACCGATAATTGAGAATGTCGTGTCAAGGGCAGGGTTTAGTCACGTTGCAACTTTGATGTTAATAAGAAGCAACTCTCATCTTAAAGAAAATGCAAGTTCAAGCATTTGAAAAGAGAATGTGTTAATGAATGAGCTTGATGAGCTGCAAATCCGATGTAAAAGCCGTGTTAAGGAGCATAAATGGATGTCCTGAATTCTCATGACCTCAGAATATCCTCTTTCCATGTTATGATACCTCTGTTTCGGAACGGGAAGCAGAAGATCTGTTTTAAGTCAATTTTAAGAATAATATATTGATCGATCTAATATTCTGGAAAGCAAGAATATATATACATAAAGGCAAGACATTTAATATGTTCCGAAACATAACATTACTCTTAGGAGTCTGAGACGACAGAAACATTCATTGCAATATGTCTTCTTTAGCAAATGTTGCAGTTCATCACAATAGAATGCATTTCGTTTTCAAATAGGTTCCGGAGATATGGCATACAGAAATCCACTTTTTAGATCTAAATGAAACATTCGCCAGTATTTGATTTATTTCCACTTATGTTATTACGACAAAATTTGAAATGGAAAAGAAAATGCCTTATGTAGACATTAAGATGCAAGTATTTTATGTAGATGCAGAGCCAAGCTCAATCATTGGACGAGTTTTCAAAGGCGTCAGAACTTCAGGCGCCTTGTATATATATTTAGACATTCAGGCTCATATATAGGACATATTTCGATACAAAGTTAATTGGACTAGATATGAATCTCGAGGTTCAATGGATTTACAAAGTGTCTACGACTAAAGTGTGATTATCTTTAAGAATGTAAGCTTTACTGTATGCAAATTTAGTGATTTAAAACATCAGTGATGACGGGAAAATACGAAGCATCATAATATTTTCACTACAAAGTGTTAAACTTAATACAGTGTTTAAGAAACGTCTATATTTGCACCGATAAAAAATTGTCCAAAAAAACATAATAACCTTGAAAGGTTACGCTTCGATTCTCTGTCTTTTTTGTAATATAACCTGTACGAAGAGACATGCAGTAATTACCTGTGAGTTTTGAAAATTTATAAGTGGCAGAGAACGTTCACATATCATCTGGAAGGTTTAAAACGGAATGAAAATGACGTTTGGTATGGTATATTAGGGCTTTATCGTTGGTACCGGTTTCCCATATGACCAACGCCCCCAGAAGAGTTTAGTTATTTTAGGTTTTCGGGGGATAGTGCAAGATACAGAAAGCGTCCCAATTCCAGAGACACCCCTGGTTCTTTATCATGCCAGGTTTTCACCCATACATGGGACCTCGGTTTTTTAAGTCTCATCCGAAAGACTGTTAGTAATTTTAGTTGGTCAGCCCTGGGAATCGAACCCACAACCCCGAGATTACAAGTCTCTTGCTCTACCTATTGAGCTATCCGGGCTGACTAAAAAAAATGACGTTTGATTTATGACGACCTTATATTCTTGATGATTTTCCAAACTGCTAGACTAAGGGTGTTGACAAAAAGCTAACATTGGACTTGTCATGTGAATATGTTAAACGTTTTCAATTACGAGATGGAATAATATTTCAGCTGTAACTGTTATAAAATGTCTTAAACGTTACAATTATGTCAACAATAGACTGTGGAAATAAATTATAAGCTTAGATTATAACAAAGTTATGGATTTATAAACATTACAATAAACTGCTCCTTTAGAAGGAGTGCAACTGAACAAATACCCTTTGCACAATGATGGTCAAAACTTGCATGTATCTGTCGCCAAATCATGAAGTTATATAAATGCAAATATTGAAATCAATATTTCTGGTATATATAAAAGAAATAAACGAGTAAAAATGCTTCAGACATTACACTGTAATAGAAGGACTTTCCTTTGTCAAATTCTGTTCTAGAAGCTCTGTAATTGAACTATTTCATTTCAATAAAAATGTAAATTATAAGAGCGGATGCATGGTCAGATGCATATTATACATGTATATGATATTGTATAAAAGTCGGCTCTATTGCATATATCTCAACAAAATGGTTTAAATATTATTTGTGAATAGTGATTACTTAATTCTGTTCTATAGATACAAAATGACAACATGACGAAATCATAAATTTCGGGCGTCATAAATAACTAAACTTACAGCCCTCTATTTCCATAGGCAGTAAGTTTTTCAAAAAGCATCTAGACACACAATGAACCTTTAACAGCAAATACCTATATGGATATCTGTCAACTTTGGGTAATATGTTTATGTACAATATCAAATATATAATAAAAAAGATAAATTGTGCGTCAGGTTTTGTCCTTATGTCTACCATGCTCGCCAAAACCATTATTTACAGTGTCTATAATCGAAATGAATTGTGTATACTTGCAAATATATTCCTAATGAAAGCAATGCATTAGCTAGGAATGCTTGTCTGCGAAGTATATTGGTCCCGATTTTTAACATGGCTTTGAGAAATGTAATAAATATAAACTATCAAGAAATATAAATGTATTGTGTTGTTAAACATTACACGATTCTATCAATCTTTCAGTTAATATGATATTTGTATTGAGCTAAAAGAACGTAGGGTAAATGCAACAATCCCTCATAAGCCAGAAAAGACACTGTTTTTGAGAGTACGTTTTAGGGATGTAACGATGATCGATTATAATCGAATAATTGATCGAAAAGCTTCCGAAATCGATTAAATCGATTTTAGTTTGAATAATCGATGATCGTTTCTTCTTTTTTACTTTGAATGATTAAAGGCAATTTTGCTCAAATTTGTTTACAATATTGTTTGGTGAATTGTCCACATCAATGATAAAATAAATTAATGTCTTTTGTACAAGAACTGTCTAGGAGAAACACAAGAAATGAAGTGCACTTACTGATTATAAATTTTTTACTACAATTTGAATAGTTGTAGAAGTGTAAGTACTGCAATTTAATGCTTTCAATGAACTTTCCAATGCTTTTGGAGCTTAAAATATATCAAAGTAGCACACCTGTTTAGTGTCAGGATTCCAAGCAGGATTTTCCCTGTGAGAGGGAAAGTTCTGTTATACTAAACTATAGACTCCAGCTAACTGGTCAGATCTACCAAAATGGGGACAAAGGTCTCAAATTTCAGTGATTAGAAGGGCTTTTGGACCTTTACCTTTAATCAAAATTTATTTATCTATAGTCAAATAAATTGTTCTTTAAAAATTGGTAGCTTTGAAAGAAGCGCATGGTTTTGTAATGATGATATAATATATAGTCCAAAATGTTAATTTCACACTCAATTTATTACCACAGTTGCATATGAAAGACTGTGACAGTATAAATCAATTTGTTGTCTGATTAAAATCACTACATAGTACAACTGACAAGTGACTGATACTGGTGTAAGTGTGTAATGTTATTAAGTAAAGGAATATACTTTCGATTATTTTCCGATTGTGAATCGAAATACCCTGTCCGATTCAATTCGATTATCGATTATGTTTTGAGTCCGATTTTACAACACTAGTACGTTTCTTAAGATAATATTCAAAACATGAGATCGCGCTAGTTTCTGTTATATGAGTTGAAACCTAATAAAAGAGCTATACTAGATGCATTTGATCCAGCCAACGTCGTATTATAGATTCACATTTGTACTATAGTAACAGAAAGAATCGATCATTACACAGAAAGACAAATAAGCCGAGGGAAAGGTCCTAGAAAATCTTTCCTTTACAAACACCCTAAGGATTAATGAATGGTTGTCTTTTCTAAATCAAGAAAATTATACAAATTGATTCACCCGACTGTTGCAAGGACTTGCTCGTAGTGAGTTAGAAATAATGCCCTTAAATAAACACCTGTGCTGCTTAAGAATACCTTAAGTTGCCATATGACAAGCTAAATTTTACACTTTCATTTTTGTTAATTATTGTTAATAAATTTACTTTAGCTTATTAATAACATTTCTTTCACCGGAAGTTTTGGACGAGCAGCTTTAAAACTGTAAAGACATTTTGCAAAATTCATGTATTGTGTAACGTATGCATATTATTACATTCGGAATAACTTACTTGCTGGTTGTTGAGTATGCCCTTTAACATTTGATCGGTAAAGAGAGGACACAAAATTTCAACATGACTAGTAGACTAAATCTTGCAAGTAATTGATTATTTATTTTGTCAGAAATGAAGCTGACAGCGAACCTCTCGTATCTTTAGTTCTGATGATACTTTTGGTCCTTGATATAATTGACATACGATTTAAGACGTATCATATTTGATGTGATTGTTTTCTTTCGGCATATGCGTTATTTCAATGAACATTATTATAAAAGAAACAAGAGGGCCAAGATGGCCCTATATCACCTAGCTACGATTGGCTATAGTACAAGGTCATCAATAGCAGAAAGAGTCAATTTTTACCTGGGGGACATGATTTGAGCATTCTTGGTAGAGGTCCACAAGGCAATGGTAGATGCCACATATCTAAGCTCTAAGCCTTGTGGTTTCAGAGATAAAGATTTGAAAGCTTTTCCTACATAAACCTAAGTAAAATCAAGAGGCCCCCGGGAGGGGCCGAATTTGAGCCGGAGGTCGTAATTTGAATAATTTTAGTAATTGATAAAAATTATGATCTGGAAAAGATGAATGACAATCAATACTCTGTTAAGGTCAACCAATTTATTTAACAGCATTCCCGAATGCGTTAGTACTCATTCTAGGTCTGTATGAACTTGGTTATTCAAGAACTTTATCTTTCCCATTATATGTTGCTTTTTGTGTTTGTTGAAAGATTTTTGAAGCATTCTGGTATTTTGTTTTCTGTTCTTCCGTGTACATGTATTAAAACTATTTATTTAAAATAATTGATGCTTCAGTTGCATGATATTCAAATATTGTTTTAAATGTTTCAGCTACACTTGTTAAATTCTAAGAATATTATCAATCTGGCCTAGATTCATGTAGTATGTACATAAGCATTTTACTAAGCCAACATAGCAGATTTTTGCATTTGCCACATGTTTATATCTCTAGTGATAGTAACCTAACTGGTAACAATTTCTTTCGAAAATATTTGCACTCTCTCTGTTAATAATTAGTTGACTGCAAAGTTCTGCTATAAAATATTTACAGATTAAAATCCAGATTGCATTAATGCAAGAGGCATGATTTTGCTCAGCTATGTAACACACGAGGATACTCTTATTACTTTTCAGTTGAAGAATCATGTGGTCACTGCTTGTTGAATCCACCTAGACTTCCAGTAAAGTCATTTGAGACACTGTTTTTCCTGCCTGACCCAGTTCTAGATGGAGACAACCCGAACCACTACAAACGTTTCGGTGATGTTTACGGAGCAGACACCCTGGGATAATCACCGGCCATCGCTAGCTCTGAGACTTTGACCTATGTGACCGATGTTATCTTACACTCAGAGGTAAATATTAGCATGCTTAGTTCAATTATTACACAAACTAAACAGCATTGTTGTGTGCAGTTGTATATGCACTGATGTATAGATAAACAAGAGCTGTCCCTCACAATTGACGAATGCCCCCGAAAGAGGTGCCTCACAGTCTGTGTCCTCTCCATGTGCTCAATAAATGTGCTATGTAATTTTAAAATCCTTCCATGCATGACAGAGTAACCATGAATAGAGTTTTCCATTACTTTAAACACTAAATGTGACCTTGACCTTTGAGGTAGGGACTTGGGTCTTGCACGCGACACATCCGCTTGATGTGCTAGACATTTGTGCCAAGTTATTTTAAAATCCTTCAAAGCATGATAAAGTTATAGTCCGGACACAAATGTATGCATATATACAGGATTCCATTACCTATAAACTCTAAGTGTGACCTTGACCTTTGTGGTAGGGATGTGGGTCTTGCACGCGACACGTCATCTTGATGTGCTAGACATTTGTGCCAAATTATTTTAAAATCCTTCAATGCATGACAAAGTTACAGTCCGGACACGAATGTGTGCATATATGCATAAATAGAGGAATCCATTACCTTCAAACTCTAAGTGTGACCTTGACCTTTGAGCTAGGGCATGGGTCTTGCACGCGACACGTCGTCTTGATGTGCTTGACATTTGTGCCAAGCTATTTTAAAATCCTTCAATGCATGACAAAGTTACAGTCCGGACACGAATGTGTGCATATATGCATATATAGAGGAATCCATTACCTTCAAACTCTAAGTTTGACCTTGACCTTTGAGCTAGGGACATGGGTCTTGTACGCGACACGTCGTCTTGATGTGCTAGACATTTGTGCCAAATTATTTTAAAATCCTTCAATGCATGACAAAGTTACAGTCCGGACACGAATGTGTGCATATATGCATATATAGAGGAATCCATTACCTTCAAACTCTAAGTATGACCTTGACCTTTGAGCTAGGGACATGGGTCTTGCACGCGACACGTCGTCTTGATGTGCTAGACAATTGTGCCAAGTTATTTTAAAATCCTTCAATGCATGACAAAGTTACAGTCCGGACACGAATCTGTGCATATATAGAGGATTCCATAACCTTAATACTCCAAGTGTGACCTTGACCTTTGAGGTAGGGATGTGGGTCTTGCACGCGACACGTCGTCTTGATGTGCTAGACATGTGTGCCAAGTTATTTTAAAATCCTTCAATGCATGACAGAGTTACAGTCCGGACACGAATTGTAAGTGGGGACGCACAGACGGACGGACGGACGGACAGACGGACGGTGCGATTTTAATATGCCTCCCTTCGGGGGCATAAAAATATAATACCAATAAAACACTTGTTCATGTCCAGCATATTTTTCAAACAGTTGTTGTATCAGGACAATGCATATTACAGCTATATTATAGGCAAGGTCCGAGGTTATATCGAGTGTGGCAAAAGGCGTGTTGTATTTGCCGCTAAGATGCTAACCAATGAAGAAGAACGCAAGGTTAAACGAGTAACAGAAGAAACAAGAGTTGTCCCTCACAAGTGACGAATGCCCCCGAAAGAGGTGCCTCACAGTCTGTGTCCTCTCCATGTGCTCAATAAATGTGCTATGTAATTTTAAAATCCTTCCATGCATGACAGAGTAACCATGCATACAGTATTCCATTACTTTAAACACTAAGTGTGACCTTGACCTTTGAGGTAGGGACTTGGGTCTTGCACGCGACACATTCGCTTGATGTGCTAGACATTTGTGCCAAGTTATTTTAAAATCCTTCAAAGCATGATAAAGTTATAGTCCAGATACAAATGTATGCATATATACAGGATTCCATTACCTATAAACTGTAAGTGTGACCTTGACCTTTGCGGTAGGGATGTGGGTCTTGCACGCGACACGTCATCTTGATGTGCTAGACATTTGTGTCAAATTATTTTAAAATCCTTCAATGCATGACAAAGTTACAGTCCGGACACGAATGTGTGCATATATGCATAAATAGAGGAATCCATTACCTTCAAACTCCAAGTATGATCTTGACCTTTGAGCTAGGGCATGGGTCTTGCACGCGACACGTCGTCTTGATGTGCTAGACATTTGTGCCAAGTTATTTTAAAATCCTTCAATGCATGACAAAGTTACAGTCCGGACACGAATGTGCGCATATATGCATATACAGAGGAATCCATTACCTTCAAACTCTAAGTACGACCTTGACCTTTGAGCTAGGGGACGTGGGTCTTGCACGCGACACGTCGTCTTGATGTGCTAGACATTTGTGCCAAGTTATTTTAAAATCCTTCAATGCATGACAAAGTTACAGTCCGGACATGAATGTGTGCATATATGCATATATAGAGGAATCCATTACCTTCAAACTCTAAGAATGACCTTGACCTTAGAGCTAGGGACGTGGGTCTTGCACGCAACACGTCGTCTTGATGTGCTAGACATTTTTGCCAAGTTATTTTTAAATCCTTCAATGCATGACAAAGTTACAGTCCGGACACGATTTTGTAAGTGGGGAAGCACAGACGGACAGACGGACAGAAAGACGGTGCGATTTTAATATGCCTCCCTTCGGAGGCATAAAAATATATCTGTGCGGAAATGTCCTGTTCTAAGAAAGCTCACTCCCAAGAAATTGTCGTGGTCAAGGAAGGCCAAAATTGCCTGAGTCCCACTGATACAGCTCACTATTCTGGTATTCTTTAAAAGTCTTGAATTTCATGTAAGACTCAATACTAAATTTGAATTTTGATATTTTGAATTTTAATTATACTATGGTTGAAATAGATCTAAACGTAAGAGCCATTTTGTTGGACCCACTTCATTTTTTCCTAATATTGCAAAAGTGGTCACTGTGACCAAGATCACATCTTTCCAGTTGGACAGTTTGGTTGAAGATTTCTTGGCTGAGCAATTGGCATCATTGTTCCTAAACAGCCTGCATGGTGTCAGTATTGTGTTACTCCACTACCGGGGGTGACTTTAGGTTTCACCAAAGGGGACTAAAGATTTCAACGGAAGGAACAACACAATAGGTTTACCCTGCGTCTAGCCACATAAATCTGGATCCTTACAATAAAGTAATCAAGGTTTGTTTGAGAAACTTTGTACATGGATAGAGGTCAGTATGAGATTATGCCCGTTCTTTCTTATATTTAAATTGGACAACAATTTTGCTGCTACGGTAACAGAAATTCTTAAAGTGCCAAATACACTATGATCCTGCAATTACTAAAAAAGGTATTCAAGCTACTTTGTTGATGGCAATATAGAGATTATGCACATTTTTTTATTTATATTTAAATAAATGCTGTTCTTTCAGAGGTAAACACCAAGATGAGTGACGTCTGTTTCTACTATGGGAGCGCAGATAACGTAGCTGATGATCCTCCTATCAAACTCCTGCAAAGCAATTTCGGATAGTGCGGCCAATATGTAACCCATGCTGGCAGAGTGAAAAGGAGCAGGCAACCAGAAACAAACCCATACGGAGAAAATGAGTTTGCACTGGTATTTCATGGAAATGAATTTTACACATGTGGTCAATAAAGTGTACAAATCGGGATATTTATTTTTTCCCATTTTGGTGCCAGGTCATTTTTTTGTGACGGCATAATGGTATTTTATGCCGTTGTTGTACATGGCATGCTACATAGGCATATACACTAGACAAAGTATGAAACAACACTAACATTGCTCCAAGGCATGCCAGACTTATCTATCTTATATTACAATTTTGATTTAAAATATATAAAAAAAATTATTCCAATAAAAAACATTTTGATATAATAGCCACAGTGATTACAAATTACTATTATCTTCTGTAAGATGTGTTTTGTCCCAATTATGTATGTGACCCCTACAGTGTTACCGGGACTCTTCAGTTTGAAAAACACCATAAACTCCGAGTCAACAGAAGGCAACTGTCATATTAGTGTAACAATAAACTAGGAATTCAATTCAACAAACAAGAAAAGTGGAACTACAATAACACAGCATAAGTGTAGTGCAATTATATAGGCAATGTCGGCTGCGGCGAAAAAATAAAATGCAGTTTTAAATTATTTTTTTTCGTTCCTCCTACAACAGTTGTGGATCCTGGCGGTTCGTAAAACGCAGAGCCTAAGTACAAATCTTGGTAGGCATTAACAAAAATCCATTGACAATGTTGGTGAACAATGTTGGCACCGCTTGTTTGACGCTTAATAATTTGTTAGCGTATTGTTTCAAATTTCCAGATAAAATTCACAGGAATTTATACTGGAACCTTTTTATTTGACTATAAGTTCTAAAATGTGTTGGTTTTTCCCCCCGAGAGATTGATGAACTTTAAATACACGTATTTAAGACTGCAAAAAAGCATGCGCAACTGATTGTGTAGACTGAACAGATATTTTATTTGTTATATATTAGTTCGCTTGGCTTAGCCTAATGTTTTGTCATTAAATTTTTTGTCGTCGGTATTGAGAAAAGAGTAAAGTATGAAGTTAACGTGAATATAAAAATTGCAATGACTATAGCCTTCGAACGCTTAAAAGTGTGGCTAAACAAGTACCTCGAAGTTGATATTGAACTTGACAAGATCTGAGCGGTTTTAAAAAATAAAGATAATGTTTCCTTTATGTGATACAAATCAATAGCTTTTTCCCGTGTCGTAAAGGATCTACTGACATATCGCATATTTTTAAAGGGACATACCCTATAACTGATGTCAAACTAAATAACCTCCAAAAACATAAATGATATAATCTTTGGAAGTATTAAATCTTAACCTAAAAGAGTGAGCTGTGCATTTCCTGTCATTATCGATTACTTCACCGGTTTAAAATTTACTGCAGTACCGTAAACCATTCAATAATCTATGTAGAGTTGTTGGTGTACAATTGGTGAATGCTATAAATTACACAAAGCCTCTATATTTATTAATTGTGGTAAAATGAGATATTTTGCCATAGGTTCATCTTTGAAATAGTATTTTAGGTATCATTTTACGTTCATTGAATATAATCTGCTTGATGTATGGGGCGCCCCTTTAAAAAACGGAACGATTCAATCTATCAAAAATAAGGACCTGAATATTTCTTTTCTGTGGAAAACTGTTCCCGTAATTAAAACAATTTTTCCAAACCCATAGAAAATAACACATAAATTCCCGAACGGGGTTAAACTTTTAAATATAGTCACACACTTCAAGGTCGAACAATGCTAAATACAGCTGGTGTTTTGTCAAAAGTTCTGATTCGTACGAAGACACCAACGTCATGGATATATTGAACGGGACATACCGTATAACTGAAGTCAAATGATATAGTATTTAGAATTATTATGCATTCCATATCATTATCGGTAAAATCAGCGGTTAAAAATAAACTGCAGTACCGTAAACCATTCAATAATCTATGTAGTTGTTTTTGATTTATTAAAGAAACAAAAAAACAAAAATAATATCAAACAGGGAATGCCACGTACCAAAAACGCAGCCTCCCCAAAACGAACCCCACAGCACCCAGAAGTGCACACCACCAACACACACACACACACACACACGCACACGCACACACACACGACACACACACACGACACACACACACACAATCATGTACACACACACATATACACTACCAACACACACTAGCATACAAAGCAAACACACGAGGACAAAACGAACCATTAAAGGAAGCCTTGGAACGGTCAGTGGCAAAAACACCACTGGGGAGCTTAAACCGGTTTATGGTGCGCACCCAACCTCACTCTTACCCCCACCATGTTCCAAGGTCACAGGACAGTGTAAATAAAAGTAATCCCTGCTAGGTGAAAACTTACAAAGTAACAAAAGCGACCGTCAGCCTCTGTATTGGTTGTGGTAAAATGAGGCATTTTTCGCCATTGGTTCTTCATTTAAATTGTATTCATTTATCATTTTACGTTCATGGAACGCATATTCTATGTTTCGAGAATATAATCTGCCAGATGTAGGGAATGCTTCTGTAAAACACTTAATGTGCGGTAGATGAAATTATTTCCTTTTTGTCATGGTACATTTTCATAAAAATTGTTTGGTTTTCTCCATATCAAATTATATTATAACAAGTATGTCTTTTAGAGAGAATACACATTCAACATGTAATGTCACATAAAGTAACGCCACATCTAACGTTACACAACATGTTCTATCTACATGTAGTTGCTTTGGCATGCCGATACATACTTGGTCGCAATTTCATTTAGTACTACCGGTAAATGATAAAACAAGAGGGCCAAGATGGCCCTATATCGCTCACCTTGGTACAAGTCCACTTGCCTGGTGGAAGATCACTAGATAATGTTATATACCAAATAAGTTTTCCTATTTACGCCTTTGTAAAACAAATGATACCCAGAGTTCTGCATGGAATGGAATTCTTTGAACAATTTTGGTAGAGCTTCATGCAAGGAACATTCCTGCATAGTTTTATCAACAGAGGAGATGTCATTTGAATCAAAATGTTGACGGACAACGTACGACGGACGACGGACAATCATCGATCAGAAAAGCTCACCCTGGCGTAGCCAGGTGAGCTAATAAGTTTTCCTATATACGCCCTTGTAAAACAAATGATCCCCCCCGGGCAAGGTCAATTTTGACCCCAGGGGCATAATTTGAACAAACTTTGAAGAGGTCTACAAGGCAATGCTACATGCCAAATATCTAAGCTCTAGGCCTTGTGGTTTCAGAGAAAAAGATTTTAAAAGTTTTTCCTACATAAGCCTATGTAAAACTAAGTGACCCCCCGTGCGGGGTCAATTTTGATCCGGGGCTCAAAATTTGAGCATTCTTGGTAGAGGTTCACTAGCCAATGCTACATGCCAAATATCTAAGCTCTAGGCCTTGTGGTTTCAGAGGAGAAGATTTTTAAAGTTTTTCCTATATATTCCTAATAGTATGCAAAACTAAGTGACCCCCGGTGCGGGGTCAATTTCGACCCGGGGATCATTATTTGAACAATCGTGGTAGAGGTCTTCTAGACAATGCTACATGCCAAATATCTTAGCTCTAGAAAAACAAAAATAATATCAAACAGGGAATGCCACGTACCAAAAACGCAGCCTCCCCAAAACGAGCCCCACATCACCCAGAAGTGCACACCACCACCAACACACACACACACACACACACACACGCACACAATCATGTACACACACACATATACACTACCAACACACACTAGCATACAAAGCAAACACACGAGGACAAAACGAACAATTAAAGGAACACAGTGGGGCACCGCCTTGGAACGGTCAGTGGCAGGCCTTGTGGTGTCAGAGAAGAAGATTTTTAAAGTTTTTCCTATATATGCCTATGCAAAAACTGAGTGCCCACCCGCGCGGGGTCAATTTTGACCCGGGGGTCATAATTTGAACAATCTTGGTAGAGATCTACTAGACAATGCTACATGCCAAATATCTAAGCTCTAGGCCTTGTGGTTTCAGAGGAGAAGATTTTTAAAGTTTTTCCTATATATTCCTAATAGTATGCAAAACTAAGTGACCCCCGGTGCGGGGTCAATTTTGACCCGGGAATCATTATTTGAACAATCGTGGTAGAGGTCTTCTAGACAATGCTACATGCCAAATATCTTAGCTCTAGAAAAACAAAAATAATATCAAACAGGGAATGCCACGTACCAAAAACGCAGCCTCCCCAAAACGAGCCCCACATCACCCAGAAGTGCACACCACCACCAACACACACACACACGCACACAATCATGTACACACACACATATACACTACCAACACACACTAGCATACAAAGCAAACACACGAGGACAAAACGAACAATTAAAGGAACACAGTGGGGCACCGCCTTCGAACGGTCAGTGGCAGGCCTTGTGGTGTCAGGGAAGAAGATTTTTAAAGTTTTTCCTATATATGCCTATGCAAAATCTGAGTGCCCACCCGCGCGGGGTCAATTTTGACCCGGGGGTCATAATTTGAACAATCTTGGTAGAGATCTACTAGACAATGCTACATGCCAAATATCTAAGCTCTAGGCCTTGTGGTTTCAGAGGAGAAGATTTTTAAAGATTTTCCTATTTGTTGCCATAGCAACCAGAGTTCTGCATGGAATGGAATTCTTTGAACACATTTGGTAGAGCTTCATGCAAGAAACATTCCTGCATAGTTTTATCAACATTGGCCTAGAGGTTTCAGAGGAGATGTCATTTGAATCAACATGTTGACGGACGACGGACAGTCGTCATCGATCAGAAAAGCTCACCCTGGCGTAGTAGTAGTCAGTGTCCTTTTCGTATTTTCATGCTCAATGGTTTGACAACGTTATATTTACGTTTTCCCGAATATATGTGACCTGATTCAATTAATTCTGTAGATATCAATGCTTTGGCAGATTGATACAGTTAGGTGAAGTCAGTCGATTAACGCATGCTGCCACTTGGAAAATCGTGATATATGATTACAGCCTACATCTTGGGTAAATTGTCAATAAAGCTTATTTGAAGTAATAAGGTCAATGACATTTTATAGATGTACTAGTTTAGTCCGATGGAATATTGTTATAAATAAAGATTTCATTACACTATTCCTATGTTTACTATCGTTCGTGATTCAATGAATATTAACTGCTTCTGACGTCTATCTACTGACCTCTCACTTTAAATGTCTTGTCATGGTTAGCGTACAATATTTCTTGACGTACTCTTGGAGTAATCAGTAACTTATATACGTCAGTCTTCGTAATCAAACCCGTTTTTATCGGGAAAAGGTTTCTGTAAATCATCTCGTATCAGCATTATATATTTCAGATACATGCTGCTAATAGTGCAGATGCTCCGAAATACTGTAATTTTAAAGTCGAATTGCTTGATTAGATTTGATTGTTTAAAGCTGCTCGCTCTCAGATTTTGGTAAAAAAAGAAAATTCTTCAAACTGTATGAATATAACATATTTTAGAACATATAGTCATATAAAAAGGTTCCAGTATCAATTCATGTCGCGTATATCTGTATATTTGAAATAATACCTAGATTTAACTTCTATTGTTGAATCTAGCCTTTAGTTTGAAATATATGTATTAGTACTGTTGCGCTCCTGCACACATGTGCAAATTATCGACCTCTGTACAACGTCAGAAATGCAGCCAGGTCCTTTCAGTTTAACTTTATGCCGACCCTTTTGTCGTCACATACATTTGTATAGTGGTTGGTATACTCTTGATAGCGTCGAGTCTCTATCACCAGTGGACTGCAAAGACCTGGCTAAACTAAAACACGAATGTGCCATTTGTATTTGTTATACGCATGGGCCTTTACTGCACTTTTCTTGATCCCGTTATTGTACATCAAATGCAAGATAATATAATATAGTAAGTTTAAATTTGGTCGATAAACAGAACTGATCAAAGAAAGACAGTAAGTTTTCGCATCACTTTTTCTGGCTGGCTTCTAGCCGGGTTCTGATTGTGTGATCCGATGCTTGCAGCCAACCCAAAAAGATACAGATCCACATATCAATACAGTTTAAAATGTTATCTGTACAAAGCTACAATTCCCAACATATTAAAGTGATATTACCCTTCAAAGTGACCATCATAATTTTAAATGAAACATTAATCAGTAATTTATACTACTAGAATAATGAACAATGTCATAGTTACAACCCACAAATAACAATCTGTGTAACAGTTTTATTCACATTGAATAGAGAGGACATCTGTAAAAATCTTTTTTGATTATCCTAGTCAAAAATAAAAAATGAACCCTTTCGGTTATGTATATCTTTATTTGTATTTGTCAATAATAGAAATAACTTTGTAAAACTTCTTTTTGATATGTTTCAAAAGCATCCACTGTTTTTGAGCATCATTCTTAATTATAAATTAACTAAAAACAAATGTGACCATTTTGAAGGGTAATATAACTTTAATAGTTTAATTTCACATTTATTACAGTGACTACAGTAACTATTACAATAATTATTACAGTAACTATTACAATAATTATTACAGTAATTACACTAACTATTACAATAATTATTACAGTAACTACAGTAATTACACTAACTATTACAATAATTATTACAGTAACTACAGTAACTATTACAATAGTTATTACAGTAACTACAGTAATTACACTATCACAATAATTATTACAGTAACTACAGTAATTACACTAACTATTACAATAATTATTACAGTAATTACAGTAACTATTACAATAGTTATTACAGTAACTACACTAACCATTACAATAACTATTACAGTAACTACAGTAATTACAGTAACTATTCTATACATTAGGATATACCAAAGCAGAATTTATCTTTTCAAGTTGCAGCCTTTAGTTCTTTTACACCTATTGTATTCAATCACCAGTAGCAAGAAATGACAAATCATAGCAAATTCTACAACAAAAAATCAAGAATTTTAGCTAGAAATTTTGCAAGAAGCGAAGCGAAGTCCATTAAACCTCCGAGTCGTATTTTAATGGCATTACATACGGCGACTACTTTACTATCCGCTAATGTTTGTTTCAATGAAGATAATGATAGACCATGGACTAAACAATTTTAAGTACACATCACATCCATAATACTAACAGATATGTCTTCGTAACTCCTACTTAAAGCATTAGAACCCTGTCGTCATTTAACCATTTTCATGCGATGTTATCACAAGACCATTGAACTTTTCAATATACGTTACATTCATACATGTACAGTGCAGTTATCACTGTTTTGTACAGTATAATTCTTTTGAAACTGCGAGTTACTGTATTAAAAACAAATTCATAAATACAAATTTTATTAATCAAACACAAATAGAAAGAATGCACTTTTGCCAAAAAATTCACCATTTAATATAAAAATATCTAAGAGACGCAATAATGCACGAGTAAAATGGAACCATGTTTAACTTATTAGCATAAAAGTGCCGGAAATAACACAAGGTGTTTCAACCGTGGTTCGTTAAACATATCAGCAGTACGGTAAAACGAAGGAGAAACTTATAACATTTTTTGTTTAGTATGGATAACGCAAAGATACATAATATTAAATGAGAGCTTAAAGTTGCTTGCTCTCAGTTACCGTTAAATTCTTTTTATCAAAGACGACATTCTAAAAAATAAATAAATATGATTAAAGGCTAGAATCAACATAAGAGGTTAAAATCTATGAAGGAATTTGCAAAGAACCTTTTTATATGGTTATATATTCTAATATATTATTTCGACATAGCTTCTTCTTTGAAGTTGTTTGTATTTATCAGTTTACGTTCAATGAACACATAGTCTGTTTGGAGAATATATGGAGTGCCCCTTTAACGAAACCGCTACGCAATATGTTATATAGGAATTCAAAAGCGTTCCTTGAGCTAAATATGGTAGCGCAATTATATTACATATACATAATTATGTGTCATGGAAAGTGAAAATCGTTTCTATACCTCAATATAAAGGAGTTTCGCTTTCCGTGGCACATATATTCTTTACACGAATTTATACTGGAATTTTTTTTTATTTGACTATTTGTTCTAAAAATATCTTATTTTCAGAATATGAATAACTAGATTTCTTATCAATATCTCAAAGATATTGGCTTTGAAACTTTAGTTTACAATGGTTTTACATTACCATAATAGACTATTGGAACATGTGTATAGGAACAATGACCCTAACAACCGTTGTTATAAACAATCAAGTGACATACACCAGTTTCGTAAATCAGAGAAACGATGATAAGAGGCTATAACTGTATCCCAAGTTAATAATAGGAATATATCTGTCTGGCTTTTATTGAAAGTTGAAAAGAAATTGTTCAGAAAATACAAATGTTTTGTAGTATTGACTAATACATTTGTATCAATATTCGTTCAAATCGAATGTTATATAATACAGTGACTGGGAAACCCACGCGCCATGCGCCATTTGCGCATAAAATGCAAAAATGTCACATAAAAAATCCATCAAATGCGCCCTGTGTCGCATACAAAAAAAATCGAAATATTTTGAGTACGAAACGTGTATCGATCAGGCGCTTTACTGTATACTTTGCCATAAATACAAGCGTTTATATGATCGGTGTCAATTAAGCGCTCCTTTCACAAAATAAAGCGTTTTATTGAGAAAATGTTTCCGAAACGGAAACTAGCCCCTATTGCTAGCCAAATCTCGCTAAAATCTTTCATACAAGACGTTGACACCAACGATCTGGGTACAACACAAACGCTACAAGCCTCAGTGAACATATCTGTAGACAAAACGAGTGTAACGAAGCTCAGCTGGAAAATACCAGCTAAATAATCTTCCTCCACTTACGAATCCAACTGAGACTAAGAGAGAAACTAAGAGGAAGCCAGTTTACAAGCCATGTAAGGAGCATGACACTGGGTTTAAAATATGGCCCTGGCAGTACAAAAGTGTGGATGCCTTGTTCTGTAAAACGTTTGTGGACTCTGGAAAGCACAATGCTTTTGTATCAGGGTGCAAAGTGGTCACACATGTTTTACAGAACAATAAAATTTCCATCAACACCAAAAGTCGTCTTCAACAGAACATCTTAAATTCAGACAATGAAAACGGAATAAAATTCTTTTAGTAAGTTCTACAATTCATTCTGCAGAACCCAATACCGACAGCAATCCTTCTTCACTCGCACCATTAAAGATTGGAATTATAAAGCTGCCTGCAGATATCATGTCAACTGGGTCAGTTGACTCTTTCAGAGCCCAACAGTTCCAAACACTTTATCTAACTTCCTCTTGGTTTTATCCTTCACTGTTAATATTTTCAATTTTATTTCTATTTTCTCTCTTCTTGCGCACCCTGGCAATAAATCGTCAACAAAGTGAAGTTGGCCATTAACTTGAAAGAAGACAATGCACCCTCACTTTCGTACAGCTAGGGCCATATTCTAAACAAAGTGTCTTGCACATTTATTAATGTGTTGCTTGTACATTGTCTTACTCTTAGTGTCACATACATTTTCTTAAATGTCACATAAAAATTTCAAATGTCACATAACTTTTCACACATTCGTGACATTTGTCACATAGAAAAAAATCCTTTCCCGGTCACTGTTTATTTTATAATGGATGTTTTATCAATATGGTGAATTCGTTGCTTAAATGAAATATGTCAATGGTCGGAAGCAATTTTATGCAAATTCAAATTTTGAGTTAAATTTATTCAAGGTTTACTAGTTTCCAATTAACCTTAACTAAATGAAATTTTTGTCATATGTCAATAACATTATTCCGTAGCAAAATGAGAGCTCTTAATATTTGATTGTTGTTTTTGCTATGTTTTAAATTTATTGAATTGTCTTAAATGTTGATCTTTTGTCAATAGACGCTTTTCATTAGTCTTTAAAATGGTTAATTGTTTTCGGAGTCAGTTGGTCAAGGTCAAAGCGACTTCTGTGAGCTTTTCAAACGATTTTCATAAAACTTACTCAGAACAATCCAGTCAGTCTATTAGAGTTATTGAAAAGGCAAGCTGACAATTCGAAAAGAAAACGAACAAACAAGTAAAAGCTTATTCTTTTTTGTCCCTCAGTATTAACCTTCTGCCAGCTTTTTCCAACAATACTACATCAAACCTTTGCTTTAAATGATTTAAGTCCGACAATAAGTTATTTTTCCTGTTGATAAAGTGTGTTATAGAGCTATTCACGCGCAGTGCCAAAACATTAATTATAAATTTAAGGTTATATACATGTACATGTAGGGATGTTTTTAGCCAGAATCGATAGCATGTCAGAAAAGATACACTAAAGTTACTTAAGACACAAATAGGAGATGTTTGTTTAGCTGTTACAGTGTCTGTAGGAATTTAAATCTGAACATAAATTGCTTTGAAGAGAGTATCTCTCGAGGATTTCAGTCGAAATGTTAAAATGTTTTAACACTTCGAGCGACAGAATTATTTAAAACGCAGTTGGATCGGAAATCACTGCGGGTCTCTCTAAAGTCATTAAACTGAGACCAATAATTATCTGTTTTAATGAAAATAAAACATACTAATGGAACTACTAGGAGAAACCGAAGTCTCAAGGGCCGATATCATCAGGTCATAAACACAGCATGCCTAATACACATCTCAAGTCAAAATTAGCTTATTTACTAATCAAAACACCAAGGTCATTAGAAATTGCGTCTTGTTTATAAACTGCTATATTTAAGAAATGTGTGAAAGAGAAATCAAAGTCGAAATTATACTATTAATCTTGGTCGTTCAGTTTCAGATGAAAAACTAAATTGCTTAAAAATGATATACTAAAACGTTCTGAAAGTATTTTTCAGAGAACTTTTTTTACAAACATCTGAGAGTAAGCAACTTTCAGCCTGTACGGACAAAATGTTTGGTTTTCTTCTACATTATTGATAAGAATATAATCAGCAATTAATTCAAAACTCCTAGTCTCACATTTTGTACGTAAAACAGACTAAAAAAATTAATCTCCGGTTCGTGAAATACTGTTTGACCTTGTGACAGAATGATAAGTTCGGTCTTGAATATATATTTTTTATATACACAAAAAGTAGATGGAATACTTATAGAAAGTACTTTTAATATTTCCAGTACAAAGTCAGGAAATGTACTGTATGCCATTTTAACAACAATGGAGACTGGTCAAATTGATACAGGGCGCTTACCGCTTAATAGTGTGCTTGCCAAGTATACAATAGACAAGGAGAAACGATCTAAAAGTTTTGACTTTTCAAAAGACTATAAGCAGTATAATTGCGAAACTGATAGCTGACTGCACATAAAGTGTATTAGCTATACTAAATCGTTTGGTTGATCTTTTTCTGTGTGTTTCGTAATGAATAGAACATAATTGATATTTAACTCAACAAAAGCTGCTCGCCCACAGTTTCCCGGTGAAAAAATAAAATGTTCAAAAATGATAAGCTATAACATAACGTGTAAAGGTAATGTCTAGAATCACACAAAAAATCTAGGTAGCAATTTGCAAAATTCCATTGAAACTATTGGTAGGATTTGGTTCAACAGCACCGCTACGCTATATGGTTACATGTATATTGAGATGTTCATACGCTTCATTATTGATGGGCGTATACTTTCAATTTACATGTAATAGAAATGCTCGACAGGAATTTATACTGGAACCTTTTTATTTGACTATTCGTTCTACAATATGTTGGGTTTTTTTCAGAGAGATTGGAGAACTCGTTTTTTTTCTCCAAATTCTGAGAGCGAGCAGCTTCAATTACAGTCCGTTCTTCACATAGATGTTGCTGAAGGAAGTTGCGAGAGATCGTACTTTATTTTTCATTCTTTATTGGATAAAAACATCCCTAATTGCTCCATTTATGTAGTGACTTGTAAACTTAACTATTGCTTTGATTGAGAATAAAAAAACAATTTATCAATTGCAATTGTATTGTTCCTTCCCAGGAAGGAACAGTTGGAATTGTACAGACGCACTTAACTGAACAATGCATACCGGAAGCCGTTTTTCGTTGTGTTTCCGTCATAAGTGAAATGTTGTGATATTGAAAATGCGTTCTGCCGATTGGATGAAACCAACTTGTGACCAATAGCCGTTCATTTCCGTACACGGTATGTTTACGTTACTGTGGTTACTTCTTCATATTGCAGTAACTTCACTTGGTAAGCTAGTGCATGTTGAACTTGCAGATAGCGTCCGACAATGCATTTGATTTTTCATTGCTAGTTTGACCAATAGCTGAAATGAATGTTAATTTACATAACGTTTGCATTGCGTAGAAATATGCTAATATTGTGATGGAAGTATTGGCGCGAACTTATCATGTGACCATATCAAAGCAGATATTCCAGAGATACTGTAGCGTAGCGTGACGTCGTTACAGGTACATTATATATCTGAAACACCTGTGGTTGAGCTCG